>CM032456.1:156295989-156515989 GCA_019049505.1 Pachyrhynchus sulphureomaculatus
CATTGTATTGCATCCACCGTATCCTCCAGATTTGGCCTCCAGCGACCATTATCTATTCGCAGACCTCGCGGGAAAGAGATTTAGCTCCAATGAAGAAGTTATCGCCGGAACTAAGGCCTATTTTGAAGGCAAAGATAAATCCTTCCACAAGAAAGGTATAGAAATGTTAAAAAAGCGTTGGACTGATTGTATCGCTCTTGAAGGAGACTATGTTGATGAATACAGTCAAATTTTGCAAAAAAAATGTGTTTTAAGTAGTTAGATCAAAAACTTTTCAGCCTACGAATGCTCGTAATACTATACTATGCAATATTTAACACGGATTTTGAGACTCTAAGAACCCTGAAAAGGACATATAACACGATATACACGAAGCAACCCCTCTAACTTCTTACCCCACACCTTTAACCCCTTACAAATTTAACTACAAATAATTATGTATAAAACTTGTTTATAATCTCAACACAATACGAAAAATATTATCGACAATAACCCCTTTTGGCCCCTTCCCCTAAGGCAATATCGCTCAAAAACTACAGGCTGCATCCAACCTTTCGGTATTATTTGTATACCAAATTTAAAAAATTTGAAATTGATATCGAATTTCGTTCGAGAGTTATCGTGTCAATAGACCGACAAACTGACAAACAGGCAGACCGGCGGAAATGGGTGACTATGTTTTTCGTGATCTAGCGGCTCTTAAACGTAAAAAAAGTTAAAATCTTGGAGGGTGATGTTTTTACGAATACAATATTTTCCTTTAGCATGGAGAGTAAAACGGTTTATAAACTTAGCCGTCTTGTCACTCGCACATCCAACCAACTGACCCCGTTAAAACTGCTTTTAGCCTAACATCATCAACATCAAGTTTTACGCCATATTTCCAAAAATAAACCGACTTTTTCGAAAATAATAAGAAGTACTAATACCAGATGCCTAGTTACAAGTAAAGTAACAGTGTATTTTGATGAATGATCGGAAAATGAAATTCCAACAAAGAGATGTGATTAACTTTTGTTTTTCACTTGATAACTGAAACGCATCAAATGATTATCCCATATGAGTGGCTGGAGGTTCGAGGACGATGAAAAGTTGAGTCGTCTAAAAATTGGATTGAAGTACCACTGTGTGATTACCAAGTGTGTGATGTCATTCAAAAAAAAACAAAATCGTTTATGAGATTGATTAAAGGTAAATTGGTGATTTCAAATGAACAGGCTTTTTCAACTACTCAGTATATATCACCACTACACCAAACACTTTATTTTTACATTCGACGCGCGTTTCGCTAACCATGTTAGCTTCATCAGGGGCGATGACTGACTACAGTTAAACTACAAATCTAGCCTATTTATACTTAGCCTGACACTTGAATTACTCCGGCGGAACTAACGGCCTGGGCGAGGCCATCAGTTCCGGTCAAGTAACCAGTGGGAACTATAAGGAATAGGCCCTCTGTCTATTTAAACTACTTTTACATTTTATAATTGCCATACTTTCGTATGCGTTCAACAATCTCCTATCAGACACATTTTTAATTAATCTTAGAATATCTAATGTTACAGTATGATCGGCTTCAAGGGCATGTTCGGCAATGCTAGACTTTTCTGTTCTACCGTATTTTAAATGTACTAAATGTTCTTTAAATCGTGTTTTAGTTGACCTTTTAGTTTTCCCAACAGATTTTTTGTAGCAATCATTACAACTAATTTCATAAAATTCCACTTTTCTCGCAATTAGGAATCTTATCTTTGGGACTTCCTAAGGTGTTCCTCAAATTGTCTGATGAGATATATATATATATATATATATATATATATATATATATATATATATATATATATATATAGGTGAGGCCTACCTTACCTAGTCCCCTGTTTATTGAATCCCCTGCTATATTTCGGATTATATGGTATGGAGACATACTTGATCTTATTTTCTTCGCGTGTAAAAAAGGTGGAATTCTGAATATTTAACCTAAACCTATGTCTACTAACTTGTTTACTAAGTCATCGTCATAACCATTAACTTTAGTTATATTTCTAATACGATGCCTTTCATTATTGAAGTTTACTCTGTTCAGAGGAAAAGTGGCCAAACGATGAACTAAAAAATGTAATACGGCTAATTTGTGTTTTTTGCAATGAAATGAATCATTAGGAATATATCTATCTGTTAGTGTATCTTTTCTATAGATATCAAATTCTAACCTATTATTATTTTTAATAATTAAAATATCTAGAAAGCAGTTGTCCTTTGTTCTCAATTTGGTAAGTGAATTTAATGGAATCATATCGGCTATTTAATTTGAAAACGAAATCATCTATATTTGCTTTCTTTGTATCAAAAATCGCGAAAAATCATCCACATACCTATATCATACCCTTGGGAAATACTCAAATTTTTGGCTAGCTTCGGTTTCAAACTTACTCATTACAAACAACACAAATTAGCCGCATTACATTTTTTTAGTTCATCGTTTGGTCAGTTTTCCTCTGAATAGAGTAAACTTCAATAATGAAAGGAATCGTAATAGAAACATAACTAGAGTTAATGGTTATGACGATGACTTAGTAAACAAGTTAATAAATAGACATAAGTTCAGATTAAATATTCAGAATTCCACCTTTTTTACACGCGTAGAAAATAAGACTAGGTATGTCTTCATACCATATAATCCGAAATATAGCAGGGGACTCAATAAGGTATTTAATAAGGTAGTGTATATATATATATGTGTATATATATATATATATATATATATATATATATATATATATATATATATATATATATATATATATATATATATATATATATATATATATATATATATATATATATATATATATACACTCACCAACATTGATTCAAAAATATTTTATTAGTCATTGATTCAAAATATTTATTTAGTCATTGTGTAGCAAAGTACAAACAAAACAAGTTAATTTTACCAACAGAACTTCAATACAAAAGTCATGGTATGTTTTGTGTCGGGGAATATTTAATAAACTCCATAATTTAGATTATTAATATTTGTAAATAAAGATCAAGTAAAATTATGTTTGAAAAAAAAATCGGAACAAGTTTTTTATTTCTTCAGATATTCTCATTATAGAATCGTTGTAAAGTGAAGATGTTTAATTATGTGAGTATGATGTTACGTATATCACGGTATTATTGATATTTTTATTAGGTATCTTAGGATTTTAGCCTACTGTCATCCAGTCTCTAATGTATTTAAATTATTTGGATTGTAGTGGGCTGTTTCATATACAAAATAATTGTTAAAATTATTCGTTATAATACATATATCTATATATATATATATATATATATATATATATATATATATATATATATATATATATATATATATATATATATATATATATATATATATATATATATATGTATATGTATACATATATATATATATATATATATATATATATATATATATATATATATATATATATATATATATATATATATATGTATGTATATATATATATGTATATATATGTATATATATATATATATATGTATATATATATATATATATATATATATATATATGTGTGTATATATATATATATATATATATATATATATATATATATATATATATATATATATATATATATATATATATATATATATATATATGTATATATATAATATATATATATAAATATATTATATATATATACTTACTGAGCATAGCTCTTGACAATATTTTTTTCTTGTTATAGCATACTCAGCTGCTTGTTGATAATATATACCGGGATGCTGAGTTTGAACAGCAGGAAGTCCTAATTTTACTGCTTCATCAAAAATATCCCCAAATATTTCATACCTAAAATTAAAAAAAAAAAAACAAATTGTCAAAAAAGATACCTAATAAGTTTTAGTGCAATAAATATAGTGAAATGTTCGAAAAAATTAGAATCAAAAGGCATTTTGCTGATCTACCAAATTGACAGTTGCTACTATATTTGGTACGTAAAACAATGTAAACAAAGTAAAAGCGTAAACCATGGTATCGTTTAACTTAATAGCAATTTATGAACAAAATTATAGGTAAAAATATATGTTAAAATGAAGGTATACCCTCTATACCTTAGTTAAAAACCAATAAATATAGTGAAAATAACTAAATAGACAGTTTTCAATTTGCAAGCTTAAATAAGTTTCATAACAGGTATGTAGTAGTAGCATGATTATCTTAGGCTGTTGTTCTATACTTGCCGCTTTCCACAAAACTTGACGAGGATAGCCTACCCCCTACGTCTTGCAACGAAGAATGTTGTCGATGGTGGCCTTTAATCCATCAAGTTTGACTTCCGAAATATGTACCACTTGCGGACTAGAAGTCCTTTATGATTAAATTTGAGTCCCTACCAAAAAGATTCTAACAGCGGCATTGTCGGGGTCAGCCCTCGATCTATCCACTCCGACTTCAGAAATAAGTCCTACACGAGAGCAGGATTGACATTGTCTACATCGTCAATCTTTTATAGTCCGAGCGGCCTTCCACCAGCATACTGTATGAGAGGGAATACGTTTAACGAGTACAATTAAGCTTAAGCCTTGGCAACGCATGTTGACGAAGTGAGTCGCTTTTTACAGCAATGTCGCCTTGAGAGTTTGCGGATGTCAGCAGGATGTGGTATGTAGCTTAATTATATATATACATATATATATATATATATATATATATATATATATATATATATATATATATATATATATATATATATATATATATCATATTCTAAGGATATCGGCGAGGATGTCGTAATACCCGTGATAAGGATAAAATTACTATAATAAATGGTCGGTTCACAATTTTATGGTAGATAATAAAATAATTTAATTAAAATAGATTTAGTAATGGTGAATTATTTAAGTCTAATTGTTCATTTATTAAGGAATCTGAATTTTTCAATTTGTTTATTTCTAAAGATTCTAGGTAATTAAGTTTCAGGCCCTTTGTGCAAGTATGTAATATTTCAAAGTTTGGATTGAATTGGTGATTATTTTCAATTAAATGATTTGCGTAATTTGAGTTATTTTTTCTATTGATGTGTGATGAAACATGTTCTTTTATTCTTTTTGAAAAACTTCCACCTGTTTCACCTATATATGTTTTAGAGCAATTTCCACAATTTAATTTGTATACTCCGAATCTATTGTCTCTATCTGTTTTAGTTTTGTTATTTTTTATAAATTTGCCAAGTGTGTTGGTACTACTAATTGAAAAACTTCTGTCTGGAATCAGTGTCAACCCAATAATAAAACAAGATATTTTAAATTGCATAAAGGTTTGCCTAGAACAAAATTATTTTGAATTTAATAACGACCTATACAACAGCCTAGACGGTCTTATAATGTGCAATCTTAGTCTTCTTTTGACGGAAATATTTATGAATAACATAGAAAAACCAAATAAGCAAACACCTACTATTTAGAAAATTTGTATACTGGCATAGATATGTTGACGATATCTTATGTTGTTTTACAGGAAGTGATTTGCCGCATTTCAAAATTTTTTGAATAATAACACAAAAATATAAAATTCACCTGTGACGCTGAAATCAACAATAGCTTAAACTTCCTTGACCTAACAATAAAAACGCATAATAACAACCACAGTTTTTCTATTTACCATAAACCGTCACATACTGACATAATTATCCATAATACCTCATGTCATCCTCCAAGTCACAAACTTGCAGTTTTCCATAATATGATTCACAGACTAATAAATATTCCTCTAAACCAAAACGATTTTCAGAAAGAACTTAATATTATAAAACAATCAACAGTAAATACTCACTATTCACCATCCATAATAGATAATATTCTCAAGAAAAAACTTTACAAAAAAGCCATTAGTACAGTTTTTCCGAATAATAAAGAACCACCTTATAAAAACGTAAAGTCAATAACGTACTGTGGTAGATGCAACACTAAATTAAATAGTTTCTTGAGAAAATTAAATATTAACACAGCATTTAAAACATCCAACACACTTGGCAAATTTATAAAAAATAACAAAACTAAAACAGATAGAGACAATAGATCCGGAGTATACAAATTAAATTGTGGAAATTGCTCAAAAACATATATGGGTCAAACAGGTAGAAGTTTTTCAAAAAGAATAAAAGAACATGCGTCATCATCTATCAGTAGTAAAAATAATTCAAATTACGCGAATCATTTATTTGAAAATAATCACCAATTCAACCCAAACTTTGAAATATTACACACTTGCACAAAGGGCCTGAAACTTAATTACCTAGAATCTTTAGAAATAAAAAAATTGAAAAATTCAGATTCCTTAACAAATGAACAATTAGACTTAAATAATTCACCATTACTAAATCTATTTTAATTAAATTATTTTATTACCTGTCATAAAATTGTGAACCAACTGTTCATTATAGTAATTTTATCCTCATTTTGTAATAAACCATCTGAAGAAGCTGTTGTACAGCGAAACATGTCATGGTGTTAAAAATAAAGAAATTTAGTGGAAACTTAACTAGTGTTTTACTTCTTGCAAACTTCTGGTTATGGATTTCCACCAAGTATCGGCTTAAAATTAGTGATAGAAGATTAATACTTCAAAATTCGTTACTTTCATAAAGCTGCTCGAAAAAATGAAATATCTGATTTTCTAAACTTTTGGTTATACAGACCAAAGAGTTGAGAGCATTAGTTAAAATCTTTATGGTTTAAAAACAAAAGTATGAAATGACACTAATAGAAATACATTAATTTAAAATTAAAGGGAACTTACTGTTTTGATAACCAAGCATAATGTTCAAAAACAAGTTCTTGAAATCCTATTCTGCTTTTAAACTTATCAATGTGTCCTTTAAACTGTGAAATAGCATCACGAGGTAGATTTAGTACAAACATTAACCTACAGATCTTGTAGTTTATAAAACCAGCTAAACTACGTATTTCTAAGGCATTTGTGTCCACTATTCTTATATCCAACAGGTTATTATAAGCTAGGGTATAATGTCTAAAATAATACATTCAGAAGTAAAAGGGTTTTTTTAATGGCGAAGTTGTAATTATATTATTACTCCATTAAAACATGTTATTTTTGCTTCAGATATTTAAATTTAAAATATTCGCAAATTTATGAAAATTTTTAAGGATATAATAATAAGGTATAAGTTACATTTGTGACATAAAATGTAAAGGATCCTAGAGACACATAATAAAGGTAGTTCAATTTAAATGTAAAACATAATTATGGAATCCACTGTCTACAGTAGAATAATAAGTAATAAATGTTAGCTGTGATATAATTCAAACGTGCAGTAGGATTGTAATATGAATCATCTGTTGTTGAGTAGTAGTAGAAAACAATAAGTTCTATCTGTGATGTAATTAAAATGTAAGGCAAAGGACCTTACTTATTTGAGTATTATTAAGATAGAGCATCACGGCAGAGTAGTAATAATACACCAAAAATTGCATTTATGGGGTACTACACATAATATTATATTAGAAAAATTTAAGATGTTAACTGTAGATTTATAAATTGAAGATCTATGAAGATTATTTTATTTAAGATTATTTTATTTATTTAAATTCTACTTACTTATGAGCTGTGTGTATATCTTGTTTAAGTTCATTCATAAATGCCATTTTAAACTGATGACGAACGTAAAGATACTGATGTGAATTTTTGTTCAAATGTTCTTTATGCATTTTTACATTTTTGACACAGTTATGATAAAAGTTTTGACAAAATTCATAAAATGCTTTTTCTAATCTTATTGTATAACCCTAAAAAATAAGTATATAAATATTTTTGAACATGTCTCTAACCAACAACTATTTAAAAAAAATATACATGACTGTAAACTGAATAGTTCTTGCTTCACTCTACCTATTTATAGAAGATATTTGGTAAGCAACCACCAGAGTTTTTTAGAATGAATGGTGTTGTTGCTTTTTAATAATTTTCCTCTTGGTATTGAGTTACTTAAAATAATTGTTTAGCATAGTGTTATGTATTTGGTGTTATTAAACAATAATATTTCTAAAATATGTCTCACATAAGATTTTGTAATGGCACATAACAACCCTGCAAAATATCACAAACTGCAGTTTGTGGTATTTTATATGATAAGTAAAAATGTTTCAAATTTGCGAGTCTTGTAACATTTACTTGACATAATGTCTTCAAAATTTATTGTATAATTGTTTCATATATATATATATATATATATATATATATATATATATATATATATATATATATATATAGAGAGAGAGAGAGAGAGAGAGAGAGATGAAATTGCAAAGTAGTCGCGACGGACTAGTTAAGAAAAATATATTCTCAATTTAGTGGGGCTGCAGTCTATATTTAAATATTTAAGGCCTTGGGTAGTCAAACAACCTTTTTTGTTAGTCGAGCTTTCGGAATTGTATTTATTTCTTCTTCAGGACATCTGGAAAGACAAAATTTTCTTTTTTCTTTATACTGTTAAGTGAAAAATTACTTTTTTAAGTACATTCATATGGTTGAAAAAACAAAAATGAAAGATGGCATGAGAAAAAAAAAAATGATTGACTTACCAAAGTGGTTTTTTTATAACAAAACAAGCAGTCATTTGCACAGAGGGATATTCCTCAATATACTGTTGTTAACTACATAACATTATAATTCAACGGAAAAATACAAAACGCCCAAAATGGCTGGTTTGGTACTCTCTGCTAAGAGAGTGACACCCAGAGTCTCAGTTCCATATACAGTTACATCGTCAAATTAGAATTAGAAAAATACCAATCCTGCACCAGACGAATAACACATAGACAAAATGTTTTTTCCATTCAATCATTCTATTACATTATATTATCCATTATACATATATTTTTGTTTTCCGAAAACTGTAATGCATTGTTTCTTTCTGTTATCCCCCGTATGCATGTTGATACATGCGCTATTAAAATAAAAAATCTACATTCTCAACTATTATTTCTATCTTTATTCATTACACTATTTGCCATGTAAATAAGTTTTAAACTGAAAGTATATCTCAGATCGAAACGAATCAATACCTACCGATCTTTCTCTATCACATAAAAGTTATATCGGTCTATCACACTCCATCTTTACCGCCAAAAATTGATAATTTTTTGTTAATTTACTGGTTTACGGGATTAGCAGAGAGTACCAAGGCCGGCCATTTTGGCCGCTTGGTATTTTTCCGTTGAATTATAATGTTATGTAGTTAACAACAGTATATTGAGGAATATTCCTCTGTGCAAATGACTGCTTGTTTTGTTATAAAAAAAACCACTTTGGTACGTCTTCTTTTTTCTCATGCCATCTTTCATTTTTGTTTTTTCAACCATATGAATGTACTTAAAAAATAAAAAGAACAAAGAAAAAACCGGTCAAGTGCAAGTTGAACTTCCACAATTAGTGTTCCGTACGTTGATTGTTTTTTAAAATAAAATTTTTTGTTAGGATGGTATAAAATGATCAGTGACTTCACAAAACACACCCCAAATGAGTTTTCAACAAAGTTTGTTTCCAATCTTTACTGAAAACTAGTGACCTTGAATTTTTTTTTTATATACCAAATAAATTATTAAAGGTAATGCACTCGTGATAATTTTCTTCAATCTATACCCCGTGGAGAATATTCCAGAATTTTTTCAAAATTTTTTTATCAGTACTTTTCGAGATAAGGTAGGGGTCAGCGATTTTTTAAAAGTAATACGAAGAAAAGTGTGCGCAAATATTACATTATATATATATTTTTTACTCGTGTTTTCACAAGCTTTCATTTGACACCACACTCGATGACCCAGTAAAAAAAAAATTTTTTTCACTTCCGATTTCACCCCTCAAAACGAACCCCTTAAGTCAAAATTTATGTTACGGTGGTATAAAATGATCAATAACTTCACAAAACACACCCCAAATGAGTTTTCAACAAAGTTTGTTTTCTAATCTTTACTGAAATCGGATGACCTTGAAATTTTTGTTTTTTTTATATACCATATAAATTATTAAAGGTAATGCACTCGTGATAATTTTCGTTCAATCTACACCCCGTTGAGAATATTCCAGAATTTTTTCGAAATTTTTTGATAACTACTTTTCGAGATAAGGCCCGGGACAGCGATTTTTTTCGCGAATTTTTAAAAATAATACAAAGATAAGTGCGCGCAAGTATAATATTATATATATATTTTTTACTCGTGTTTTCACAAGCTTTCATTTGACACCACACTCGATGACCTAGTAAAAAAATTTTTTTTTCACTTCCGACTTCACCCCCCAAAACTAACCCCTTAAGTCAAAATTTAATTCTCAAAACTACATGGCTCTGATGAGGCCATCAATTCCTATATTGTTACCAAATTTCACCTGTCTATATCCAATAGTTTCGGAGAAAATCGGGTGTGACAGACAGACAGACAGACACCGAAGTGATCTAATAAGTGTTCCGTACGGAACACTAAAAAGAAAATTTTGTCTTTCCAGATGTGCTGAAGAAGAAATAAATACAATTTCGAAAGCTCGACTAACAAAAAAGGTTGTTTGACTATCCAAGGCCTTAAATATTTAAATATAGACTGCAGCCCCACTAAATTGAGAATAAATATATATATATATATATATATATATATATATATATATATATATATATATATATATATATATATATATATACATACATATATATATATATATATATATATATATATATATATATATATATATATATATATATATATATATATATATATATATTAAAAAGCAATTAGAACAAATTTACAAATTTTGCATGATAATCGTTTTGAGGCAATTTCTGAGAATTCCAGTTGAAGTAAGGACTTATTTCAAGTTTCTAGGGATTATGGAAATTCCTAGTAACATTTTATAATAAAAACTATGCTATAAATACCATTACCCTTTTGGAAATTAACCATTCGCAAACAATACTTTGTCATTCATATAGGCTCAACTGTCTTGTGAAAATGCCAAAAACGAAAGAAGTTTCCGTTAAAAATCGGGCTCTGATCATTACGAGACATCAAAATGGTCACCTGAGTTGACAAATCGCGAGTGATATGTGGATGCCAAGGAGAACGGTGGACTACATCGTAAAAAATTTTCTGTGGGACATGGAATTCCAACCAAAAATGTTCAGGAAGCCCTCGAAAAACAATTCCCGCTGACGACAGAGCTATAACAATGTCCGGCAGACGTAATTACCGCCTAACCGCACCAGAAATCACGGCTCAAGTAAACCTGGAGCGGCCCATCCCCATCAGCGTGACAACCGTGAAGAACAAGTTAGCAGAAGGTGGACTACAAGGGACATTTGCACTGAGGAAACCACTTCTTAGGCAAGTGAATAAACATAAACGATTGAATGTGCCCGAGAACACAAAAATTGGACATCAGAACAATGGAATTCCGTTCTTTGGAGCGCCGAATCTAAATTCGAAATTTTCGGTTCAAACCGACGAGTTTACGTGCGGCAGTCAGCTGGAGAGAGGATGTTGGAAGCTTGTCAGTTGCCTACAGTAAAACATGGTGGAGGTTTAGTAATGGTTTGGGGTTGTTAGCAACGATAAAGTTGGAAAAATCTTTAGGATAGAAGGAATCATGCGAAAAGAACAGTATCAAGAAATTTTGCTAACTCAAATGCTTCCTTCTGGAAGAGATATTTTTTAGGGGAAATTTATTTTTCAGCATGATAACGACCAATGGAAATCCGATGACGTCCTGGAAGTGATGATTTGGCCTCCACAATCACCCGACTTGAACCCCATCGAATTGCTGTGGGAATATTTGGACAGGTGTGTTTGAAAACTCAATCCAACATCAGAAAATCACTTGTGGGAACTTTTACAAGCAGAATGGGTCAAAATAACCGAAGAAACTTTGAAGAAACTACTGGACAGAATGCCGAAACTCTGTAAAGCGGTAATTAAAAGAAAAGGAGGTCACATAGATGAGAAAAATCCTGGAAGATCATGAATTATTTTTCTGATTTTCTAGACTGTAAATAATGTGAAAATAAATAATAATACATTAAAATTTAAAAAATATATATATGTTATATTATCTGGGTTTTTGTTGTCTTGGGACTGAAATAACTAGGTGGGCAAATACTTTCTGACGGTAGTGTCTGCTACCGTATTTATTGCTCAAGCTTTAAGTAAATGAAATAAAAATAACTTGATCAAAACCTGATAATTCTCTGAAAAAATAAACACCTTAAAATTATTTATATTGTATATAAATTCAATTCTTACTAGTAAATGTTGTCCGTGAGGTAGCACATACAATGACTGAGAATTTAGTTCACAGCTTGAACATAGAGCTATCGCCCGTTCTGCAGCCAATGGATCTTCAGGTATAGGTAAGTTATTTTGGATTAGCACCACTAAAGTACGAGAGTCTCTTCCTTCTAGAGCAGCTCTAAAATTACAGGTAATGAAAAATATTCAGACAAAAATACACCATCCGAAAATTATAACTAGGTTTGAATCCTTTAACTTTTAATACAATTTTTACTTTTTTTTTATTTGTATTTTATTTTTTACCAATTTATAGCTAAATTTAAATTTTACTATATTTGCTAAGATATTTTTTAACTGGAAATTGGTATACAGTACTAAAAAACATTTTTTTGTGTTTTGAATTGCATCGTCTTGTCTCTTAGAGGAGTCGCACACTTTTGATTAACACCTCAATTAACACAGTATTTTCTCAGAAAAAATTAATTAAAAGAAGTAATGAAATTTATTGTCTCTTGTTAACTGAATATGATTTTAAATATATATCTTTTAAAGATTATTCGTGTACCCATAGTTAACTGTTTTTTAGGATATAGCACATGTGTAGCAGAGAAATCCCTAAAGCGCTACAGAAGCAACGCGGAGAAAAAGTCGCTGTAAATTGTACCCGGTGGGAGACACAATCCTGGGCAAATTATTCCAAAGAGATGATGTTCTATATCTAAAAGACTGCTTGAAAGGGGTTGTACAAGGAGTGACAAGCTGAACCTCATACAAACGTGATGTATTTGCGCGATGTATATTATTAGTATGTACCGCTCTGGGAGGCATTAAGCGGGCTACATCCATCGAACACTTGCCACGAAAATACTTGTAGAATAGACTCAAGTTGCCAACCGTTCTTCGTTGTTCTGAGAAATCAAGGTTGCTGGTGAGTTCCGAGTCTCCAATGCGGCGAAAAGCTCTCTTCTGAATAGAATCCAACAAATGCAGTGTATGTTTGTGAGTATAGCCCCAAACACAGGAGCAGTATTCCATCGTTAGTCGAATTTAAGCTTTGCATTCAAAATAATATTCTCGGCTTTTGAAAAGCTCTCTTTGCATTTTGGCATGAACATGCGACATGTTCTTGCCAAAACATAATTCCTCCTCAGTTAACGCCCAGCAAATTGAGTGACGATGTTAGAGGAATTGAGTGTCCCGACATAATTAAGTCGTATTCAGCAACGTTAATTTTTTAGCAAAAACCGGCGCCTGAGTTTTTATAGCATTAAATTCTACTTGGTTACTGTCACCTCAAGATAGAATTTCTTCCAGATCTTTGTTAAGTTGAACGACTTCCTGCTGTATACGGATATTTGCACGAGCAGCCGATGTTAGAGCATTCAAACTGAATGACGAAATAAGCATAGTCATATGCAAAGCTGTAGATTAGATTCCTGGTCCTTTGCAGCAGATCGTTAAAGTAAATAAGAAAGAGAGTACGAGGCAGTATGGAGCATTGAGGCATACTGGCTTCGAAAGGTATGAAGGTATTAGAAAGAAATCAGTCGACTGATACTTGTAAAGAACGAATCTTTCAGACAACGTAGCTTAATCAACAATCCGTCATGCCAAACACGGTCGAATACCTTGGACATATCAAGTGCATCTGTTCGAGACTCTCCAGAATGTTCAATTGCGTTGTTTTAAAGATGTATTATAATTAGAATATCTCCTGTTGATCTTTGCTTACGAAAGCCATACTGATGGACGTTAATAATATTAAATCCTTCTAGATATTTTAGAAGATGCTAATTGATAGCCTTTTTCATAACTTTCGATATTATTGAAAACAGTGCGACTGGTCGGTAGTTGTTTGGCAAGGTCTTCGTGCCTTTTTTTGGCTATGGGTTGAGCTGTGGTGCATTTCCAGCAAGAAAGAAATATTCTCTTTCTATACAAGGTACAGGTACAGAAAACTGGTGTTAGTTTGCTCGCGCATTTTTTGGGCATTATGGAAGGTATTCTATCAGCACCAGAAGCTTTTTTGGTGTCTAGCTTTATTAAAATACGTTTTATTATATGTTGTCTGAAGACAATATCGGGCATCCTTGACTGAACTATGGCAATAGTTGGTGGTCTTTTTCCTTGGAAATCGACAGTAGAATGTGAAGCAAAGAGTTCAGCCAACAAGTTGGCTCTCTCAACAGGTGTTGTTGCAATAGTATTATCTGGCCGTGTGAGTGGTGAAGTATGATTAATGGCCTTAGCGATTGACCAAAAGGACTTAGAATTGTCGGAGTAGACAGAAAGTTTGTTTTTAATTCTTTAATCGTGTGCCTCCTTGGTATCGCCGAATCAAGGCTTGCTGTTGGAAAAGCATTTCTTTGAAAAAGGGATGTAAGCTTCCCTACCAGCCAAAATGATATTGGAAACCTCTTTAGCGCAATCAGATGAGTTGTCGGATCTAACACAAACGTATAACCAAGGAAAATTCGAAAATATTCCACGAGTTCTTCCTATTTAGCAGATTTGTAGTGCCAAATTTTGCGCTGTTTAGGTGCCTCTCTGCAACTAATCGGTAAAATATTCGATGTCGAAAGCAGTTTGTGATTGGAAGACCCTAACGCCGAATTTATGGTGTAAACCTCTTGATTGGTGATTAAAAACAGTTAAATTAATTTATTAATTTTATTTATTTAAAATCAGTATCTACAGCAATGCTAATTACAGATACTACTTAATTCTAACAGATTTTCTTAAAATGTAATCGAAAAGACAGACATACATCAATACAATTACGAAAGCTGTGCCTCTGCCTTCTGAAGATTTCATGGACCAAACATATCACCAACTTAGAAGCTCTGCGCCGAATAGGCGACGACAAAGAAATTTCACTCACAATTAAAGGGCGAAAGCTAGTAATACAGAGAAAGATAGATAGCAAACGAGGTCCAGGGAGAAGAAGACGTTCTTAGCTATATAACTTAAGACAATAGTTTAGACTTACGTCTATTCAGTTGTATTGAAGCTCAATCAGTAAGGTCAGGATTGCCATGTTAATGGCCAACGTCCAAAACGGATAGAACACTGGAAGAAGAATACTATAGCCATAGCCCCGTCTAGGATGATAACTAAAAGTTTTAAGGAACACATATTTTAAGAATTCTTTCAATGAATTTATTCAGACATCACAATAGGGTGACCCGATTATACAACCATATCTAATTTAGGCACAATGAGTCTATCAAACAATTGGAGACACTTCAACTTAACTTTCAACACTGAAATGCTTGGTAGATCTGACAATACAATGAAACCCATAATCTTGTGAGCATCATTAATTTTGGAGATTATATATTCTGTGAAAGACAAAGTATTGTTAAATACCACATCCAAGTCATTCTGAGTAGTTTTTGATCCACAACTGTATCATTAATAATATACCTTTTATTTATTATGTTTTTATTTAATGAATAAATCATTGTAGAATATTTCTTAGAATTTACAGTAAATCTATTGTCAACATTATCGACATTAACTCTATGTAATCAATCAATCAGCTGTAAGTACTCACAATCATCTGACAAAATTTCTAAAAACAACTTAAAATACTCAGAAAATAGAAGTGTTTGAGAGTGATGGACCACCTCAAAAATGCCATTAATTGCAACAAGGAATAGTAAAGGGCCCAAGTTGGAACTCTGAGGAACTCCAGGAGAACTAGCAAATCTGCCCGACATTGCACCCTTTACCTCATTGTTCTCTGCTTGTTAAATAAGATTTAATCAGATCCACGAGATACTAAGAAACAGATATTTGGTCTAGTGACTGTATAATAATACTGTGTGCGAACTTATCAAAGGCTTTTTCCATATATGTATAAACTACATCTATTTACGTTTTATCGTTAAGGGCGTCTTGTATATATTAGGTGAAAGTTACCAGACTGGTAAGGGTGGATTTTTGAGGTATAAAATATTGATTTTCGAATAATTGATATTTAACTTCATTGTTAATTCTATTAAAAATAATTATTTCAAAAACCTTTGTTACAGCGTTCACAATTTAAATAGGTCGATAGTTAGAAATATCCCGCCTAAGACCAGTCTTCAATATTGAGATAATTTTACTAGTTTTCCACAACATTGGGTAAGGTGAAGATTTGAGACTAAGCTTGAACAATAACAATAATGGATTTATAAGTGATTCCCCACAACTCTTAATTATATAGCCTGTTTCCTTTTAAATTTTTAAGTGCATTTTTGACTGCCTCTTTTATTATAGGTGATTAACGCTTGAATAATAAGGGAAGTGTAACTGCTCAGGTGATGAGAACACCAAACCAAAGCAAAGGGCAAAGCCATCAGTGATGTTCTCGTGGCCAGAGTAAGAAATATTCTTATAACTTAGTTCTCCAGGAATATGAGGACTATTTTTTGATATTTTATGTATGTCCAGAAGTATTTGGAATCACCTTTTTTTCCATATACATCGATTCTTACTTTTGACTTAATTATTCATCTAATTTCTTTATATGAATGTTGCCAGTGAAGACTCCGCGTGCGCTTATATCTGCTGAGAACACTGAACCAAAACAAAGGGCAAAGCCATCAGTGATGTTCTTGTGGCCAGAGTAAGAAATATTCTTATAGCTTAGTTCTGCAGGAATATCAGGACTATTTTTTTGAAATTTTACGTATGTCCAGAAGTATTTGGAATCATTTTTTTCCATGTACATCGATTCTTACTTTTGACTTAATTATTCATCTAATTTCTTTATATGAATGTTGCCAGTGAAGACTCCGCGTGCGCTTATATCTTTTGTAAAAGCTTCTTTAATTTTTATTATTTCCCTATTATACCAAACAGGAAATATACTCTACTGATTTACCTAGAGAGGGGAACACATCATACATATTATTAACAATAGCTTCATCTACATCCTCTATCGACCGCCAAGTGATACTAACTTTAGAACACTTTTCGCTTCTCTTGCAGACACCATCGATCATTTACAAATTAACTATCCAAATTCGGAAATTGCCATCCTGGCCGACTTTAATGTCCACAACATCAACTGGCTTAAATATTCAAATACTACCGACGAACAAGGACGCGAAGCTGAATCATTCTCAATCAGTTGTGGCTTAACTCAGCTTATTGACGAACCAACACGGATCCCTGATCGAGACGGGGAGTTCGCCAGTCTTCTCGATCTGTTTTTAACCACCAATCCGGAGATTTACACGGTCACCGTAAATCTGCCGTTGAGTTCTTTCGACCATAAACTGCTTTCGACATTGAGTGTCCTACCAGTCAGTGACAGAGAGCCGCCTAAACCGCGCAAGATTTGGCATTACAAATCTGCTAAATGGGAAGATCTCACGGAATATTTTCGAACTTTCCCTTAGTTAGAAGTTTGTTTTTTTATCCGACGATCCATCTGACTGCGCCAGAGACGTTTCCGATGTTATCTTAGCTGGTATGGAAGCTTACATTCCATTTTCGAAGAAATGTCCTTCTAACGGCCAGCCTTGGTTTAACCGAAAATGCAAAGAAGCTGTTGCTTCTAAACATCTTGCCTACATGGCGTGAAAATCCTAACACCATAAATCGTAACACCTTTGTTCGTGCCCAGAACAGATGCAAAGAAATTATGGACGAAACCAAGGAGGCACACAATCAGCGAATTAGAAACAAACTTCTCGCTTGTCCCAACAATTCCAGGTCCTTTTGGTCAGTCGCTAAGGCAATTGGTCAAAATTTCACCAAATCGACCATACCACCACTCGCACGGCCAGATAGTTCTATTGTAACGACACCTGTTGAGAAAGCAAACTTGTTGGCCGAACTGTTTGCTTCACATTCTACTGCCGATTTCCAAGGAAAAATACCATCCAATATTCCCATAGTGCAGTCAAGGATGCCCGATGTTGTCTTCAGACAGTGTATCATAAAACGTATTTTAATGAAGCTAGACACCAACAAAGCTTCTGGCGCTGACGGAATACCTGCCATAGTTCTCAAAAACTGTGCAACGGAACTAACACCAGTTTTCTGTAGACTTTTCAACCTATCCTACAGAAAGGGAATATTTCCTTCCTGCTGGAAATGTGCCACAGTTCAGCCGATACCTAAAAAAGGCAAGAAGACCTTGCCAAACAACTACCGACCAGTCGCACTGCTTTCAGTAATATCAAAAGTCATGGAAAAGGCTGTCAATGAGCATCTTCTAAAATACCTTGAAGGATTCAACATTATTAGCGATCACCAATATGACTTTCGTCAACATAGATCAACAGGAGATCTTCTGACTTATGTAACACATGTTTGGAACAACGCAATTGAACACTTCGGAGAATCTCGAGCGGTTGCTCTTGACATTTCTAAGGCATTCGACCGTGTTTAGCACGATGGACTGTTGGCTAAGCTACGTTCTTATGGTGTATCTGAAAAGTTCTGTTTGTAGCTCTCACGTTTCCTCAGAGAGCGTTCTTTATGAGTCGCAGTCGACGGATTTCTTTCTAACACCTTTACTGTTAACGCCGGTGTGCCCCAGGGCTCCATACTGTCTCCTACTCTCTTTCTCGTTTACATTAACGATCTGCTGGAAAAGACCGGGAATCCAATCTACAGCTTTGCAAATGACAGTACGCTTATCTCTTTATTCACTTTGAATGCTCGGACATCGGCTGCTCAGGCGAATATCCGCAGACAGCAGGAAGTCATTCAATTTAACAAAGACCTAGAAGAAATTCTATCTTGGGGTGACAGTAACCAAGTGGAATTTAACGCTACAAAAACCCAGGCGGCAGTTTTTTCTAAAAAAGTTAACTTTGCTGAACCCGACAAGTTATGTCGAGGCACTCCATTCCCCTAGCATCGTCACTCAAATTGTTGGGCGTTAATTGGGGAGCAAATAGGTCCTGGCATCAATATGTTGCAGGCATAGCAAATAGAGCTTCTCAAAAGTTCGGAATATTATTTTGAACCAGAAAGCTTTACAATCCACAACAACTGTTAATTCTTTACAAAGCTCGAATTCGACCAACTATGGAATACTGCTCCCATGTTTGGGGCTCCGCTCCCAAACGTACACTGCATTTGTTGGATTCTGTTCAGAGAAGGGCTGTTCGTCTGATTGGAGACCCAGAACTGACCGGCGGCCTTGATTCGCTGGAACATCGAAGAACAGTTGGCAACTTAAGTTTATTCTACAAGTATTTTCATGAAGAGTGTTCGAAGGATGTAGCCCGCTTAATTCCTCCCAGAGCGGTGCATGTTAGAAGTACACGTCGCGCTAATACTTCACATCCGTATGAGGTTCAGCTTGTTACTCCTCGTACAACGCTTTTCAAGCAGCCTTTTATATGGAGAACATCATCCCTTTGGAATGGCTTACCCAGGACTATGTTTCCCACCAAGTACACTTTACAGCGATTTAAGAACAACGTGAATCGCTTTTTCCGCACACGTGTCGCTCCTGTAGCGCTTTAGGGACTTCCCTGCAGCACGTGTGCTAGACCCATAAAAAAAAAGTATAAAACCGGGACACTGCTTCATCAGGGCATTCCCATCTTGATCCATAAAAAGATTGTACATTTGTTTATTCATTTCACAGTACAATAGTAATATTTCCAGTACAGTAATACCCCGCTTAGCGCGACCCCGTTACGCGCGGTTTCACTATAACGCGAATTTCAAATTTCGCGCTCATGTAGTCATTAACTTCTCTATGGTCGCGGGGGGATCCCCGCTTTCTCTGAATATTCTCTTTGAAGAATTGGGAATTCCCTGTCCTTCGACTTTGTTCTATGGGGATTTCCTCGTTCGTTTCGTGTGTTCATTTGTTCCGTAATGTTAGTTCGGTCGGCTGGCAGTTTTGTTTTAATATTTATTGGAGATACATACATACATAATTTAACCCTACGTTAAAAATGCCGCCTGTAAAGAAAAAAGAGCGTAAAAGCGTCACTTTGGAATTGAAGATGAAAGTGTTAAGAAGAATGGAAAATGGAGGCAAAGCAACAATTGTTGGGAGAGATTTTGGACTCTCAGAATCGACTGTGAGAACGATTTATAAAAATCGGGAAAAAATTAAAATCTCCAGCGAAGGTTTAACACCTATAAGTGCAACAAAACTTTCTCGTTCGAGATCATCTATCTTAGAAAGAATGGAGAAATTACTGTCAGTCTGGATCGAAGATTTGAATAAGAAGAACACACCACTAAGTCAAGATCTCATATGCACAAAAGCAAAATCTTTGTATGAGATGCTGAAAACAAAAGAAGGAGAAGGGAGTGCCACTCCGACTTTTGCTGCCAGCAGAGGCTGGTTCCATCGGTTCAAGCAGCGTTCTAATCTTCACAATATCCACATAACAGGCGAGGCGGCCAGCGCGGACATTCAAGCTGCAGCTGAGTTTCCAGACAAGTTTCAAGACTTCGTTAGACGAGAGAAAATTCCTGCTTGTCTCATCTTCAATGTTGATGAGACCGCACTTTACTGGAAAAAAAATGCCATCTCGAACATTCATTTCTAAGGAAGAACGTCAAGCCAGTGGTTTCAAAGCTGCGAAAGATCGACTAACACTTCTGCTGGGTGGTAATGCCACTGGTGATTTCAAACTGAAACCTTTACTAGTGTACCATTCAGAAACACCCCGTGCAATGCGAGGCACAGACAAGACAAGTCTACCAGTTGTGTGGCGATCAAACAGAAAGGCGTGGGTTACACGGGAAATTTTTCAAGAATGGTATTCTAATAGTTTTTGCCCATCAGTCAAATCATACTGTGACAGAAATGGGCTTGAACCTAAAGTTATATTACTCTTAGACAATGCCCCAGGACATCCAACCTCACTTGATACGCCCAGAGACTTAAAAGTGTACGTAAAGTTCCTTCCACCAAACACTACGTCAATATTACAACCTATGGACCAGGGAGCAATAGCAAACTTCAAAGCTTATTACCATCGCCGCACTTTTAGCCAACTAATTCATGAAACTGACGGGGAAGGAAGACAGTCTATGCGAGAGTGGTGGAAGTCATACAACATTATGAAGTCTATTCACAACATAGAAGAGGCTTGGAAGGAAGTTAAAATGAGTTGTATGAATGGGGTGTGGCGTAATCTTTGGCCAGATGTAGTGGAAGCACCTAGAAGAATTGTCCAGATGCAGAGACAAGTGCTTGAAGACATTGCTGCAATGATTGAGGGGTCTGAACTTGAAGATGTCACGGTAGAAGATCTCGTAGAACTTGTAGCAACGCACGACGATCCTATTAGCAATGAAGATCTGATCGAGTTACAGAATAATCCTATCTACGATGAGGAAGAACAAGTAGAAGAGAAAGTTTTATCTTCAGGGGAAATACAAAATGCACTTTCAAAAATTTATTCAGGTTTGGACATATTGCAGAGTATAGACAATAATGATGACCGTGTCTTGACCGTGTGTCAAACAATTAAAAACAGTGTTGGGTGTTATGAACGTATTTTACAAGAACGTAAACAAAACGTTACCCAAAAGACAATAGATGTATTTTTCCGTAAAAAATAAGAGTATGTATTGCATAAAGTGTTCTTAGAATTAAAGTGATTGATTAAAATGATTTGTATTTTTTTGTATTAAATTTTGACTATGTTTAATCATAAACCTCGATATACGCGAATTTCAGTTAACGCGATTTTTTTCGGAACGTATCCCTCGCGTAAAGCGGGGTATTACTGTACATCATATATTTAAACCTAGAGCCAAGCTAATAGTAAACAAAGCGCGCTTAGGTGTATAGAGACACCTGTATGCGCAGGGTTAAAATACAATTTAAATTATGCTAAGATTTGTAGAAGGTAAAGATAATAATTAATACACAAGAAAATTAAAAAAAGAAAATACATACATATAAACATGCAGAGAATAGCAGTTATGAATTATAACAATCCACATAATAGTTCAGAATTTTCTGTAATGAACAGTTTACATTTTTTTTCAAACAGTTTATAATTATTTATATTTCTGATATTCTGTGGCAACTTATTAAAAACTTTAGGTCCTAAAACTGACAAAGACCTCTGGTTTCTGTCATATTTTCTAAAGGGTACAACTAGTATCACATTTTCTCTGTTTCTAGTCCTATATTGATGTTTCACAGTTTTTTTTTTTTCATTTCTGTAGCAAAATAGAGAAATGTTTAAAAAAATATAAATTTCTTATATTCATTACATTTTCCGACTGCTGAACACTTTTCACTAATCTGCCCGTGATGCCATCCAATCCAGGAGCACATGAGTTTTTTAGGCTATCGATAACTTATGAGTTCATTTGATGTAATTGGAGTCAAAGTAATTGAATTTACAGGTTCAACATAGTCCATGCGGATATCAAACCTTGGGTTTTTTTTATCTTTGCTGCCATATTTAGTCCAACATTTATGTAAGAATTATTACAGTAATTGGCAATCTCTGCATCCGTTTCAATTGGTATGTCCCTTTCATGGACTATGTACCAATTATTATTATTAACTGTGGCTTCATTTGCTGCATCATTAAGCAGAAATTTGGTTTTTTAAAATTAAATGTACTATTAGTAATTTAATGACATTTATTAAATTCACATTTATAGTTAAAACTAAGCATTAAAGCAGGATAGTGCTTGTCAATAAGTAATAATGGGTAATCAATTTCTACCTCACATTTTTGTAATGATGGACTAACAATTACTAAATCTAAGAGAACATTTTTTACATTACGAACCTGATTTACTTGTAAGAAATTTGTAAAGGCCTCAAATTTTACAAGAATGACATAAAAGTTTTGTCTTAACACTACATGGTGCAAAATAAAACAATGTTTGATCTCTCAGAATTAGAACACTTCTAGACCCCACTTTGAACACAATAGAAACCCTGTTACCAGTGTTGATGGTAGGCTCTACTAACTTGCGTAGTTTAGTCTTTAGATTTTGCACTTCGATGTTGTAAGCTTTGTTTTCAGCATCCAGGGTTCTTACTGTAGTGAACACCCAGGATGGTAATTTTGGCTTTTGGATAATTTCTTTTTTTCTTGTGTATTATTATCTTTACCTTTTGCAAATCTTAGCATAATTTAAATTGTATTTTCTATACACCTAGGCGCACCTTATTTACTATAAGCTTGGTTCTAGGTTAAAATATATGGTGTATTGGAAATATTACTATTCTACTGTGAAATGAATAAATAAATAAATCTATGCATGAGCGGTGTTTGCAAGAGAAGCAAAAAGTATTCTAATATTAATATCACTTGGTGGTCGATAGAGACAGCAGATAAGATTGTTAAGTTGTTAGTTTTAACCATATAACATGAAAGTTTTTGGGCTCCAGAGCCGCCCCCCATTGGCAAGAGAGATTGCTTCTGACAAAAAGACAGATTTCAAAGTTACGCCCATATCAGGAATAGAAGCTGTAACCCAGAATACAGAAAATTGACTGTGCTGGCTTATTTGATTGCAGGTGTTGACGTGCTGAATTTATGGTCAAGTTTAATCCAGAATCAGTCCCTATTGGGAGATCTGCACAGAAGACTATTTTACTTCTGGAATTTTTAATCCTGGAAGCCTCATCATGCTATTTTTTCCACAATGAATCCAAGGAGATCGGCACAGCCATGAAACATTAAACAATGTCACATAGCCTAAGCCGATGAAATGGGTCAAACCGGGTGATGCCTGGTGATATCTGGGCATCTACAATCTAACTTGCTTTTTTAGTCACCTTCCATGACAGGCAGAATGTACCGGGGATGATATTCTGTCCCGTACCCCCCTTATTAATTCTATTACTACTGCTTTGTTTATCTACTGCAGGTTTTAGTTCATTATTTTTTTTTTTTTTATCCTTGAGAGCTTTAAGATTTAAGTCCATAGAGGTTTGAACAAATAAATTATTTTCTTTTCCTTCTCTAATTTTCTTTTCCATAATTCTATTACTACAGGACTGGTCACGGTCATAAATATCACTCAAATGTTCTCTATGGAAAAATGATCAAAAAGATATTTTTTGCATTATTGTAGGTTGCAACTTCAGGAACCCTCATTTCTCAAAAATAGTTACCAACTTTAAACTTTTTAATACTAACTCCTGAAATGCTTGTTATCTAATAACAATAGTCATTAAATGACATATTATAAACGAATTAACTGTTTTGAGTACCTACCTCAGAGATTGGACCCTAGAAGCACATTCAATCATCTTTTCATTCCATAGAGTATCATTCCAATCTAAATCATAAAATATCACAATTACAGCTGGAACTTCATTTAAGTATTTACTCATCCAGTTTTTTTTCAGAAGGCCCTTAGGAATATACCAATCATAAGAATTCCTCTTTGGTTTAATAACGGGAAACTTGTGAGTGTTGCTAATAAGTTTATATTGTACTGGAGATTTATCACTTCTGTTATTGAAAGTTTCCCAAATAGATTTATGTACAGCATTATTAACAACATCTAAACCTGAAAATCCTATTAAAGCAAGAGGTTTTAATTTTAATTCTTGGGGGAGGTTAAAACTGTTTTGATAACTAGAGGAGTTGGCCTGAATATTCGTCATAATGATCTAGTTTAATAACACAGTATTTGATAGAACTATTTTTTTATAACTGTACACGCATTTAAAATCATATAAATTATCGAAAATTATTATTTTAAAGTCATTAAATTCCCTCACAAGACCACACCACCACACAACAGTTTTTGACAATCAGCTGATTGTCATGTTAGGAGTAATTAAGCAACGGAAGCACAATTTTTACTTGAAGACCGAAAAGCACGTCGGCGTTAAATTTTGTTAAAATTTAAGATGGGAAATAAATAGAAGCATATTGATAAAAGCAAACTTTATACTGATCATCATTCTTAGAAATTAGGAATTGTATTGTATTCTATTGTATAGATTATTCTGACCCAAAAGTCTGATTTGACAGATCAGTCAATAATTATTATGTGTAGACAGAAGAGAGTGATTTCATTCCTGTCAAAATTTGAAAAGTAAAATACGTTACGTTATATAACTTTTGCTCTGTGATTCCCGAACTAACTGGAATATGCCCATTGGTTTTTGTGGATTAAGCATGCTGCAAATAACCGAAACAAAGTTTGGTGAATTGTGAAGCAAGCTCAATTTCATAACGAAGGTACTAGGCAAGTTCTGAGAATTTACTGATTCTTTAAATATTAGGTAAAGTGGTGTTGTCTAGTTGTACTACTTTCTAATTGATATTTTTCTGTTTACTTATATTTAGGCTAGTTAATATAACTAATTAAAACAACATCTTGATCAAGGAACCTATTTTATATTATGCTCTTCAAAAATATGGAGGTCTCATTTTTGTTATATATGTAAGTATGGTAAGAGTAGCGATTATTTCCAAAATACATAAATATTAAGAATTGCTCTAAGTTCAACACTAATTTTTACATATGAAGCTGTAAGTTGATGTATCTAAGAACCTTCTTACAAATTAGTTATCAGAAATAACAGTTCTAGAGCCTATCGATACATACATTCTGTTCAAGCTCTGTTTTTGACGATTTTGTTGGGGATTACGACGTTAGAAAAAGTTCTACATGTGTAAAGTTTATTGTTAAAATCAAATCAAATATTTATTGGTAATAAGTATACAATGTGCTTTTACATACGTCAAAACAAAGTCAAAAGAATTGTTAAAATGTTGAAACGTTAAAATATTAAAGCTACAATTCAACGAAAAATTAAAACATTTCAAAAGAACAAAATAACATTGCAAGCTAGGTATTTTGGTTACCTCTAGTGGGGTAGTTGTAGAGATTTTCATGGGTAGTGAACAGCCTTAGATTTTGTTTAATGTATGTTAAGCACTGGAATATGTAGACATGGGGGAAAGTTACTAGCCCCAATTCAGAAAAAGAGTGACGACAACAGTCGCGATATCCCAGTCCCACAATGACGCGAATGCAGCGTTGCTGAAGTGAAAAAATTCTGCCAAGAACCAGCTTCCTATGTTATGCTGCATGTCGGAAACAGTGTGCTGTATTGGATCCCCAGGATGATAGTGCTACAGACTGGTGGTATCATCTGCAAATAGGATTAAATTTGGGTTATCAGTATAATTAGGCAAATTATTTATATAAATTAAAAACAGTAACGGTCCCAAGACCGACCCCTGGGGAACCCCATGTTTGATAATCTGTCTGCTAGAGACCTCCATGTTAAAGCTCACATATTGAGAGCGATTAGAAAGATATGACCTCACAAGGTCTATGCTACAAGGATCAAAGTTGTAATATGACAGTTTCGGGAGAAGGATCTCTGAAGAAACACAATCAAAAGCCTTTGATAGGTCAAAGACAGAAGCATAAGTATCCAATCCTATCTCAAGTCCCTCCGTCACATACTCGGTAAGCCGATTTACTGCCAGGGAAGTAGATCTTTTAGTTCTAAAACCGAACTGACTCTGCATAAAAAAATCGTTGCGCTCAAAGTATACAGTCATTTGATTTTTCATGACTGATACAAATATTTCGGAAAAAACAGGATATTGGGCGGTAATTATTACGATCATCCACCGATCCTTTATTTTTAAAGATAGGAACATCTTTGGCAACTTTAAGCATCGATGGGAAAGTGTTCTCCCTCAGGCCAAGATTGATGAGATGGGTCAAGGAGTATATAATTAAGTTTTTCAGAGTTTTGATGATTTTGGTGCTCATGTCGATAGGATGCCTACTATGTGAATTTGTCAATCCAAAAATTGCTTCCGTTACTGTGTTATTAGAGATCTGAGCAAATTTAAAAGTTTCAACATTCCCCAGACCATTCCTAGTTAGAAATTCATTATAAGATACTTCTGGATTAGGCAACTGTATTGTCAGCTCCTCTGCAATATTGATGAAAAAGTTATTCAGGGCTTCGGCACTCAGATTTGTTGTTTGACGATATGGTCTGCAAGTAGAATTTGATTTAATTATTTTCCATACGATACTTTGTTTATGGATTTACGCACTACATTATCAGATGATTTTTTTTGTATTTGATATTTCCTTCCTATACTGGCTTTTGTAGTCACTGAGTAGTTTTTTGGGAACCAAGATTGGATTCTGTTTATGCAACAAACCCAGCTGAGTCTCTCCCTCATTTCATGAAAATACCGGTTGAACGAGTAGACCTTAATAGCCCGATCTCTACTCGACACCAATCTCGGCCTGAGAAGAAAACACTCCTCAATCAAATCAGTGAGAAATCAAAATCAAATCAAATGAAATAAAGCTTTATTGTGAAAAAAGATTGTTCCTTTGTCTACAAAGCTATCTAATCTAACCTAATAACATGGAGTATGAGTTAGTCATCAATACAAAAATAAAAAAAAAATAATATAAAAATAAAATAAAATATGAGTCATATGAGTTCAAGTTAAATAGCAGAAACAATACAATATCACTACATCAATCAAAATATCAGTCAGTACGAAAACAATGCAGAAACAAGAAGATGCCAATAACATAATTCAGAAAAAGACATATACACCTACACGCCATATACACACTCAGCAATCAAAGAGTGTCATCAAAAAACTCTAACTGGATAGTAGGCTTTCTCAATCGAGAGCTTCCCTCCTAAATCGGTTATTATTTAAAATTCTCCTGACGTTTAACAGAAAGTGGTTGAATATTTTCTTACTCATATATATTATAGAGTCCCTTATTAAAGCTGAAGAGGCAATGGGTAGTGAGGCCGCATAAGATGAACGCGTCATGGACGCACAAGAAGCCCCTATCTCTCCCTCAAACTTATTATGTATGAGGCAGGCTGTTTCAGTAATAAATATACAAGGCAACCTCAGAATTCATTCCTGCAGGATTGCCGAGAACTTTATTGGGACATATAACGCAGTGCTTGCTTCTGTAGCATAAAGACCCTATTCAATAATTGGTTAGAGCAGGAACCCCAGAAACATACCCCATAACGGAGGTGCGATTCAATCAGAGCAAAGTATACGTTTCTCGTGATAGAAACATCCAATTCTTGAGACACTACTCTCAAGGCAAAACATCCCTTGGCAATCCTTTTACAAAGCTGCAAAATGTGAGTAGAGAATCTCTATTTAGTGTCTATAAACAAACCCAAAAATTTGTTATAAGTCGAGCCTTCAATAATTTGCGAATCAAGTGAAATATCATTCAATTGACATTTAAACGAAACAATGTTAGTTTTAGAAATATTCAGGGTTAAATAATTTGAATGACACCAATCTACGATTTTCACGGATTTACGCACTACATTATCAGATGTACAGTTGGAATGTGACTGATGTCACATTCCAACTGTACCACGTCTCTATTGTGCCACATCACGGTTGTGTCATCGGAAAACATCGTAAATACCCCTCTAACATTAAGTTTTGAAAGGTCATTAATATAAAATAAAAATAACAGAGGACCCAAAATAGAGCCAAGTGACACTCAATTCCCGCGATTCCTCACCGTTAAAAAAAGACAGATTGACAGTGCGATGATAAATAAGATGCCAACCAAGCCAACGCCACACCTCTGAATCCGTAGATTTCAAGCTTACTCAGCAATATCCCATGATCCACACAATCAAAAGCTTTTGCGACGTCATAGAACACTGCCGCAGCAACCTCTCCATCATTTAACTTGCCATATAGGTTTTCTAGAAACGAAAAAATCGCGTCACTAGTGTTTCTGCCAGCAGGAAAACCAAACTGAGATGTGCTCAACAAGTTATGCTTAAGGACGAAATGGATAATACAACCCCTCACGAGTCTCTCGACCACCTTAGCCAACGTAGGAAGCAATGAGATTGGTCTGTAGTTAGAGGGTAAGCTAGTTTTGCCCCCTTTAAAGAGCGGCATAACTCGTGCCTGTTTCAAAGAAGGAGGGAAATGTCCTACAAGAAATAATGTCAATAAACATCTGAAACTTTTCATCTACACCGCCCACAGTATTCGTAATGAAGCTCCAGTCTACTTCAACTTTACCTAATCAAAATAGTCTTGATACAGGCTTGATTATAGAAAACTAGCCGGACCCGCGGCTCCGCTCGCGTGGACTTGATTCACTACTATCGTCACTGCTTATTCCTTATGTTACCCAACGTAATAAAATATCTCCCATTATTTCTCCTTATCTCCCAATATTTCTCCTTATTTCCCATTATCTCTACATAATTTCCATTATCTAGGCCTATCTCTGCTCATCTCCCATTATTTCTCCTTATCTCCCATTATTTCTCCTTATCTCACCTTATTTCCCATTATCTAGGCTTATCTCGAGTTATCTCCCATTATTTCTCCTTATCTCCCATTATTTCTCCTTATCTCCCATTATCTCACCATAACTCCCATTATTTAGACTTATCTCTGCTTATCTCCCATTATCTCCCATTATTTATACTTATCTCCCATTATCTCACCTTATCTCCCATTATCGAGGCTTATCTCGACTTATCTCGCATTATTTCTCCTTATCTCCCATTATTTCTCCTTATCTCCAATTATCTCACCTTATCTCCCATTATCTAGGCTTATATCGAATTATATAGAACATATGTATAAATTTATAAAAACACAAAATCGGATAAGTGGTTCTCGAGTGATAAGCGCACTAACGGACAGACAGACAGACAGAGAGACGTTGCATTTTATATATATTGTATTCTTTGCTACATGATATTGTTCCATATTTAATGCTTTAGGGAGTGTATTGCAAGAGAACGCGCTAGCGGCAAACTTTTCTCCGACTTAATTCACTATTATCGTCACTGCTTATTCCTTATGTCACCTAATAAAATGTAGCTTATAACCTGGCCAGAGAACATACGTATGGTTAAAAAAAAGCACGTAAATCGGATAAGTAGTTCTGCAGTGATAAGCACACTAACGGACGGACAGAAAGACAGACAAACGGACAGAGAGACATTGCATTTTATATATATTATAGATATTCTCTGCTACATAATATTGTTCCATATTTAATGGTTTGGACTGTGTATTGCAAGAGAACGCGCTAGCGGCAAACTTTGTCCGACTTCATTTACTATTATTGTCACTGCTCATTCCTTATGCTACCTATCGTAATAAAATATAGCCTATAACCTGGTCGGAGACGATATGTATGTTTAACAAAAAAAAAGTACGAAAATCTGATAAGTGATTCTCCAGTGATAAGCGCACTAACGGACAGACAGACAGACAGAATACGTTGCATTTTATATATATTATAGATGTAATAAAATATATACCTATAACCTGGTCAGAGAACATATGTATGAATTTAAAAAATCACGTAAATCGGATAAGTGGTTCTCGAGGGATAAGCGCATTAACGGACAGACAGACAGACAGACAGACAAACATTGCATTTTATATATATTATAGATATAGATTATTTTTATTATTATATAACCTGGCCAAAGAATATATGCATGAATTTAAAAAAAGACAGGTTAATCTGATAAGTGGTTCCTGCGTGATAAACGCAATAATGGACAGACAGACAGACAGAGAGACATTGCATTTTATATATATTATAGATTATACATATACAGATACATAATATTGTTCCATATTTAATGATTTAGGCTGTGTATTGCAAAGGCACGCGCTAACGGCAAACTTATTTGCGACATCATTCACTATTTTACGTCACTGCTCATTTTTATGCTACCTATCGTAATAAAATATAGCCTATAACCTGGCCAGAGAACATATATATGTTTTAAAAAAAAAGTACGTAAATCGGATAAGTGGTTTTTCAGTGATAGGCGCACTAACGGACAGACAGACAGACAGAGAGACGTTGCATTTTATATATATTATAGATGTAATAAAATATATATCTAAAACCTGGTCAGAGAACATATGTACGAATTTAAACAATCACGTAAATCGGATAAGTGGTTCTCGAGGGATACACGCACTAACGGACAGACAGACAGACAGAGAGAGGTTGCAATTTGTTTATATTATAGGTATAGATTATTATTATTATTATTATATAACCTGGCCAAAGAATATATGTATGAATTTAAAAAAAGACGTAAATCGGATAAGTGGTTCTCGCGTGATAAACGCACCAGTGGACAGACAGACAGACAGAGAGACATTGCATTTTATATATATTATAGATTCTAGATATTCTCTACTACATAATATTGTTCCATATTTAATGGTTTAGACTGTGTATTGCAAGGGAACGCGCTAGCGATAAACTTTTTTCCGACTTCATTCACTATTATCGTCACTGCTCATTCCTTATGCTACCTATCGTAATAAAATATAGCCTATAACCTGGCCAGAGAACATATGTATGTTTTAAAAAAAAAAGTACGTAAATCGGATAAGTGGTTCTCCAGTGATAAGGTCACTAACGGACAGACAGACAGGCAGACAGAGAGACGTTGCATTTTATATATATTATAGATGAAAGTGAACTTGACAGTAAAGGATGGACTTCGGTATCAAAATGAAGAGTGAACAACCATGCTCAAAAAAACCCCAGACCACCACCAATTAAGGGGTCCAATGAAAAAGAAAAATATTGCAAGTTGCACAGCGTCTTCGATGGATATTTGTGTCGGGGCTGTCGCCTAAAACAGAGGCGACTAATATCTTGACGTTTTTAAATCGGAAAAAAAAATGGACCATGGCGGTATCTGGGAGAAGATAACAACCAAGAGCAGACGGGTCACTTCTTTCAAGCTGGGTGTCCCAAGAGAGCTGGAGGATGAACTGTTGAAGTCAGACTTCTGGCCAAATGGAGTCAGAGTGAACCATTTTCAGAATCTGAAAAACCATTGAACACACAGGAGCCTATCCCCCAAAGAGAGCATTTGTCCAACGGATATCCAGAAAGCTCAAACCTAAAAATTTTACATGCTGATGTGCAGTAAAGAAATAAGATTTTAGAATGTGAAGTAATTTTCAAGGAGGGTGAATCTGATTGTTAATGTTCCGTACGGAACACTTATAAGATCACTTCGGTGTCTGTCTGTCTGTCTGTCTGCCTGTCTGTCTGTCTGTCACACCCGATTTTCTCCGAAACTATTTGACATAGAAAGGTGAAATTTGGTAATAATATAGGAATTGATGGCCTCATTAGAGCCATATAGTTTTGAGAATTAAATTTTGACTTAAGGGGTTAGTTTTGGGGGGTGAAGTCGGAAGTGAAAAAAAATTTTTTTTTACTAGGTCATCGAGTGTGGTGTCAAATGAAAGCTTGTGAAAACACGAGTAAAAAATATATATATATATATAATATTATACTTGCGCGCACTTTTCTTCGTATTGTTTTTAAAAATTCGCGAAAAATCGCTGTCCCGGGCCTTATCTCGAAAAGTACTTATCAAAAAATTTCGAAAAAATTCTGGAATATTCTCCACGGGGTGTAGATTGAACGAAAATTATTACGAATGCATTACCTTTAATAATTTATATGGTATATAAAAAAAAAACAAAAGTTTCAAGGTCATCAGATTCAGCTTTTCAGATTGGAAAGAAACTTTGTTGAAAACTTATTTGGGGTGTATTTTGTGAAGTCACTGATCATTTTATATATAGTTTTTTTATTTTAAAAGCAATCAACGTACGGAACACTAATTGCGCAAGTTCAACTTGCACTTGACCGGTTATTTTTGTGTTAATGAGCACTGGCTCAGTCCTGATGAGCTCTCGTTCGCTACTCTTTGTGGCTACAAGGTTGCGGCAGGCTATTGCAGGTATGTAAAAATACATGGAGGAGTTGCGATATATTTAAGGCAGGAGCTAGATATGGAATTATCTAGATTCTCGAAGGAAATAGTGTGTGAGGCGGCAGGTATTTTTTTAAATGATCTAAACACTCAAATAATAACAATATATAGATCACCTAGAGGTGATTTTAATCGTTTTGTAGTAATTTTATCACAAATACGTGTTGCGTTGAATCTTCGCAATAACTTTCTTTTACGGCGGATTTTAATGTTTCTTTTCTTAAGAATGATACGATGGAGGCCTTCACCAAACTGTGGGGTTTTGTACAAGACAGAATTCCTGTCTAGACAATCTTTATACAAATATCTCCTGTGAAAATTTAAAAATCTCACCCTTCGACCTCACTGGTCTCTCTGATCACTCCGGCTTGTTGATGGAATGCCATGCGTCATCCCTGGATCAGATTCGGGGTGGTACTAGAGTGAACTACAGACCCATCACCCAAGAAGCTATTTTGTTTATATAACAGAATTGAATTGGTTGACTGGAGCTTCATTACGAATACTGTTTTTTTTTTATGGGTCTAGCACATGTGCTGCAGGGAAGTCTCTAAAGCGCTACAGGAGCGACACGTGTGCGGAAAAAGCGATTCACGTTGTTCTTGAATCGCTGTAAATTGTACTCGGTGGGGAACACAATCCTGGGTAAGCCATTCCAAAGGGATGATGTTCTCCATATAAAAGACTGCTTGAAAAAACGCTGTACGAGGAGTAACAAGCTGCTATCCTTCGAACGCTCTCCATGAAAATACTTGTAGAATAGACTCAAGTCGCCAACCGTTTTTCGATGTTCCAGCGAATCAAAGCCGCCGGTCAGTTCTGGGTCTCCAATCAGACGAACAGCCCTTCTCTGAACAGAATCCAAGAAATGCAGTGTATGTTTGGGAGCGGAGCCCCAAACATGGGAGCAGTATTCCATAATTGGTCGAATTTGAGCTTTGTAAAGAATTAACAGTTGTTGTGGAGTGTAAAGCTTTCTGGTTCGAAATAATATTTCCAACTTTTGAGAAGCTCTCCTTGCTATGCCTGCAACATGTTCATGCCAGGACATATTTGCTCCCAAATTAACGCCCAACAAATTGAGTGACGATGCCAGGGGAATGGAGTGCCCCGACATAACTATGTCGGGTTCAGCAACGTTAATTTTTTTAGAAAAAACTGCCGCCTGGGTTTTTGTAGCGTTAAATTCCACTTGGTTACTGTCACCCCAAGATAGAATTTCTTCCTTTGTTAAGTTGAATGACTTCCTGCTGTCTGCGGATATTCACCCGAGTAGCCGATGTCCGAGCGTTCAAAGTGAATAATGAGATAAGCGTACTGTCATCTGCAAAGCTGTGATATAGATGAGAAAGTTTTAGATGTTTATTGACATTCTCACTGATTCGATTGAGGAGTGTTTTCCTCTCAGGTCGAGGTTGGTACCGAGCAGAGATCGGGCTATTAAGGTTCACTGGTGCATCTGGCATCTTCATGAAATGAGGGAGAGACTCAGATATTAAAATGTGCCATATGAAGATTTTATAAACAACGGTAGTGTAAATTTAAAAGGTTTTTGGTTTTAGGGTTAAAAAATTATTTTTTAATGGAGTAAATAGGGATGCGTACAGTGAGAACCATGCTTACACCCTAAGGAAGGATTGTATTATGAAAAAATGACTAAGATTTTTTTCAGATTTTGGATCACTAAAAACCTACTTTTTAATTTCTGTCAGTCTGACTGTCTATTTACTAGCACAATATCTTCCGAACGAGATAAAATATTGATTTTAAATTTGGTACACTTGTAGTACATATAGTTGCTGAGCTATACTACTTTAGAGGAGTTGATAAATTTTGTATAGTTTCAGTAGTATTATGAAAATTTTTCAAGCTTCTTGTTAACAATAACAAATAAATTTTGGCATAATTATTTATATCTGATCATATAAGGATATAAAGGGGTGAAATGGGGGTTCTTGAGGTTGACGAATCGGAAAAATATATCATTTCTTTAAAGAAAGAGTAGCGGGTGAAGGCGGCATACTTGTTGAAACATTGCAACGAGCAGAGAGCCCATACTACAAATGCTAGATATATTTTACAATAAGTATCTCGATATGTGCGATGTACCTCGAGACTGGGATAATGCTGTGGTGGTCCTGCAAAAAAGGAGATAAGTCTAAATTAACCAACTATAGACCAATCAGCCTAGTATCCGTAATGTACAAGTTAATTATGAAAATAATAATTGGGAGACTCACAAAAAAATTACAGGCTTATCAGCCCAGAGAAAAAGCCGAATTTAGAAAAGCCTTTAAGTATTAAGAGCCTTAGCAGAAAAGTCAAATAAGTATAATTTTAAGATTTGGGTGGCTTTTATGGATTATGAGAAAGCATTTGACTCCCTTGAAATTTGGGCAACATTAAATTGACAGCAGATACTCGCAGATTATTCAAAATATATATAAAAATGCAACATTTCAGATAGTATTAAAAGAAAACACAACTAATAAGATAGAAATGAAAAGAGGGTTACTTAACAACAAGTCCAGAGAAATTGGAATGAAGATAAACATCGCCAAAATCATGTTCATGACAAATGACGACTGTGATAAAGAAGCAGTACTGGACATTGAAAGCGCGAAAATCACAAAAACGGATTTATACGTATATCTTTGTACAAGAAACATGTAATATTGGAACAATGTATCTCACAACAGTTTGCATCTTTCTACATATTTGTAAAGAACATAATAAATTTGTTAATCATACTCACAAAACACGTTCTAGAGAAAATAAAAAACTTTATACTGCCTAGGAATAACAACAACATAAATCTAAAATGTATCAATTATTTAGGTCCGAGAAGCTACAACCGTCTGCCGAAATCGATAAGACTAGTGGATATTGCTATGGAGAGTGTATAAATTTCCCAGGATATTGCTATGGAGAGAAAACCACATACCACGGCCCCTAGTCCCGGGCAGCTCTTTAATGGGCAAGGGGTGCGAAGAATCTCACGGCTCAACATAGCAAAATCAAAGTTTCGAATTGCCACGTGGAATGTTAGAAGTCTGTATGCTGCAGGAAAGTTCGACAATGTCATCAAAGAAGCATCAAGACTGAGAGTTGGAGTAATGGGAATCAGTGAACTCCGCTGGCCGGATTCAGGAACATGCCAAAATGAACATGGCACACTATACTATTCCAGTAGCGACCCTAATGACCCGCAACACCGCAACGGTGTGGGTGTATTTGTTTCCTTTCCTTACAACAAGAATGTTGTAAGTTACAGCCCTATAAGGAAGTGTGAATTTGATCTTGATGACGCTCAGATGGGTTTTAAGAATGCTTTTGGAATCCGTGAAGCTTTGTTTGGTATTAATGTCCTTCTCCAGAAGTGCCGAGATCAGCGTAAAGAGGTATATCATATTAATTCAGATGCAAGGACAGCCATTCAACATCAATATAATACAAATTTATGCCCCAACATCCGATAAACGTTATGACCAGGAGGTCAATAACATGTACGAGCTACTTAATAAAGTCCTGGGAAAACTCAGCAGTGACGACCTAACACTTATACTCGGGGATTATAATGCTAAGATTGGACAAGGCCGACGATCTGATTTGGTCGGAGACTTTGGATTGGGTTCGAGCAATCACCGAGGTGACAGACTGTTTGAGTTTTGCCAGGAAAATGACATGGTTATCACGAACACATGGTTTAAACTCCCCAAAAGACGTCTTTATACATGGATGTCGCCTGCTGAAGTCAACGACCAAGAACCCATTAGAAACCAGATAGACTACATTCTGGTTAACAAACGCTTCAGAAACAGTTTAAAATGTGTAACAACCTACCCTGGAGCAGATATTGGCTCGGATCACGTACCCCTGGTTGCTGATATAAAACTAAAGCTTAAATTGGTATGCAAAAAGCGACCATATAAATCACTAAACCTGGCAAAAACTAGATCAACAGGAAGTAAGAGAAATGGTGCAACGAGAACTCAACGATGAACTTGGCAAAGTGAATGAAAGTGATTTGACAGAAGTCGGGGGGGGTACTATGGGATAAGCTGAAAAATATGCTGAACAGGACGTGTAATAGGCACCTACAAACATCAGGAGAAACCAAGAAAAAAAGGTGGATGACTGGCGATATCTTGATATTGATGGAGAGAAGAAGACAGATCAAGAACAACAAGGAAGAATATGGAAGGCTACAGAAGATCATTAAGTCAGAAATCAAGAGAGCCAAGGAATGCTGGATGAGAGAAATGTGCCGGGAAATGGAAGAATTAGAAAAGAAACACGATAACTTTCGTAGCCACAAGAAACTTAAGGAGATTGCTGGTATCTACAAAAAACCACAACCAGCTACCCTGCTTGATTCAACAAATACACCTATAATGGATGAACGGGAAATCAGAGGCACATGGGAAAAATATATAAATGAACTATTTCATGACGATAGACCACCCTTACAGAATAATGAAGAAAATATGGAGGAAGGTCCAGAAATTCTTAACGAAGAAGTGCTTCACGCCATCCATATATCACCCAATGGAAAGTCTCCGGGTCCGGATAAGATTCCGACAGAGATATTGAAACTTGTAAGCGAGGGTAACATATCACAAATCACAAAATTATTTAACTTGATATATAACACTGGGGTGATCCCAGATGACTGGCTCAGGTCGACCTTTGTGACTATTCCAAAAAAACCCAGACCTAAAAAATGTAGTGACTATCGCTTGATAAGTTTGATGAGTCATTCTTGCGCATCATACATGCCAGAATTCGCAGGAAGTGTGAATTTGATCTTGATGACGCTCAGATGGGTTTTAGGAATGCTTTCGGAACCCGTGAAGCTTTGTTTGGTATTAATGTCCTTCTCCAGAAATGCCGAGATCAGCGTAAAAAGGTATTCGCCTGTTTCATAGATTACGAAAAGGCATTCGACAGGGTGCTACACTCTAAATTGATATCAATGTTACGCGAAGTACAACTGGACAGTCGAGATATACGTATAATTGAAAATCTGTACTGGGGACAAACAGCGGAAGTACGTATAGAAGGGATGACAACATCTAGCATCCAAATACAGCGAGGAGTCCGACAGGGTTGTATCCTCTCGCCTCTACTTTTCAACCTTTATTCGGACCGAATTTTCAAGGAGACCCTCGAGAATGTGGACCATGGAGTTAGAGTAAATGGCGTACTACTCAACACAATTAGATATGCAGACGACACTGTCATCATATGTGATAAGATAGAGGGTCTTCAAGAACTGGTAAATAAAATCAGCACAGTTGGAACAGATCTTGGCCTTAACATTAATATCAGTAAGACGAAACTCATGATATTCAGCCGAGATCCACATAGAGACACTCATTTGTTTCTGAACAATTCTCAAATCGAACGGGTTGAGAGGTTCAGGTATTTGGGTAGTATCCTGACGGAACAATTAGACCCCGACATAGAGATAAAATGTCGCATCGAGACAGCCAGGAATCGCTTCTTGAATATGAGAACACTATTTTGTAATGACAACATAAATCTCAAGCTACGTCAACGCATGGTCAAATGTTATATCTGGTCGGTTGTTTTGTACTGTGCAGAAAGCTGGACTCTCAAAGTAAGCACGATTAATCGTTTAGAGAGCTTTGAAATGTGGACTCATCGAAGAATGCTGCGTATTCCTTGGACTGACTTGGTAACAAACGAAGACGTTCTTAGGCGTGCAAGAACAGGAAGAGAGCTACTTACAACAATAAAATGCCGCAAGATAGCTTATCTGGGTCACATCTTGCGGGGAGACAAGTATCGCTTACTCCAGTTAATCATGAAGGGCAAAATTGAAGGAAGACGCGGTGTCGGCCGAAAACAGATGTCATGGCTTAACAACATCAGACCATGGACCGGCATTCAGAAGGCAGGTGATCTTTTTAGAATGGCAGAGAACAGGGACGCGCTCTCCAGGGTGATCGCCAACGTTCGGGGGATCGGACAGGGCACTTGAAGAAGAAGTGGAAAACAGCAAAAAATTTCGCGAATTATATAAAGCATATATTATTATATTTGATAACCTTCGAATTTTTGGTCTTTGTTTGATTGAGAGTCACTGTACATGAACCATGTATTGTATCTGTTATTGTATTTGTATCTATATTGTTATCTGTCACAAAAAGAAGGAAAAAAAAACCTGATCCAGAAAGAAAGTTATTAGTAAACTACCTAGACACATACAGGTGCCCTAGCACCTAGATGTCATTAATTTCTGATATTATTTTTTAAAAACCGTCTTGAAGTGTAGCCTGCAAAATAACTGCTTCTTCATTAATAAAATTATTGTGATATTTTAGTCACCGTTATTGTAAACAGTTTTTAATGGTTAAAATTGTTCATTGTTCATGGTGGGCTTAATGTTTGTGAAACATGTTCTCAATTAATTAATAAAGTAATAAAAGTAATAATAATCTTGGACAAAAAATAGTAATATCCGAAGAAAACTTGAAAGCAAATTTATCAAGGAGAATGGTCGGCGTTTGGCAGATTGCGGAACATCTTCCTTTCCAATGTCCAAAATACACTAAAAGCGAACACATTTGATCAATGCATGCATCCAGTATTGACATATGGAACGGAAACGTGGGCTTTGAATCAAGAAATTATAAATCGCCTACAAGTAGCTCAACGAGCGATGGAAAGGAAGATATTGGGAATATCGTTGAGGGATAGGCTGAGTAATGAAGAAATTTGAGGAAGGTCTAAGATATCTGATGTAGTTGAGAGGATAAGCAAGTTGATGTCGAACTGGACGGATTATATCGCAAGACTCTCTGATAATCGATGGACCCATAAAGTAATCAACTGGAGGCCCTGGAATGAGAAAAGAAGTAGAGGACGCCCACAAACCCGATGGTCTGACGACATCAAAAGACACATAGGATAGGATACAACTGGATAAACAAATCCCAAAACCGAAAAAGATGGGCGTACTTAGGGGAGGCTTATGTCCGACGGACTGCATAGCTAATGATGATGATGACCTAATCAAGGCGGCTTTTACTACAAGCAGTAAACATTTAGTTTTCTTAACGGTATTGCACGAAAGTATAATTTTGTATAAGACTAGCCGTGCCCGCGGCTCCGCTCGCGTGGACTTGATTCACTACTATCGTCACTGCTTATTCCTTATGTTACCTGACGTAATAAAACATCTGCCATTAGTTCCCCTTATCTCCCATAATTTCTATTATCTAGGCTTATCTCTGCTCATCTCCCGTTATTTCTCCTTATCTCCCATTATTTCTCCTTATCTCCCAATATCTCACCTTATCTCCCATTATCTGGGCTTATCTCGACTTATCTCGCAATATTTCTCTTTATCTCCCATTATCTCACCATAATTCCCATTATCTAGACTTATATCTACTTATCTCCCATTATTTCTCCTTATCTCCTATTATTTATACTTATCTCCCATTATCTCACCTTATCTCCCATTATTTAGGCTTATATAGAAAATATGTATAAATTTATAAAAACAGGTAAATCGGATAAGTGGTTCTCAAGTGATAAGCGCACTAACAGACAGACAGAGGGACGTTGCATTTTATATATATTATATTCTTTGCAACATAATATTGTTCCATATTTAATGATTTAGGCAGTGTATTGCAAGAGAACGCGCTAATGGTAACCTTTTTTCCGACTTGATTTACTATTATCGTCACTGCTTATTCTTTATGTTACCTAATGCAATAAAATATATCCTATAACATGGCCAGAGAACATATGTATGTTTTAAAAAATCGGATAAGTGGTTCTCCAGTGATAAACGCACTAACGGACAGACAGACAGACAGGTAGAGAGACAGGCAGACAGACAGAGAGATGTTGCATTTTATATATATTATAGATAGAAGATTATAGATAACCTGGTCAGAGAACAAATATATCAATTAAAAAAAACACGTAAATCGGATAAGTGGTTCCCGAGTGATAAACGCACTAACGGACAGACAGAGAGACGTTGCATTTTATATATATTATATTCTTTGCTACATGATATTGTTCCATATTTAATACTTTTCTCCGACTTGATTCACTATTATCGTCACTGCTTATTCCTTATGTCACCTAACATAATAAAATATGTCCTATAACCGGGACAGAGAACATATGTATGTTTAAGAAAAAAGCACGTAAATCGTATAAGTATTTTCCAGTGATAAGCGCACTAACGGACAGACAGAGAGACGTTGCATTGTATATATATTATAGATATTCTTTGCTACATGATATTGTTCCATATTTAATGGTTTAGCATGTTTAAAAAAAGCACGTAAATCGGATAAGTGGTTCTCCAGTGATAAGCGCACAAACGGACAAACAGACAGAGAGACGTTGCATTTTATATATATTATAGATATCCTTTGCTACATGATATTGTCCCATATTTAGAGGTTTAGGCAGTGTATTGAAAGAGAACTCGCTAGCGGCAAACTTTTTTCCGATTTGATTCACTATTATCGTCACTGCTTATTCCTCATGTTACTTAACGTAATAAAATATAGCCTATATCCTGGCCAGAGAACATATGTATGTTTTTTAAAAAAAAAGCACGTAAATCGGATAAGTGGTTCTCCAGTGATAAGCGCACTAACGGACGGACAGACAGACAGAGAGACGTTGCATTTTATAAATATTATAGATATAGATTATTATTATATAACCTAGCCAAAGAATATATGTATGAATTTAAAAAAAAAAAAACACATAAATCGGATAAGTGGTTCTCGCGTGATAAACACACTAATGGACAGACAGGCAGCCAGAGTGACATTGCATTTTATATATTATAGATTATAGATATTCTCTGCTACATAATATTGTTCCATATTTAATGGTTTAGGCTGTGTATTGTAAGAGAACGCGCTAGCGGCAAACTTTTTTCCGACTTCATTCACTACTATCGTCACTGCTCATTCCTTATGCTACCTATCGTAATAAAATATAGCCTATAACCTGGCTAGAGAACATATGTATGTTTAAAAAAAAAAGTACGTAAATCGGATAAGTGGTTCTCCAGTGATAAGCGCACTAACGGACAGACAGACAGAGAGACGTTGCATTTTATATATATATTATATAGATGGAGTTATAATTTAGTACACTGTTTTTGACTTGCCCTTACACAGTCATAAATTTTAAATACATTTCGTGAATGACATGCTTTGTTTCCCCTCTATATAAAACAACTTTAAATAAATATAACAAACAATAATGTCCTCACTAGCCTGCCCTAGACACTAGTTAAATGAAACGATAAGTTTAATTTTAATAAAATATATTTTTAAATATAACATAAAATAGAAAAAAAAAACGATTTAGTTTCTGTTTACCTATAAATATAATTAATGAATAAAATGTTAAAAATGTAAAAACAACACTATCGAAAATAATTACGATAAAAGTAATCTATACAAAATGATGTTTTATTCTAATTCATTTTCAATAACATAAAAATAATTTGGTTTACATTAAAACAAAGATATTTTTATACAATATATTGCAAAACTAACAATTTAGCAGAAACAAACATAGTACGGACCATATAAAAATTAAATACACATTTAACAATGAGGTTAAAAAGTAAAATACAATTACAACTTCTTAAAAATGAAATAAAATACATCAACAATTTTAAAATTTTAACTATTAAAGTTATTGAAAATAAATTTAGGGCTTAAAATATACCATTGTATCTTCTTGCTTAAAATTCAAGCAAGCTTTGGTATCTGACTGAAAATTACATATTAAATTAAATCTGTAGAACTAAAAAACTTTATGTTAAAACACATTAAAATAGTAATAAATGTATAAGCAGTGTCAAATTATTTTTACAATGTCGAAATAGTTTTTTAACATCTTTGACTATACTTATACGATAAAAATACTTTTTTCAAAAATGTACCACAGTTTCAAGAAGGTTGCTTGATGATCACACATTTTGAAAGGCTATACAAACATTGTATAAAAAGCACACAGTTTTGTACTAAGTAATTTAGTTGCCATGAACGAGAAAACTAATTAACAAATATCACTTTAATAACATTAATTTTTACACCAAGTATCTTCCTATATTTTTCTTGAACTTAAATGATCAGATGTTGACTTGATTTTTTTATAGTAATATAATGATTATTATAAAGAATTCTCGAAATTCGAGTAAATAGCTCCTCCATATATTTTTTAAAGAAAGTAAAAAATATTTTTAAATTTGTTACGCCAACAAACATAGAGAACTTATTTTTGGTTCCTTACTCTTATAGGTTTCAATAGTTTCAATTTAATTTGTTACTTTTTTTAAAGAACATGTTATTGGGTCTCTTAGGATGCCATTTGCTTTGTTTTGGGAAACTATTTATAATAATCACGATAAAAGCAAAATATACATTTCTTGGACTTCCATTGAGTTTATTTAATTGAGCCACAAAGTATCAGCTAGTATGTATCTATTTTCATCTTCAGGTGAATACAGCCAATGACTAGAGATACTAATTGAAATGTCTTTTCAAATAAAGATAGTGGAAATCCAAAATAACTCAAGGAAAACATAGAAAGGCATTTGAGTTAAATATTAAAACTAATTGTCAAACATAATAACAAATTTACAATATCAAAACGATAGACTGCCGTAGTAATTTATTTTCTGATTAGAGATCGCACTTTGTTAACACACCTATCCATAAAATTTCTTTTTCTTTTTGAGTCACTTGAACTACTGTTAATCGAGTGTTTATCTAACTCTTTATTGTCAACAGAACTATCGAGAAAATCGTCCACACTATGAGCTTTAACTTTAGTTAGATTGGTGTGAGTGTCAGTCTGTTTCTCTTTAATTGTAGATTCAGAATCGTTACAGCTTTCATTAGCTGTTTCGGACGGATTGGATACTTCTTCAGTTATTTCGGCAGCTGCTATGTTTGGTTCGGTGTCGAGAAGACCATCTAAGCTACGAGATCGATTCGGTGTACCGGGAGTGCTGTTAACAGCTAATGATGAAATGGGCGTAGTCGAGCCTCGCCGGTAAGAGTACTGTGGGGGCAGTCCTCTGTTGGATTTAGGATTCATTATCCAATTTCGGGACGGACTTCCTGCCTTGAAATACCTGCAATTAGGAACTGAAATATTATAATTAGTCCTGGGGTTCGGTTAATTTAGGAAGCAAGCATTATTTTAAAGCTAATAATAGGCTAGTTCAATTGCTTGGTCTACTATTCATTCCAAAACTTTATGCAGTATATGTCCGTGCGTAATAGGCATTCAGCATGGTGCTAAGATGATAAAAAACAAACTTAGTAAACTCTTTAGCAGAAAATCACGTCACGTCAAGAGAATGGTCAATTATATGATGCTTTAGTTAATCAAAAAAGTAGACAGTTTTTTATTTTTGTTCAAAAAGTAAAAGTCTTCTGCTAACAAATTTACGAAGTTCATAAAATCAAATAAAAAAAATTCTTCTTACCTAGGCAGTGGAGTGGGAGTATTTACCGAGGCTGGGGGACCATCTAGTCAATCCCTAAGCCCCGTATTCCCGTTCGTGTCTTTATCTGATCCTTTTCCGCTTCCGGAATCATTGCTGTGCATTCGCTGGTAACTGGGAGGCTGCCTGACCAAACTGGGATTCGAGGGGGTACCGGGAGTCATATCTCCCTTGTTGAGGCCCACCCGCATGAGACTACCCTCATTGCTTCGAGCGTTTAGTTCACCGCGCATGAACCTGGAAAGAAGATATCCTGATAAGTTGTAAGGTAATTTTGTTAGCAATCATAAAAATCTTAAATATTTTTCTCTACAAATACTTCTTAAGTATATATATATATATATATATATATATATATATATATATATATATATATATATATATATATATATATATATATATATATATATACACATAGGTACTTGAATTTTAAACAGAATTCTTAAATTATTTTGCTAAAAAGATATAAATTCTCCATGATAAGAAAAGGTAAAAATATTAGGTGCTTAAATGATTAGAATTATACAAGGGTTTTCTCAAATAGACTGTAACGTTAAATAAGAGGAGACATTAATATGGACGTTAATCCGCAAATGCTCCATAATAGAGAGGCAGGGTCTTAAAAAATTTATGAATTTTTCAGTTTTTTTTATTCCAGAAAAGGGTGGTAATAAAATTTTGAAATTTGGAAGACACGTTTGGATTACTAAGCGTTATCATTTCAGCCTTAAAACCATTAAAAAAATTGTACAATTTCTATTTTTAACTTAGTTTTATTTTGACGAAATTAACACAACTTTCAAAATATGCGTTTTAATTTTGAAACGCCCTGTTTAACCTAAGGTAATAATTGTAAGTTATCAAATGAATGTGAACAAGTCCTTCGAATTTTCATTTGTTTTAAGTGTATTTTAAGAGGTCATGATCGGTTGAATGTGATCACAGTTATCATATCGGTAAAAAAATAGGCCTATATTCCTGATTTACCGGCTGGTATATGTTATTATTTAAATAGTTTTAAGTCATTTTTAACTTTTTTTAACAACACTGTGTGATTTTTCTGTTCTACGTACTTGGGGCCAACGGAAAATATTATCGATTCGCGCCGATAGGTGGTGGTAGGTACATGCCTAACAACGCTGCGTGGCAAGTTTTAACTTGCTAGCTCGTTCATTTTCTTCTATATGTATGTTTGCGTAAAGGTCTAATTGTGCCTCTCTTCAATTTTTAAAATGGGTGAAATGTTATTTTAAATTCGGGAAAAGTGCACTGAAACGTATGAAATAACTCGAAAAGCTTTGGGGACGAAGTCCTGAGCCGTACACACATTCTCCAGTGATTTTCGCGATTTCAAGCGGGCGGACTTTGTTGAAAGGCGAGTAGCGTTCCGGAAGACCTTCGACTGTAACCACGTCTGAAATCATCACCACAGTTCAACAAATCATCCAAAAAGACCATCGTCGGACAATTCTGAGCATCACTAGCAAACTTATTGGTTAAAAAAACGACCAAAACTTTGAAGAGGGAAAAATTTCCTCCTGCATCCCGACAATGCACAGTTCGTTCTGAATGCAACTGTTTGTGACGAAAAATTCTGTGAGTGTCAATCCCCGCCCACTATATTCGCCTGATTTGACACCCTGTAACTTCGGGCTGTTCCCCCATATGAAGTTAAAGTTAAAGGGTCGTCGCTTCGAGACTGTAGAGGAGATACAACGCGAATCGCACGCTGGAGGTGGTCACAGCATGACTTTTCAAAAAATGTTCGACTACTGGAAAAAGCGGTCAGGTGCGAGCGGACTACTTTAAAGGTGACGGGAGTCCCTAAGCCTAAAAGTAACTACTTCTGATTTTATGGCGTTAGTTCGGGAACTTTCGGCTCGCACCACATATGAAAGTATTATTTAGGAATAATTTATTTATACAAGTAAGAAAGTGGATTAGGACAAGAACGAATTATTTAGCGCATTGCCAAATAGATAAATGAGATATGAAAATTGTTTTTATGTGGATCTGCTGTTCATTTTAAATTTTAAATGAATTATGCACGACATATAATGATTTGTTGTATTTTTTGTTTGCATTTTATTGTTTTTCGTTTATTTCATATTTATGCCAAAATTTTCGTTCGCGTAGTTTAGTGTAGTATGGTTGTCAACACTACTATTGTCAATATTTGACTATCGGAGCTAACTGGTTAATTAGATTAAGATATGTTAAAACGAACACTAATGGTCTTGGTGAGCAGCAGTTTATCACACCTGTAACAGTGGTTAGGTTGACAAAACTTTTTTAAATTGTCCAATTACTTGAAAAGTGTAAAGCAGTCTTTCTTATTCAAATTCAGTTAATTGTACAAGTTATTGATCAACAACTTGTTATTTGTAAAACTTGCTTCATTTGACCGCTTGGCATTTTAAAATTAAACTTAGTGGATGACGCTATTGGGATGAAAACGTAAGCCAGCTAAGACCTAAAAAGTGTATTCGGATTTAATTTTTTTTTTATTTTGTGGCCGTAACAGATTTCTGTTCAGGATTTCTTTATATAAACATTTATTTAGTGATATTTACAATACAGAATAACATTATCAAAAATAAAACGCAGCTGATCAAGTGGAAGGTGTAGATTCTATGACAGCTACGTCAAGTATAATTTGTAAATCTTTTTTATGAATCCTGCAGAAACAGTACTTTGAAATTCAGTATTTATTGTCACATAGACTTTTATATTGTCAGCTGTACAATTTCGACAAAGAGTAACCGCAAAAAGTGTGAATTTTAGCTCGTTTTTGCAACCTTCATAACTTGGAGACAAAAAAAGCAAACTTAACGTAAAAGGTCTTAAATTAAAGCTAATTAAAAGTCTAGAAGGAGGCATTTTTCAATTTTTTATTTAGAGGTAACTACCCCCTATTTTGAGGGTTAAAAGTGTGAAAATAAATAAGTTTTTATCAGAAAATAAAACAAATATTTACGATGTGTAATTCATGAAAATAGGTCAAGAATTTTAAGTATTTACGTATTTTTTTTTATTTCCTATTTATATATATTTTTTTATTTTCTGTTAAAAATTTATTTTCATTCTTTTAACCTTCAAAATAGTAATTACCCCTAAATAAACAAAGTGAAAAAAACGGGCTAATTTTGCAGTCACTATTTACTTCTGTACATAGTCGTGAAAAAAAAAAAAAAAAACAAAGAAAAAACCATGCATTAAAAAAAGCAGTTAGCAGTAATAGTTAAATTTAGTTATTGTTTATTAAGCGCTGTACTATAAATGAAGAAAAAAAAAAAAGTTATCACTTCCCTTTTCCATAATTTTTATTAGAACTGAGAAGAATATTTGCGATTTCCTTATAAAATTTTATTAGGTAATGAAAATTTGCTTACTCTTCTACAACTTAAGAATGAAAAGCCTCTAGTTTTCTTAGACATTTATTGTTTTGATAAGTTTTACAAAGACAAATATTGTCATACTTTATTACAAAACAAAACTTTTGTAATATATATTCCAGCTCCACAGGCTAGCAAGATATTGAATGTTATGATTAAAAATAATTTAAAAATCTGTTTAAAATCGAAATCGGTAGAAAATTAGTATCTAGGTATTTAGACATTTTAATATCTCAATTCGTAATATATACATAATGAGAACTGAGTGTATTACCAACATTGAATAATAACTAACTGATAAACAAGAGTTTAGTACCAACCAAGAAATATGAAATGACACAAGAAATTTAGGCAATACAATGACATGTTTCTTTAAATAAGAGATAAATGTGTGCATACAGTGACAAATTAATTGTGCAATAAGAATAAAATATCTTACCTCAACCAAATTTGTGCGGCGTGCAAAAATAAAATGTGTGAATAATGTTTTCAAAAGGAAATTTAGTGATTTTAATACATATAGTTGGCAGGCCTGATTCATTGATAGAAATGACTGAGGTTTATTAAGCACATGATATTTACTTTGATTAATTTTAGTATGCTTTTAATAAAATTAATTGTTTTATCAACATTGTACTCACTTTTATTTACACAACACAATTATCTTTATTGTCTTTATTTGTTAATAACAAAAGAATTTAAGTAATTTGCCTCATGCAATTTGTATACAAAATATGATGTGGATGAAATCCGTTTTTGAATTCAATATCTTCTCTTTAGATTTCGTCGGATTCTTCTACAAATTGAAAAATGTGTTACTACACATCATATAGCTCGACTATACTACTTGTGATAACTTATAAATAAAGCCATGTATGCTTTCAGATTGCATTTATTTACACACTAAGGTTTTGGTAAATATAAAACGTTTGAAATCAATCAGATTGCATTTATTTACACAGTAAGGTTTTGGTAAATATAAAATGTTTAAAATCAAATTAATTTATTAAAACAAACACCAGCACCAAATAAAATTTATTAATACTAAAAAAACATGCATTACTATTGCCATACACGTTTACTAGTATAGTAAAATAAAACTAAAACTAAGTTATGGGTCATGGCTTATTGTTGATCCAGTTAGAAACCTGAAAAAATATTTTATTTATCACACCCTGATATACCAGATAAAATTTATGTCACCATCATTTGTATTGTATGTAATATATTGAAGACTTGAGGTTCATGTATAGCTATGAAAAAGTTTAGAATTATGCACAGCAATAGAACAAACGAAAGCAGAACAATGATAATACACATGGAAAATGTTATGCTGGATAGTCACAATAACTTAAGGAACAATGATTTGATCACACTTTTAAAAATAATAAGACGTATGTGCAACTAGATATTGCAGCATTGTCTTGAATTAATCTATTTTGTGTATTGATATTAAAACTAGCCTATATCCAAAATTACACCTGTTAGAATTCACTTCCTATGTCTATTATAATAGTAAGTTGAACCCTTTTAGTGATGTTTCGACCAAAATTACAGAATATTGCTTAAAAACTTTACAAATATCACTTAATTTAGTTCTGATTTCAAGTGACGATTTGCTCTTTAATTTTACACAAATATAAACTTATTCATATGACATATTTTGGGGGCTTTATATTATTTTTATTTAAATTGTTTTTGCCATAGAATCTTATACATTTGGCATTTAGAATACATATAATGAAATGTAAATTTTCATATTCTGCTTCTGTTAATGTCTTTTAAAATAAAGTTTTAAAAATTGTGTCACAAAAGAAAATTGAAAAAATGAAAATAAACAAAAAAATATTAGACGGAGAACTAAAATGATCAGATACCATATTCTACTTACGTTTTCATCTTAAAGTAAATTTCTTAGCTTTAGATTTCTACTTACAGAAAAAGTTTAATTCTCATTAATTTTAAATGTGCATATGTTATGTTTACATATTTTTCGAATATGCAATTTTTAAAATAACTTTCACATTACTAAATGTCCCTCTCGAACTTTTATCATCTTGAACTGTCTAGAATCTGTCTTGAGAACGGACAGATTCTAGATAATGGCAAATGAACAACAATAGACCAAGAGGGCGACTCGAAATTTTGACCTATCGACTAACCGTCTACCTAGCTGTTCATTCTATCGGGCGAGTCGACCTTAAACGTTGATTTTGCGGCCCCCGTGCCCTGGAATGCCCAAAATTCTACATCCAAAAATGGACTGTCGTTTAACCCCTTGAATCAAATACCATAACATTTATTGACACTAAAAAAGTCAAGCGCCCCAAAGGGCAGACGCCGCCGAGACCGGACTCAACTTTAGGGCCCAAAAAACGTCGAGTTTTTGAACCTGAAAAACGATCGTTTTTGGCTGGAAAAAGCGGGTCCAGTTTCGTCCTCCGGTATTGGCGGCGTCTGCCTTTTGCAGGTTCCCTCTTATTTTATCAAGAACAAACTAAAGAGTAACCCTAAAAATCGCCCGTTTTGGCACCTTTGAATTCTGATACAAATTGTATGCTAAATGATTGTTAATGATGATGACTTTCTCATGACAAAGTTTCAAGTTGAATAAACATTTGTTTTTTGAGGTAAAAGGGATAGAAATTACCATTTTTGCTTTCGAACCTATTGGATGTGTATTAAACAGACGATGTTATAATACGCGATGTAGATATATCTTATGTGTATAACAAAACAGCCCATTTACATTTTCCCACACATACACTATGTGTATCATAGCGATGCCAAAAGCGAGCCGTATTTTCTAGGGGTGAAAATCTAGCGAAACTGGGGATGAAATGGGTGCAAAATCGAAATGGTGTCTTGTTTGTTCTGCAAGTTCGTATTGGGGGTTTTTAGAAATACTGATATCTAGTGGAGTCGAAATTTAGCTATAGAACTTTATTTGATCGCGCATATTTGCTTATATCACATTTGCTTATATCAATCTCTCATACCTCAAAAACCAAATTATACTCGACTCAAAACTTTGTCATAAGTAAGTCCTCATCATTAACGATCTTTTGGCATACAATTTGTATCAGAATTAGAGGGTGCAAAAACGGGCGATTTTTGGCCTGATTTTGGGGTCACTCCTTATTGATTTTATATGGTTAAATGACAGTCCATTTTTGAATTGACGTTTTTTGGGTCCTAAAGCTGGGTCCGATCTCGGCGGCGTCTGCCCTTTGGGGCGCTCGACTTTTTTAGTGCCAATAAATGTTATGGTACTTGATTCAAAGCGTTAAACGACAGTCCATTTTTGGATGTAGCATTTTGGGCCTTATCTGCGCATTCCAGGGCAGGGGGACCGCCAAATCAAAGTTAAAGTATTTTATTGAACTCGCCCGATAGAATGAGCAAGCCGGACCGATTGGCACAGTGGGTAAGGCGCTAGCCTTGTCTGCTGTTGTCCGAGAGGTCAGCGGTCCGATGCCGTGTGACGGCTGGGTGTTGTGTGTGTCTTTAGGTTTAGTTGAGGTTTAAGGTAAAATGTGTATATTTATAAATAAAGAGAGATGCTGGCTTGTTGGCTTAGTTCCAATGCCATAAAGAGGTTCGCCTCTTTTTTTGTTTTAAAGAATGAGCAACTAGGCAGACGGTTAGTCAACAGGTCAAAATTTCGGGTCGCACTCTTAGTCTATAAGAAACCTTTATTTATATTAAGAGACACTTCTTTAACGTTATTGGACTTAAGCTAAGCTAATTAGTTGCTAATTAAAAAGCAGCATACCCACAAACCAATATTATTTGATAAACTAAAAATACTTAAAGGGTTACATAGGTACACACAAAAAATCCCAAGTTTATTTGTTTTTTAAATTTGCTGTTTTAATGCAATTTCATTAATAATCATCTTATTTTTGAGGCTACTGTGGACAGATAAACGTATTTTTAGTACGCAATGGAGAATAATATTCATTATTAACAGTAGAGTATACACCATACAGTACATTTTAATAAAAATGTTTTATTTATAATACCATGGAGACAGACCTCTTTGCAAAACATGCTTGAAATGTAAAAATATGATTAAGAAGTTAATTTTGTGTTTTAATGTGCAAAATACTACTTTGGTGGTCGAGATTTCGAGTTGCTAACGATATTTTTTCTACAACCGATGTGTTTTGATGTAAATATTATAAGAAACACCCAATTAATTGCAAAATAAAGCAAAATTTTTATTGTAAAAAGGAGCAATTTATAGTCGTAACTATGGACAAAATAACGTTTGTTTTCATAGTGTAAAAACAACATTCTAAAGCGATACGGGCCGCAGTTTTTGAATTTAGTACAAGATATTTTTGATTGTAACCTGGAGATTGTTGAGAGTGACGATTTTGGTTCACTAAATATAGTAAATTTGATTCTTTTAATTCTGCTATCGGACAAATCCAATTGGCAATATGAAAATATGCTTTATTGACATAGTTTGCGAGAAGTTCAAGAAAGGTAAACTTTCTACATTATAGTTAGTATATTTCCTGCTACAATCGACACTTGATGTTAAAGAAAACGTGAATATAAGAAAATTTACCAAGTTGGTCCCATATTTGAAAAAACAATGAGTTGGATACTGTGTTAAGAAGTCTAAGATTTTAACACCAGAATAAATCAATCTAAAAATCTATTTAATGTTTAAGGTAAAATTTTAATTATTATTTTATTTAATGCACATTGCCAAACTCTCTCAATGTTGTACATTGTTTTAGTTATGTTCCGAGTGCTTGTTATCGTGAAAAATTCACTATCGTAACTATCCATGACATAGAAGATAAGAGATCTGTTTTAATTATGAAAGTTCCTGAGACAAACATTAGCTTACAATGCATTTTTACAGAGTCTTTTTTTTCTTTTTCGATCTTTATCGAAAATACGTTTCTCGGTTTTTGAAATATTATGATAAAAGATGCGTAAAACAAGTTTCTGGAATTAATTTAATTGGATCAATATGTAGACTATAACAGTAAAGTACTTGAAGTTACCAAATTCTGAGGTCTATGCTGATCATTGCCTTCGGAGACTTGGCCACATTTCTTGCCAATGAAGGGACGATTTAACTGATTTGACTCGCTGTGGACGATAGAAATCCACTACCGTTGCTGAAGGATATATGGAAGATTCAATCAGTAATGAAATTAATATTTCAAATGAAATTCTAAACCGAATTCCAATATTGCCCTATCTATTTTAAAAATAAAGGACTTCCACATCTCGAGATACGTTAGCAAGTTCAAGAATAATATTGGTGCATGTAGTGTTTGTACAATTAATGTTAATATTGTAAATATTTGCTTGTTTTTGTTGGTTTATTTTGAATTGAATGGGAACGTGTGCAAAATAATTGGCGTACTAGGACGAAAATATTCCACACACGGCGTCACGATGCCGTTAAAAAATATAGTCAATGGAAAAAAAAAATTGCACATTGACATTAATGCGCAAAGATTTTTATTTTTAGGGTTGTAGAAAAAAATTTACTTTAAGGAAAACTATATATCAAAATATTTAAAAGTAACATTTACCCACAGAAAAATAGTAACAAACACAAAATACGAACCTTTCAAGTTTGTCCACGCACGCATCTTGATAGTCGTGTATCCATCGCACAGCATTAAAATGACATACTTGTCTCATGTCTTCAGGTAGTTCGTCAGGTTCGGGGAATGCAAAATTGTCAATTATTGGGATTATGTTACAGTTTGCTGACAGAGCTGCCACTATTTCCTGAAAAAAAAATTATTAGTAACAAAAAATGTACATTCTAACCAATTTTTTTTAAAGCTAAACATGTAATAATAGCGGTAACAGTTGAGCAGACCTAAAAGATGCTTTTTGCCAGCCCCATTTAACTTCCGGGTCTTGTCAGCCAGCCGTTTAACGTAGGAACTGAACCACATGATCTGCAACTGTTACTTTCAGCCCACAGATTTACGATCTTCCCGCTTGCCAAGAACGTAGTAGCATTATGACAAAATGTTTTTGTTGGTGAAGGCCATCGACTCATCCAGCCCAACTTAAGATATGTAACTCGAAAACGATGAGGGCACTGTCTCTGTCGGCAGTGTTTTTTGGTGCAAGTGTGCTCCTAACAACAACATGCTGTCGGCAATTTTCGTAAGAGTTGGCTATCAGTCCTTCCCAAATATGCTTAAAAAGATAAATGTATTGACCTCTCTGGTATCGAAGTTAGAACCGCAAGCACGTTCAACCAGAACTATACCGTGGAACTTGTGGTACCACAATATGTAAATAAATCATTGCCATTTCTTTATCGACATAATAATACATCATAAACATTTATAAAATGAATCGAAACCAGTCCGTTTTGTGACTAAGTTGATCTGATATTCTCAATATATCTTTTGAAAATTCAATTAATCTAGAAAATTTTAATTTTACTTACCCTATGTACCCAGTCTTTTTTCTCATGATCATGCTTGCACCTTTCCAAAGCATTGGGTGTCAATACTAACAAAAAGTACTTGGCTTTTTGTATACTCTGTAACAGATTGTTATCAAATTTGCCAGCTTCCAGTCTTTCAACATCTATAAACACGCTAAAGCCCCTAAGTTGCAGGTGGACTTTTAGTAGACTCGCTAGTTGCGATCCATTTGACCTTCTGTAGCTGACAAAGACGTCAAGTGACTTGTCCAGGCTTTCATCGTTTAGCTCTCCACCCATCCTATTTTCTAGCTGCCTAATTCCTTCCATAATTCTATACCTATGAATAGAATTGGTAATACCACATTCTCCTAGAAGTTGGTCTTCGGAAATATTTCTTAAAGCATCTTTAGTTTCGACACCTGCGTTTAGTAAACTGTAGGTGTATATGGGAAACTCTGGTCCTAATGACTGGAGGAAGTTGTTGATGTTTGCCGAATCTCGGGACGTGTAGTCTGCCATTCGCTTTAGTTTTTCTAACTCCCTAGTAAACCTGAAAAAACAAACGCCCTATGTATTCAGACTAAAGGTTTTCGTATTTATTAAGGTTGGTATTAATAATAAAATGTTCCTTGTTTATGTAACTAACATTAAAACCTAAAATGTGTTACCTTTTTCGTTTGATTCCATTTGTTAGTCCAATATCGACTCGTAAATGCTCTTCTGTCAATTGAAGCAAAAGATCCCCGTCTACTTTGCTTTCTACAAAACCGGGAACTATTTCGGCAAAACCTATTTGTTTAACCCATTCTTCGACATCTTCCACAGACCACAGTGGAACTTGCTGACTCAATTTATGTGGTACCTCTTCTCCGATAAGCCTTAAAGCTTGGGCAGCATATTTCGACGCCACAGCATTCGGACAGCTTGCTACCCTTTTCAAAGCTTCGGTGGCACCGATTTCTGAGAAAATATTTGTATTGCCCTGTTGTTTTTTAATTCCTGCCTCCATGCAAAAGTGGAAGGCTGCTAGATTTCTTGCTTCTTCTCGTTTCGAACTTAAAACAGGTACTAAGTGCTTTAACCAGGTTGTGCTTTGCCCATGTGCGTGAGCTAGATTTGATTTAGCGAATTCTGAGGGATTATGTGAGGTAACAAAGGGTTCTACAAGACCGAGCGTACCAGACTGAATGACGTCGGCTTCTATTTCGGGATTTGCTACTAAAACTGTAATGGCAAGACACGCGTAATATTTAATATTGTCGTCGTTGTGAAAAGCGAGTGGGAACAGCCACATTGGTACTTTGCGTTTAATCATGGCTTCTTGGTTTTCAGCACCACCGTATAAACTAAGGTTAGCTAGTGCTCCAGCACAGTGTCGCAGAGTCTCAACGTCACTTTTTCTACATTCGAACAATAAAGCGTCCAAACCTCCTAATTTAACTACATCACCACACGTTTCTTCGCTATGTTTGAATAAATGTTCTAAAATTCCGGTACCCACTCTGGAATGGTCTACTGAGTTTGTGTGCTTAGTGCATACGCATGCCACATTAACAACTCTATCTAGTCCGTGCTCCACAACGTGGGCTCTATTTTCAGTAGTAAGACACTGTTCTAACAGCTTAGCGCTGTTAAACTGTAAATCTCTATCAGCCTTGGTACAGTTAGTCATTAAAAGATCTAGTCCACCACATTTTCTTAAAGCATTACACAATGAGTAACCTAACTCATGCCCGTACGTTGGAACAGCCCATGCTTTTCTGATGACGTCGTTTATTTTATTTAAAATTAAAGGCGCTTTCGGGTTGTGGTCTATTTTTTGAATGCATTTTATCGACGCATCCAGGTATGTCGAGTATTTGTGTATTGCCTTCTCTATATCTGAATAATTTGATATTGCCGATAATTGTTCGAGATCCTCCAAGGTTGTGGATAAAATTTCATCTTCTGGGTTTCCATTCATAAGATCGTGAAACTGTAACAAAAGATACTTATTATTTTAAATGTAAGTAAACATCATGAATATGACAACAAGGTTCGTCCCATATTTTCAATGACGGATGCACATGCAGTGTAACTTTTTTACTTCCTTTGCTAAAGGAAAAAATTGAATTCAGGGTCTCTAGATCAGAAACAACATGGGAATATCGATTTCAAATTTGGTACACATATAACACTTGAAATAGGAAAGAAACCAACAGTTTCCCTGTGATATTACTGACTGAAAGGAAGCGGTTCGATAAATTTTAAATGGTTTCACTTATGAGATAATTTTTGTTTAAGATAATGAACAAATTTAACCATAGTTTTTTATAAGCAAATATATATAAGTGGGGGAGAGGGTTAGAGCGGTTACTTCTTATATATCGTGTTATAAGTCCTTTTCAGGGTTCTTAAAGTCGAGGATTCTGAAAATTATTTTTTTTTTTTTTCCTTAATGCCAATTTAGCAGACTTAGTATATAGAGAGAAATGTCAGTTTTAGTTGTAAATATTATAGATTCCCCTACCCTTTCTTTGCTTACATTTTTTTTTGTAATTAATATCTCACCATAATATGCTTGTCAAAAAGTTAACAAAAAATTGCATATTTTCATTTTAATTAAAACAAAATATGATACGTAACATGGAAAAATAATTGTTGCAAAAAAGTATATAATAACAATACTAGGTGAAGTTTATCCAATGTTAGGCAAGGCGTTCCTCGCTGTCGAATTTCAGCAAACTAAATGACATTTTTAAATTTATACCTAACATTTAGCTAGCGATGAACGTCGTAGTTCGATTTGCCTCCAATAGCGGTCTTAGTCTTGTCTATTAGTGTCTATTATTTTTGGTTGTTAATTCGAACAAATTTTTTTTTAATAAACAATTTTCAACTAATTCCCTACTGTTAATTTATCTGGAAAATATTAGTATTTTTGAGACTTTTAAAATTTTAATTGACCCAAGTAGTTTTTTAGTGTTCCGTACGGAACACTTTTAAGATCACTTCAGGGTCGTCTGTCTGTCTATCACCCCGATTTTCTCCGAAACTATTCGACATAGAAAGTTTGAAATTTGGTACTAACATAGGAATTGATGGCCTCATCAAAGCCGTGTAGTTTTGAAAGTTAAATTTTAATTTAAGGGGTTAGTGGGGAAAATCGGAAGTGAAAAAAAAAAATTACCAGGTCATCGAGTGGGGAGTCAAATGAAAGTTATAAAAACACGAGTTCAAAAATATATATAATGTAATATTTGCGCACACTTTTCGTGTATTATTTTTAAAAAATCGCGAAAAATCGCTGTCCCATTCTTATCTCGAAAAGTACTGATCAAAAAATTTTGAAAAAATTCTGGAATATTCTCCACAGGATGTAGATTAAACGAAAATTATCAGGAGTGCATTACTTTTAATAGTTTATCCGGTATATAAAAAAAAAAAAATTTCAAGGTCATCAGTTTTCAGTAAAGATCGGAAAAAAAACTTGGTTGAAAACTCATTTGGGGTGTTTTATGAAGTCATGATCATTTTATACCTCCGTAACATTTTTTTTTTTTATTTTAAAAAACAATCAACGTACAGAAACACTAATTGCGCAAGACCAACTTGCACTTGACCGGTTATTTTTTTTTTATTATGTTACTACTACTAATATTATGCAATCTAAATTGGCACTTTATCATAAGATAATTGTTATTCGTAACAAGGATTCCAGTTCTCTTTAAGGAACATTATTCTGGTTAAAGAGAAATAAAGAAAAATAAATTTGGAGTTGACCATGAAAAAAATTATCGATTTGTTAAACAGTGCGGGGGTGTTAGTTGACTGAAAGAAAAATACACAAAACGTGTTTAATTTTTAGTTAGTTATTACTAGTTATGTTTGTATCCTCTGTAAGCAGAGTATTTTCATGATTTATCGACATACGTTTATTAAAAACTAGTTGTTTATTTCTTGTGTTATTTAACTTCATGCTAAAAAATTCCAAATTTTTAAATAATAAAAAAGTTATTAAAATACATTGCCCAAAGAATTTGAATTTTTATAATTTTATGTACCCGAGAAACTTTGGCAGGTCCTAGAACGATCCCCTGTAAATAACATCGAAATAACAGCTGTCGAACAACTATACGAACACTCATCATCAAGCGTTAAAATACCAAACACAGTGTCGGATAGCTTCGAAGTCACCAAAGGTCATAGACAGGGATGTTGTCTCCCCCCTCCATCATTTAAAATGTATCTCAATGAAGTGTTAAAGAACTGGAGGAAAGCGTGTAACGAAATGGGCATACAATTGAATGAGCATACAACGCTTTATATCCTTCATTTCGCGAATGATCAGATTGGGTTACTCAGGGTAAGGAGGATCTGAAATTTATGGCCCAAAGACATGAAGAATGGGGCCTATCGGTTAACAGAACAAAAACTCAGTATCTATGTGTTGAAAGAGAGATAACATAGGATCTTCAAGTAATATACGGAGTAACCTACTTAGAAACGAAAATAGAATGCTAAGGTCGCACAGAAAAAAAAATAGAACATCGTATTATGAAAGGAAAACAGATAGTTGAACTCCGTCCTCTGATCTAATCCAATCTCCCGAGAGCGAAAACATCTGATATAACACAGTTTTCATGAGCATGGTTCTCTATGGGGCGAAACATGGCAAATTATCAGAACACTAGAGCAGCATCGTCTATTGGCGCTAAAAATTGAGTTCTGGCGAAGAGTTGCTGGTAAGATTGAAAAGAATACGAAATGAACGAATAAGAGGGATCATGAAAGTCGATAAAACAATAATGGTGAAATACAAAGACGATAACTAAAGTGGTATGGCCATGTTGAAAGAACGTATTCCCAAGCAAATTTTGAAATGGACACCGGCAGAAAGAAGAAAAAGAGGAAGACCAAAACCAACGTGGATCGGAGGAATACGGAAAGCCATGTCTGAACGGAACCTACAACCTAATTGGGAAAACCGAAGAGGCTGGAAACTAGGAATCGGAAGATGTAGGACACTGTAAAAAACGATTATTATTATTATTTATCCTAGTGGTATTTTTACAGACAGTCTACTATATATGCAGTTTCTGATAAATTCGCAGCGGAAAATTTTGCACTGTGTCGAAACCCAAACAGAACTGACATAAGAAATTTTCTATTTTTCTGATATCGGTACGAGTATTCTAGAAGTGTTTGCCATAAACTGTCTAGTACATATGTTTTTCTCTGCAAGTAGATTCTATTGGGCACATAAAATTAAATAAATACGAGGCATATTCGAAAAGTAAGAGCCATTTAGTCATAAAAAAACATATTCGTTAGAAAAAGTTTTTATTGACGTTTTAGTTTTCTTTTCGTAATACAACATAATAGAAGTTGAGCAGCTGACGATCTTGACTTCCTCGTCTCTAAACCGTTTTCACCAAGCCAAAAATCGTCGACGTCGATCAGCTCGCAGTTTTTAGTCACTTGCAACGATTTCATCTGTCTGGATACTGAGTCTATCGCAACCCGCTCTTCATCATGCACATTTGCGCGGCCATTTTTGAAGTCTCGTTACAAACGATTTTACTGTAGGTCGTAAGCGGCACATCCCGATGTTTTGTCTGCATTCACACAGACAGGCAAACGACTACTGAATCAGGCAAACGACTAAATCAAAACAGTAACCTTAGTGGCTTCGGAAACAATCAATAGATGGCGCTGTATGTGTATAACTTTGTTCAGACTCGCCAATATTTAAATATAAGCAAACGGCCCTTACTTTTCGAATACGCCTCGTAATTAAATTCCTAGATATATAAATATTTTATCGATATTTTTATTTTTTCTTTATATAACAAAAAAAAAATATTTTACTTCCTCAATATCGACCCAGAAAAAATAAATAAATAGGAACTGAAAAACTAATTCAAAGCAATGCCTTTTTTAAAACTGCAAAATGAATCGTATCCTTGTAGTTATTGTTACTTTTTGGCAAGCAATTTAATTTGATGAATTGCCACTTTTCCTAGTTCAAATAGAATACTCAATAATTAAGGTCTTAAAATCGACAATATCTACCTAATACTACCCTCCTTTTAAGCGTGTAATTTGAAATCGATATATTATTTCATTCGGTCATCGTATTTTATAATTAAGATAAAGATTTTACAGGTACTTTAGAAACTTGGTTAAATCGTAATTTAATTATATGACTTAAAAATGAATTTCAATTAATTTGCGCCTAGTGGATCGTTGAACTTTAGGGTATTTCGTTTGATTTTTTCACGTTAAACGGGCCATCTTTTATCGGGGGCTTTAAACATCCATCTAAATTAGCACCATAAGATTAAATGGAAGTGTGGCTTCTATATGTGAACATTTTTCTCGTTCGACAATTATCATGCCAATAAACAGACAAGCAGACGAATATACAGACAAACTGGCGGAAATTGAAAAGTATTTTTCTGATCTAGGGACCCTGAAACGTGAAGAAATGCAAAGAGTGATTTTTTTTTTTTACAAACTCCCTTTACGAGAACAGTAAATATTATGGAAGACTTACCTGTGTAATCATTTTAGCAGTTGACGTGCTAATTCCTTTACTAGAAGAATAAACTGCATGACTAGAGGATTTACTACGTTGCTCTTGATTATAGATGCCGCTAGCAGTGATTGTTTGTCTCTGTTGTTGAGATTCTGTGGCCGATTTTTCCGTGCTAAATGTGTCTGTGGTAAGTTTCATGTTTGTGTGCGCTAGATTTTTTGATTCTTGTTGGCTAATATCGCCAGCTTTTAAACTTCTTGCTTCCTGGAAAGAATGAAATATTATTAGAAACGATATCGATTTAAAACATACCAGATTTTCAATTTTACTTATTTGTTTACAACTGTGTTTTCTTAATTTTCGTCACTAATATAAACTTTCAAAAGAAAATAGGTTATGTTATTAAGTTTTCAAGACTTACATGCTGAGCGGAATATAGCATTTTAGTCGAATGTCAACGAGTAATATTGTATCAGAGGACAAATGATTATGGAATAAACGGAACGTTATCATTATTAAGTATTAATTCCGATTACATTATTTTTAAGTTGGATCTTCTTAAAATTGTTACGTGAATCATTCATTCGCTAAAGTAATGGCAATTTATCAGTTTTCACAACTTCGGTTTAGTCATAATAATTTTTTTGTAATAAACAAAAATTAATTGTAATTTCTCATTTTATTTATCTTTTTTGTGTATGTACATACAATTATCAGCAGAAACAGGTTTTGGTGCTAGGACTGAATTTAGTTTACAAAAATCGTGTGAACTTATTAGAGGTCTTTATCGTTAATATTAAAAAGAGATGCTGAATGCTGGTTGTGTAATAAGCTAAAATAGGATAACAAATTTTGGCCAAAACGCCTGTTGTTTGCTAGTTTGCCACTTTAGAGTTTGAAACCTTATTATTATTTAGCTAAAAAATGCTTCGTTATTTTAGTGTTGTAAAAAAATTGGATTGATGCCCGTTGGCATTTATCAATAGTTAGTGAGTAATTCCTATTTTTGATCTTTCAGGTGATAAAACATTAACACAAAACATATACCTACACGTGATTTTTTTAACAAATTTATTGTGACTTGGTAATTATTTATTATTTAGGTAAGTAAAATTAACGGTTAAGATATAGTTATATCCGTATACTACGTCATCAGCGACATTTTGCACATATAACGAATGTTCTAGATAATAACAGTCATGTATACAGTGATAATAAGTGGGTAAAAATAAAGCATTTTTAAAATATAAGTATCAGATAATTATAAGACTGAAAATAGTTTCGTTACCGAGTGTAAAAATACTTTGGAGATGTTTTATTAACAAGTCGCCCCGACACTTGCTAATAAGACTTGTTAATAAAAATTGTCTTATGACTAACACCCACGTTACATTACTGATACTGCTTTGATTGCCATTTGTTTTATATAAAACTGCCATGGAAACTTAAAATTACGCGTATTTATAGACGTGTAAACGCATATAAATTTAATTTTTGTTGTTAATTTTTTGTTATTGTTAATTAATTTTTACAGCTTTAAACAACATACAAGTTCATAATGCACTCAAATAGCATTCTTTTTTTTTCGAAAATATTCGAGTCAAAATATATATATTGTATCAAATATAGTTCAAATATATATATATATATATATATATATATATATATATATATATATATATATATATATATATATGTGGTATGTATGTATGTGTATGTATGTGGCAAAAAGTGCAGTTTAAATTAAAAAATATACGTAAAATATTAAAAAAATTCGTGGATTATATTATATATACGTGGTATGATCGAGAAGTTTCCGGACTAACGCTATAAAATCTAACGTAGTTATTTTTAAGCATCGTGACTCCCGTCACCTTAAAAGTAGCCCCCCTGCACCCGAATGCACCAGCCCCACAGATTTTTTTTCACTGGTCGAAGATTTTTTGAAAGGTTAATGCTGACAATCTCCAACACAGCCTGCGATTCCCGTTGTATCTCCTCTACGATCTTCAAGCAGCAGCAACCATTTAACTTCATCTTCATATAGGGAATAGCTCAAACTCAAAAGGTGTCAAATCGGGAGAATAGCTGCTAGGCTGAGGATGACAGTCATTCAAATTCTTTCAAAAAAAAGTTTTGCGTACAGAACGAACTGTGCATTGTTGTGATGCAGGAAAAATCTCTTCTCGCTCCAAAACTTTGGCTGTTTTCTAGTCAATAAAAAGTTCGTCAGAGATGCTCTGAATTGTGCGGTCTTCACAAATTATTGGTTGAATTTTGTATAGTTGCAATCGAAGGTCTACCGGAATGTTCGTCTTTTTCCACCGGAGTTTGGCCTTTAAATCGCGAAAAACATTCGAAAATTTACGTACTACCCACAGGGCTTCATCCCAAGATGCTCTCCGAAATTATTTCATACATTTCAGGAACACTTTTGCCGAGTTTAAAACTATACTTCAACACACGCGCTGTGTTTTTTTTCGCATCCATTGGAAAAATCGCAGAGAGACACAATTAAACTTTCACGCAAACGTGCATATAGAACACCGCCACCTATCGATGCGAGTTGAGAAGCCGTCCAAACTTCGCAATATATCGTTAATGGAAACTTAATATTTCCTGCAGGTAAAAACATAACGTTTGTACAAAATCAGCTTTAAAGGATAAACGTACGTTAAATATAGTTTTACTAATACCTTTTTACTTTACAAAAATAAAATGGCAGTTACAGCAATTATACTGCTGTATGCATGACACCATGTTTAATATTTATTAAACTGTTAAAAAGGTGTAACTTTGGGAGCAGTTATTAAGACAATAAAACTCAAATAAATATGTAGATTACTTTTGAGAAAATTCAATTACCTGGCCGGTGATAATTTACTTAATAAGAAATAGATCAGGCAGTTGTAAACTAGATAATAATTTTTGAGATTTGTTTTATCATTTATAGAATACGATTTCTATTTTGGATGTCTTCTATAACTATATTTTGTTTCGATAATTATAATTAGCTATCAAGAAATTTATATAACACGTAGACTGTGAAAAGTTTTTGGTCTGACACGTAGATGTCACCCTTTTCAAAAAATCCATATCATTTTTAGGAAGTACCAACCTTCAAACGATACGTGTCAAAATTTCATGACATTTCGACGATTATTTTATAAGTTACAGTGATTTTAGTGACGCTACTTTTGATATTTTTAAAATAATGGAAAAAATCGAATTTCGTGTGTTGATTAACACTGTTTTTTGATGAAAAAAAGTATCATTGAACAAAAAAAAGTGCTCTTTCATCAAGACAATGCACCATTGTCACCAAGTCAATGGTTACGATGGCAAAATTGCATGAATTGAATTTCGAATTGCCTTCTCGCCTACCGTATTCTCCAGATTTGGCCCCCCGCGACTATTATCTATTCGCAGACCTCAAAAAAAGTGCTCGCAGGAAAGAGATTTGGCCCCAGTGAAGAAGTTATCGTCGAAACTAAGGCCTATTTTAAAGCCAAAGACAAATCCTTCTACAAGAAGATATAGAATTGTTAGAAAAGCGTTGGACTGATTGTTTCGCTCTTGAAGGAGACTATATTGATGAATAAAGTCGAATTTTTCAAGAAAATGTGTTTTAAGTAGCTAGACCAAAAACTTTTCAACCTACATGTTACAATATTGAATCAGTACAGCAATCTGAAATGATACTGAGAATTTTGGTTTAATACAGTTTTACAAACCAATAAGATTTGTTGTATTTATTTTTTTTTTTAAATAGAATTATGGATGAATTAATAGATACCGTTACGATTTTACCTCATTTATAAATTGACGTTACTGAGTGATACTTTGAGAATTGCTTTTAGCAGTTGCGTACATTAGACAGTGGTTATAATTAGTAATTACATTGTTGGGTACAAGGTGAATATTGAGCCTTGGAGGTGTATTTATCTTGGATATCAAAATTGGCAACGGATCTTCGTTGAAATCCATACTTTTAAAAGCACCTCTCTTCACTGGCCAAGGTGCCGACATCTTCACATCCATAGACATATAGAATTATTCACTATTTTTAACACAATTAAAATTATACAATGAATTTTTTTTTAGTAATGATTTTGCACTCCGAAATTTATGAAAGATTTTGAACCGTTTTCATGGACGTTTATAATAAGCGCGTTCGTTTAACACTGAAAATATTCCCGTAAAACACGATTGGTCATTTCTGGCTTATTGCCATTTTTCTGTGTTTATTTAATACACTGTCAAACAAAATAAATTTAAATTTCCGTGAAGTTTCAAGAAAACATAAAAATATTATAGTACCACCTTCCACTTCTTAACGAAATATTTACTTATTCAACTTTTCACTCTTAAAGCGCACTATAACACAATAATAATTATAAACGAATGAAGCATTGATTTTAAATTAACTTTAAATTGTTTTTTTTTGGCTTCCGTTATGGGCTTTTTGCCATTAGGTAGTCAGTCAACATCGACTAACTTTTAAGCAATATCCGGTTAGGTCTGGCTTGGCTATAAACGCGAATAGAGAGGAGGACACGAATAGTGGAGATCGGTTCGTCGAGCCTGCGCTCTACCATAGTCACTAAAAAACAAATTCTCCTTTTATTTGCCGCCAGTCCTAATTTTCTGTTACTCAACCAAAAACAGAATCGCTAGCACGTGTTTACGAAAAATAATTCAAAACTAAAACCTTAGGAACCACTCATGGCGCCTAATATTTTAGATGATTAGACATCTTATTAGGAACATGGATTTCCCTTGAAAATTCACTACCATATTTTAATTTGATCACTTAAAGCTCACACCTAGAATTTTTGAACACGAGGAGTCTTATGAAAGAATTCCTAAATTGACTTACAGAAAATCTTTTTTATATTAGCAATATTTTCCGAAAAATTTATGTGTTAATTATTTAATGATGTTAGCGTTGCGAGATCTAAAATGGTACTGTTTATTTGTAGGCATACATACACGCACATCTATTAGTTAAATATTTATTATATATATTTTTTGTGGCTCATACACAGCGTTGCTCGGTTTTTAGCACCACACTGTTGGAAGGACCTTCAGCTTACTACATTGTTTTCCATATGTTGTTACGCCATATTTAATCCGATCAAATCGCCATGATAACAGTTTGTAAATTAGTCAACGAATTTAAAATCGGACTAAAAAGAGCATCGATTATAAGGTTCATAAGGCTGACTGTGTTATAATATATTTCTGGAACAGTTTCGGGATTGTTGAAGCAAACACATGTATATTTCTTCTTTAAGAACGGCAAGAAATTATCACAAAAATCGGTAAAGTTATTTAGCTAGTACTTCCCTCACAAACACACAACTCTAAAGTAAATACTAAATTTTACTTTTTTTACACTAAAAAATAACTTAGTCTAATGTAGTTTAGACCTCTTTTAGGGTTGGGGGACGAGAAGTCTTAAAGAAGGTGTAGTGTGAATGAAATGAAAGTATACATTTTTTTAATACACTTCTGGTCTGAAATTATTGGAGATCCCAGTTTGTCTCGCTACTGTGATTGCCGGGCAAGATTTAATCAGATAAAGACCTGTTTCTTCCCCTTTCGAGCGTAATCGGCAATCTAGATCATCTTTGATTCAGGTGGCAGAGTCTGTAAGGTTATCTGTGAGGCAATAATCACAAAAAATGTTGAGCAGAGAAAAATCTTCAGATCAACTAAAACCTGACATTTCCCTCTTCATACTATTAATGTCGGAAATAATGAGAAAAATAACATTTTTATTTCTTTGAGTTCAAGAACCGAAAAGGACGTATAACAAGATATGTACTAGGTAACCCCTTTCCTCACCCCTTTAATCCACCAAGTGTTTGACTTAATAATTATGCTTAAAATTTCTTGATTGTCACACGCGGAAAATTTCTCATAATATTATCCGATTCCCTGAAGCGATATGGCTCAAAAACTATAGTTTCCTTTCTTAGTGCGCATCAAATTTGAAGAGGCAGAGAGATGAAAATTAGAAACTAAGTTTTTCGTGATTTAGGAGCCCTGAAACGCGAAGAAACGTGAAAGAGTCCGGGCGTGATTTTTTCACAAATACCATTCGTTAACAAGAGAAGAAGAACCACTGAACATAAGTAATTGATAAGCAAATCTAAAATTCTAGTACTTAATTAGACTCAATATAGTAGGCGTGGTTGACACTTTAATTAAATTTGTTCTCTCCTTAAAAAACGACCCGTCCATAAATCAGATGACTACATCTCAATATTTAATAATCATTATAAAAATAGACTAAAATTGATTTTTGTAAATTATTTTTCTATAATAATCTCATCATTACGTTCAAGAATTTAATATGTTAAAAATTGTTTAAAAATTGTCTGACACACTTCTCTATTATTTGACAGAGTGCGTAGGTGGAAGCACTATAATAATTTCCTCTCAAATAAGCTTTTGCATAAAAACTATTATTTATTTTCGGATTAAATTTAATGGTGCAATTTTGTAATTGAGTAATGTTGCATTATAATGGTTTGTTTTTATTCTGTTGTAGGTGGGTGTACTTCACAAGTAATCAATAGTATTGTTATAAATTATGTGGTTTCAAACGAGTTTGGACGTGTTTACATCGCAAAATAATTATTCGTAAGTATTTATTTAGATATTTATTATCTTTACAATAAATTTTGATCCGAAATTTGAATTTTTACAATTCTACTGTTGATCTTATAGCTTAAAAATCCAAAAATTGTATAAGAATGATTTGCATTCGTTTTTGTTCATATTTTTATTTTAAAACCGCATTTGGTATGACTTTTTAGGATGAACTCTCGAGGATTTGCTTTCCTATAACTGAAATGAACACTCAGGTGTGTAAATTAATTTTCGACCTATATATTAATTGACATTTATTTATAAATAATTTAATGTAAACTCAATCTTCAAAGTACTCTCTTTTACTTTCTACATCATCGTACCATCTCTCAGGTGATTGATTTCAGTTTGGAAAAATGATTGTTTTATTGCAATAAATTCGTAGAGGTTTTTTTCGATCTGTTTAATAGACTTCACTTGCCAGAAGATAAGTGGAATAAGGGGTAACCCGAAGTGGCGAAGTCTGGAGAACCAACCGCAGGAAGCAGAATTTCCCAGCCAAAATCTAGAATGGTTTGTTTTTAAGGCCTTTTCTGCTGTATGGGACGAAAGTATTAGCGGCTGTCTCTTATTGCCTAAAAACGGTGTTTTATCTTCAAGTACGTAACTCACGGTTTAATTGTTGTTGATAGAACTCAGAAGTGTTAGGACGGTGTACTTTATAGTGGATCACGCCCCTATGATCCCACGAAATGCATTTAATTAAACCGTCTACAGTATGTCTCATATGACATATTTGAGTAGCACTCCGTATTGGAGGAAATAACTGCAATCTATTTTTAATTACGCTCTTTGCAGCCTGCCTCATAAGTCATCTTTACGTTGTACTCCGGGTTGGGGGAAATACTGCAAATTATTTTTAATTAAACTGTGTACAGCATATCTCTTAAGACATCCTTAAGTAGCCCTCCGAGTTGAAGGAAATAACTACAGCAGCATGCAGCATGTCTTATAAGACATCTTTGAATAGCGCTCCTAGTTGGAGGAAATAACTGCAACCTATTTTTAATTAAGATTTATGCAGCATATCTCATAAGACCTCTTTGCATAGTAATCCGAGTAAGAGGCAGTAACTGCATGCTATTTTTAATTAAACTGTATACGGCTTGTCTCTTAAAGCATCTTTAGGTAACGCTCCGAGTTGGAGGAAAAATTACAAACTATTTTTAAATGCTCAGTGGAGCATGTCTCATAAGACATCTTTGAGTAGCGCTCCGAATTGGAGTAAATAACTGCAAATCATTGTTAATTAATATAGTCTCATAAGGCGTCCTTAAGTAGCGGTAGGTTGTATTTTATCTTTTTCTTCCAATATGAATTGAAGAAGAAAGAGTTCAACAATGTACGGATGCTTCAGGCTTCAACTTAAAACTTGCTAGAGCATAGCTAAATGGCGACGAAGGCTGGTAGTTCTTTTCTTTGTGGTGGCTAGTATTTAATTATCCTGATATCCGCATCGTTTATCAAATTACGTCTTAGTTCATATTGAACGCAGCAAATTTGTTTGAGTAATATTTATTATGTATAGACATCTTATAGAAGTATTTGAAAGTGTGCGACATGATAAATACCACTGTAACGAGGCAAACAATCAAACTACTATAATTTTGACATTTAGCTTGGTTAGGCTAAGCATCACAAAGCTACTAATACAAAATCATTTGAATTTGTTAAGATAGTTAATAGAAATAGTTAAATTTGTATTTGAAAAGCGTGATGCATTGGATCAAAAAGCTTTAAAATGATAATGAAAATTCGTTTTAGATTGCTTATTCAAGGGAAACGCAAATCTGATAGCTGAGATAAAAAGCTCTTTATATGTGATAGACATAACACGAAGACATAAAAATTAATGAATACTTCATTAAAGCATAAAATGTGCAGGCGAAAACATCAATAACAAACCTCAAACCGAGCTTTAATCCAATTGTACATCCTTCTCTCCGGTATAATAACCTCCGTTCCTCTGAGAACATATTGATGATTGGCTATTAAATTACTACCTCTCCGAGTTAGGGAAAATAACTGCCAACTATGTCTAATTAAACCCCATGTGGCGTATCTCATAGCGTAGCAAAATAACTACTAAAGCTAGTGTATTATCGGCGCTAGTGTCGAGAAACCACTTGTATTGATTTTTATGGTCGGACAATATTGTGGAGAATTTTTCCTCCGAATTCGGGGAAAACTTTGCGTGCTGTAAGTTCTGCGGTGCTGGCCGTCTGGGTCATTAGGGATTTTTTTTGGTTGTATAAATGGTAGTTAATTTTTTTTTTTTTTTGAATGCCTATTCGTTTTTTTTACGGTTCAATTAAGAATGGTTGTTTAACATTTATTATGACTTACGCGCACATGCTGTTCCATTTCTAAAGACATTCAAAATATCTTGAATTATACAGAATGGGGAAAACGAAACTACTAAATTATCTCCTTAATGGTCTGATTCAGTGATGCATTCGCCATATTGTTTTTTAGTTGAGTTCGTGTTTATTATAAATAGTCTGAAATTCTAGCAAATAGACACAATAACTTTATAGAGGACAAAAAATTATTGAATTAAAGTTTACAAAACGTCACTAATGAAAAATACTTTTCACGATCTTCAGTAATTTTTACCCTCTCCAGGAATTATTTACATAAATTATGAAATTATTAAAACACATAGTGCGACAATTATTTTCCGCTGTAAAAATTAAACTAAACAATTTTTTTCAGTTTTTCATTTTTTTTATTCAATAAATTCTTCTAATTTCATGCACTTTTATAACGATTTAATAGTTATTCAAATTCTAGCTAACCTGCGAAGCACGAATTTTAAGCTTTTAACTTCATTTAAATTTTTGGGAATGGTGAAAAGTCAGAAGGTGTTAAATCAGAGAAATATGGCAAATAATTGGACATCGATTTAACTTCGAGAAAGAAATGACGAACCATGAGTTGAAGTGTGACTTGGTACATTATCATATGGCAAGCACCACCCGCTTGTATCTCGATATTCAGGTCGAATATGACGAATTCTACTCGTCAAATGTTTTAATATTTCCAAATAATATCTTTATTAATATTCTGAGTAGTTGGAACAAATTCACAATGAATAATATTTTTGTTATCGTAGGACAAACAATATTGTTTTGGTTTTTTTTTTATGTGCGGTGGTGATTTTAACCTCCACTCGTAACCACCAATTGTTTTCAGTTAGATTGCTTCTTGAGGCTGAAATATTGCACTCGCAATAACTTTGATCTTCATTAAAGTGTGTGGAACAAATTTTGCTCTAACCTTTATTTTACCTAAATCTTCACTCAAAATTCGACTATTCGAATTGTTTCCCTCTTCTTCCATTGTTTTCATTGATGCATTGATATTATCCGCTACAAATTCACTAACGGTTTGAATCATACCTGGTACTCGAATTGACTTTGCTCTCTTGGTGTGTTTGTCGTCTTCAAGCTATTCTCTTCCATCCAAAAAACGTTTATGCCATTCAGAAACTTATGATTTTGATAAGCTATTATTGTCATACTCTTTTTTCTTTATTTCTAATATTTCTGTGTCAAGTTCTGCATAAGAATTTGATTACAGCTTTTGGTACCATGTTTTAATTTGTCCAGTGACTTGTGCAAATATTTCGCGTTAAAATTCAGGAAAGGTTTCAGATTCGACTCTTTTGGATACATTGAAAGGTCAAGTTTTTAGCGGCGAAGAATGTTCCACTAGTAAGTAGACTTGAGGGGAAGACATTTTTAGATGTGATCTTCCAATCTTGCCATTAGTTTCTAGAAGTGTACCCGTTTTTTTAAACTACTAACTTCTTTGTTGTGAAGAACAAGCCCAGCTAGGAACTTAGCAATAAGGTTAGTGGGATATCCTTGATAATTTTTTACTTTCCCCGAAGATATTGTATTTTAGATTTAGATTAGTTTTAGATTCCTCCTAGCAATGTCACTCATTTAAAACAGTTAAACTTATGTGGATTTTTTATTTTGTGAGCATGTGTCAATATTCAGGTAAATTTGTTTATTTATTTTCAGTTTTGTTAAATCAGTTTCTTATTGTAATCATAGTACGAGTTTTTGTTTATTAGGTCCTCTTAGTCCAACATCGTGTCTGATGTGTAGTGGTTATGATACTTTTTCATTCATGTTGTGGATGACTCTCTGCACAATACAACGTCATCCTTGCCGGTTATTTGTTTCTCGGGTTGCAGTCTCCAATCTCGTGTCAGCTTACCGATTGCATCGATCCATCGAGATGGTGAACGTCCACGTGTACGCTTTCATACTTGAACAATCCATTTTTCAAAATTGTTGCGGCGATTAACATAACCAAAAAAATTAATAGACGGCCGTATGTTAGAGAGGACTTATTTGTTCTTTTCGCCGTCGAAGATATTCTAAGCATGTGGCGCCAACCAAACCACCACATCTCAAAAGCATCTGTACGGCGTCGGTTAGTAGCAGGAAAAACCAATTTTCTAACACGTCGAATTTGTGTTGTTCTTGTTAGGTTTCTCTCTCCACAATTTGACCAATTGGGTCGTAGCTGAAGGTCCCAATTAATGTTTAGATGCAGATTTCAAATTAAATATGTCAACTTATTGGGGGTAAATAAATTTTACATATTTCAGTACTATTAAAAACAATATTATGCTCGTTAGCGCTCCAAAGTTAACAACGCCACAAATGTTCATGTTGTTTATTTCATGCCCAAACACTTTAAACAATTATTTTAGTGCCTTTATTTACATTTTTAATTAGGACACACCTGAAAAGGAGTGCTTGACTGGCTGAATATAATGTTTCGGCCTGAATAACATTGGTATTGCCTGTCGCAATAATAATATTAGTAAAAACTCCCATCAGGTCAAGGTTCAACTAGTAATAATAAATGTGGTTATACGACAGGTCGGGATTTTGTTTTTTCAAAAAACGTTTTATTTAAACTTTAATTAAGGAAAGTATAAAATGATATTTTTCACCTACCAGCATGTATTCGAAATACCCATTATGCAGTTTCAAACAACGCCTTTGCAGCTCAGAACGATAAGTTATAATCAATCTAATTAAGGTATTACTGTTTACAACCTGTAGATCCTTTTCTGGATAATATAAATAGAAGAGGAAAAAATGCTATTTCTCGTAGGTGTTGATTAATCGCTAAAATAATGACCGTGACCCGAAGTGGAATATGGCGTGATTTTAGCTTCATTGCATGCCATTTTAAGCTCTGTGTTTAACTTGGCGTGTCGGGTAATTTGGGGTAAAAAATTGATTGTACTTTTACGACCGACTTTTTTCTTGATAATGTTAGGAATAGGGGGAAAACAAAGAACGCTTGTTTTGTTAGAACACTATTAAGGTTGACCTACTTGATTATGTTTATATTTATATTAAAATCTGCTAACCACGATAATATATATCCGTTTTATAAATTTGTTTTATTTTGTTATTTTTTATTTTATTAAATGAATTGAATACAGTAAATTATAACTTAAAACATATGTCTGAGGTGTTTCAAACTGCCAAAGGTTTACTTACTACAGGGATGATATCTATCTATCACCAATTACAATATTTGTCCAATTTTGCGATGGAATTATCAGCTAGTGAGTCCCAACACTTTACGGTTGTTAAGCAACCAAATGGCCATTGCAGCGGATGTAGATAATGTGAGCTACCTGCCCCGCAACCCGGAGAATATCAGAAATAGGCGCTGGTCATAAACATATCGTCGTTTATTGATATGCGAGCTAACGGGGGTTTTGATATGTATTGTTGCTTTAAAAAGGATCGGTTAGATTTTCTACCCATGTGTCTTGCCTTTGTGATCATCAAGGCGATGTCGAATATATGATAAACTAGGGACAAAAAGCAAGATAATTAAATAGCATTTCATGGAACAAGGATATTTAAAAGACGATAAAGAACAAATATGACAATCTATAGTAGAAAACATAACGCTATGCAATTTAGAGTTATGGAAAATGAGTAAGAAACAATAAAAATACAAGGACTTGAGAATGATGCTTTTAGACGAAGCTGCAGAATATCAAGTCTAGAACACCTTCCAAACATCGACAATAAAATATAGGATTGAAATGAAAGGGGGTATTATAGTGGCCTATTTAATATTATATAGATATCTATAAAATGCCAGAAAATAAGTGGCCTTTTAAAGTCTGGAATTGGGTATCTATGTTATGTGACAAAAATTTCAAATGTTTTATTTGTTTCCAGCAAAATATACACCAGTATCCAAAAAAAACACATCAAAGATTTAGTCTCCTATACAGTTTAAATACTGGATTGATTTTGATAACTGCTTAAATAATTCGTTAGAATGAAACGACTGATATTTTCTATAAAATTATACTAGGAGTCAAATGGAGTCTGATGAAGACTAAGTGGCATGAAAAGCAAAAAATTTGAAATCTATTAAGTTGGGTGAATGACAATAAATGACCAATGAATAAAAGAGCTTTTTACTTTATATGAAAAAAAATGTACAGGATGTCGGAAAGATATGACAGACACAAAACTTTCTTATTTCTTTATCGAACCTCAACCACTGGTTTAATTTTGTCATGCAAGTACTTGTATAATTCCCTATATAGATGCGAGTAAGAATGGCTATATCATTATACTAAAAGTAAAATATAGCTGACGTCCATAGATTTATAACACGTAGGCTGAAAAGTGTAGCTACTTAAAACACATTTTTTCTTTGCAAAATTCGACTTTATTCATCAACATAGTCTCCTTCAAGAGCGATACAATCAGTCCAACGCGTTTCTAACATTTCTCTACCTTTTTTGTAGAAGGATTTGTCTTTACCTTCAAAATAGTCTTCAGTTTCTGCGATAACTTCTGTATTGGAGCCAAATCTCTTTCACGCGAGTATTTTTTCGAGGTCTACGAAGAGATAATAGTCGCTGGAGGCCAAATCTGGAAAATACAGTGGATGCAGAAGCAACTGGAACTTCAAATTATGAAATTTTGCCATCGTAATCATTGACTTGTGACACGGTGCATTGTCTTGATAAAAGAACATTTTTTCTTGTTCTTTGGGGCCGTTTCTTTGCCATTTCTGCCTTCAAACGCACCAATACTTTATTTAATATTCGCTATTGATGGTTTTTCTCTACTCAGCATAGTCGGTGAAGATTATTCGATGCGCATCCTAAAATACAGAGGCCAAAACCTTCCCAGCTGACTGTTGTGTCTTTGGGCGGCTTTCACCGGCTTCTTCCACTAAGCTGACTGCGGATTTGATTCTGGTGTGTAGTGGTGGATCCATGTTTCATCCATTGTCACATATCGCATGAAAAAATACTTTTTATTGCGCTTAAACAGGCCCAAACAGTGCTCAGAATCATAAACACGTTGTTTTTGGTTCACTGTGAGCAAATGCGGTACCCATTTTGAATAGAGCTTTTTCATGCCCAAATGTTCATACAAAATATGACCAACACTTTACGGCCATCCAAAACAATGTTGTGGATTTTTTTGATGTTTTCCGGTGTAACCACCTCATTTGGGCGTCTAGAGCGTTCGGCATCATTTGTGTCTGTACGATCGCGTTTAAATTCAGCATACCAATAAATGATGAGTGATTTTCCAGAGACAGAGTCCCCGTAACACTTATCAAGCCATTGCTTTGCTTGAACAGTATTTTTTTCAATCAAAAAACAGTGTTTAATCAACACACGAGATCCAATTTTTTTTCCATTGCTTTGAAAATATCAAAAGTAACATCACAGAACCACTGTAACTTGTAAACCAATCGTCGAAATGTCATGAAATTTTGACACGTATCGTTTGAAGGTTGATGCTTCCTAAAAATCATGTGGATTTTTTTGAAAAGGGCGACATCTATGTGTCAGACCAAAAAGTTTTTAGCCTACGTGTTAGATATCGGTCTACTATCCAACATATGAGGGACACAAGATATAGTGAATTGTATTTCTCTCTCTTCCATAGTGAATACGATTGGTCGTAATTTTGGAGTCGTTATTTATACTTACAACAAATAGTCTGGGCGGCGGTGACACCAAAGTGTTACCCCATCGATTTGATGGAAATTTCACTTTTGTAGGCATAGTTGAATGATAATGGATAGAACGCGTGGTCGTCCAACCCCTATTCCGGTGCAAATGGCATAAGAGAGTGATTCCACCCCTCTCTGAGACAGCACTATGACCCGTGTAGTTAATGAACAAAACTATGCTTATCGTATCACATTTAAGTCGTGTTACGAAATAAAAATGGTCGTCCGCCTGATAGCTTGGTGGGTGCATAGACTTATGCGCCCCTGGCTGCTTTTTACTATGTCGAAAAACATCCCTAACGTTATAAAATTAAAATTTAAAACTATTCTTAACATTGTTATTTTACAAAATGTATGATACTTTAATCATTAAATCACTTTAAGCGTCATTATTATACTAAGATATTGAAATCCGATTAATTTACAAATAAATATCATTGATTTAAGCTCTGAATATGCTTTAAAAAATCACGGTAGTAAGGAAAATAATTTTTAAAAACTACAATTATTTATATACGTACTAGATGGCTAAAACTCATTAGAATCATGTAATGACGAGTAACGCTCGATCTGACGTCTGCGGATAAATTTAGTTGGCCACAGAATACTTCCAGGCTGAGACCTGGACGACCATAAACATTAAAAAGTAGAATATTTTACCTTTAATTTGGCTTTTGATTAATCCATTAAATCGATAGGTTAAAGTACCCCTCGGGGCTTACCACCCTTTTTGGTCGGTCCGCGCCACCCCCCAGGCTATCAGGCGGACGACCATTTTTATTTCGTAACACGACTTAAATGCGATAAGATAAGCATAGTTTTTTATCTACATGGCCCATATAGGGCAGTCTCAGAGAGGGGTGGAATCACTCTCTCACGCTATTCACACCAGGACAGGGGTTGGTTTGCCTACAAAAGTGAAATTTCCATTAAATCGATGGGGTATCACCGCCGCCCGCTCTAAAAGCAGGTTATAATGTAAATGATAAGAATTGCTTTTGCTATTGTATGTTAAAATCAATTTTTGTTGATAAAAATAAAAGCAGTTTAATATTTCGTTTAATAATAACTTGAAATAATTATTTAACAGTATTTTTTTATTTGTAACAATTACAATTATTATAAATTAAAAAATTATTCTTAAGTAATTAGTTTATTATTAAAAGAAATATTAATTAAACAACTACTTTTATTTTAACAACAAAAATTGATTTTTAACCTACAAGAGCAAAAGCAATCCTTATCATTTAAATTATAATTTGCTTTGTTGTAAGTGTGGAACGACTCCAAAATTATAACCCATCATATTCTTTGTGGGGGAGAGAGGGATACAATTCACTATATCTTCTGTCCTTCACATGTTGGATAGTAGACATCGCGCTTCCCGCTCGGTCTAATATCTATATGGCTGAAGTCAGACGCCATCTCGCATAACACAAAAAGTAAAACACAACGATCAAGTTCGAGTACAAGATTGTTTTAAAGGGATGTCAAATTTGTAATTGAAAGCATATCTGAGATATTGATTCAACTAAACAATAAAAATAAATGTTTATTTCAAACAAAAAAGATTAAATTAAAGCATTAGTTCTCCTGGTTGCCAGTTTATGCCAGGGAGAATCCATTTAATTATACAGGATGTAATTGGTAAAATTTTGAATATTAGAAAAAACAAAAGTGCAAAGAGATTCTTCGACTGCTCGGACAATACATTAATGTAATATCAACCTGAAGAACCGATATGTTGTTCTTTTAGTTTACGAAGGAACGCAGCCGTGTTTTTTTTTTTGTTTTTTGAATTAACCATTTATTCTTGTTTATTTACTTGATTCTAAAAATACCTAATGTTCTTATGTGTATATGCAGTACCCACTTACCACACTAGTTACGTGGTTTAAATAACACCAAAACAATATTTCAAATAATCTTTAATTAGGAAACTGTTAATAAACAGCATACCTTTCCATTCACGGATAGTTAACCCGTGGGACGCCACACTAAAACTGCGTATTACTTAAAAAAAAAACAACCGCTCTACACGATTCGTATAATGTATGTACTGAGTAGTGTTAATACTATTAATAAACCATAAATTAATATTTTTTAAAACATTTTTTGTCAACATAATAGAGAGATTTTGCAACGCTTATTTTTCACATGCCTTTGTTCTTATCGTTATCTCAAGCATGCTCAGTATTAACGCGAAGGAATTGCAAGGTTAGGTTGATATTCATCTTCTATAAACTTGGGTTTGTTTTTTTTCATTCATTTCATTGTTAAGGACACTGGTTATTAGTATTTGATGAGTCAACACAAGTTTCTAAATTAAATTTTGGCTAGCGAGTTTCTATCACTTCCTTTAATATTTCCAAGGTAATACGAATGTGCGATAAATAAAATTTCATTTGAAGTTAGCACTACATACACTGTAATGCTACTGTGCCAAAGATTGCAAAATCCCAACATAATCTGAACATTAATTAACTGTTGTCAGTGATATTTGCAATAAAAGATTATCATTTCAATTTTACTATATTTTTTTAGTGGTTTATATACCTAAGTAGGAAAGGCCCCCTGCCGCCCTACCATAATAGCGATAAGAATAACGAACGTCGAATAACCTCTCTTATAGGTTCCTAAATAAGGGAAATTGTTATCCTTAATAAAGGATTTTCTTATTTTGTTTTAATACTGCGCAAGCTCCAAATCGTGTGCGTACGCTTTAAATAACGATAACAGCTGAATTCTTATATTTAATTTCTTTCCTTTACTACTGCGCAAGCTCCAAATAAAGATAAAGACAGTGACCTACCAAAATTAGCGTTGCAAAATCTCTCTAATGACCCAGCTTATTAAAATGATAAGTTGAGGCCTTGGACCCCAATGTGTTTAGACGTGAAAATCAATTAATTAACAAAATGGTTGTTTTTTCATTGTTAATTCAATGAAAGATGAAAAGTTTAGCAAATCCTAATATTTACTATTGTAACTTAAACAAAAACATATTGTATTAATTGTGATTGATAATTCAATGCCAAAAATGTTTAAATTTAATGAGTTGTATGAATGGCTTCCTATTTTATTTTATTGCGGAAAAATTAATACTAGTACTGAGTAAAACATAAAATTTTTTTTAAGCCTTTGTTGCCAGGAAAAAAGTTAAAAATTTAATTATTCCCTCCTATTTTTAGGAAATTCTTAAAAGGGATGTGGAAAGAGGGAAGAAAAAGGGTAAAATTAATTTATTATTCTCGCGTGTGGATAATAAATCGCTTTGCTTGATAAACAATTACTGGATTATAGGCCTTAATCAATATTATAACTGGTATGACTGGCATACATAAAGGCGGAAAGCTTACGACGTTTACAGTCTACAGATTTTTTTTTTACGTTTTTAAACATCTTGTTTTCCAGTTTATAAAGCTGATAATAATTTTTTTTCCAATTCATTTTGTGACATTTTAGTTTATGCCACAAAAATTTTGTACCCAAGGGAAGACTAATCGGTCCCCACCAAATCAATCCATTTAAAATTTCACTAATTGCGGTAAGAGCAAATAGAAAACAGTGGAGTAAATTACAATCCTGCCCTACTTCCGTACAAGACCGCTAAGAAGACTGAATGGTTGTCTGCCGTCCTGTAGTAAAACTTCAATTTTGCTACTGATATTTATTATTTTTAATAGCTGCTTATTTGTGGTTAAATTTAACTTATTTTAATACAAATTTAGAAAATATTCAGCTGTTACCTATAAATGTAACTATGTTACTATCTCGTCTATTAGCTAAATCTATGCATTTAATTAGATTAGACTTAATTATATTTAGAAAGCCAATGAATCAAGATATTTTTAAAATTTCGGAAGAGTGATAACACTAGATATTTCACCGACTCGCTAACGGTCGGACCAATTAACTATTTTCCAGGCAGGTTAGCTGTGTGTTGTTTTGATGTAAATATGCGGAGGCTTGGTTTATTCGAATTACCATAAGGAAAATTATTATAGATTCATTATTTCCTCGATCCATTTGTAATTAACTGTGGTATAAATATTAGTATAAGTATAATTTGTGTCTTCGCAAAGTCGAGTGTAGTTTTACTTTGACGTTTTTTATGTTTTCTTCAACTGTGTCTCAGGATCGAAAAATCATATTTTGCAAGGCGAGTAAGCAAGTTTCAGGTCGACGACATAGGCGGCGTCCCGAAGACTTAACATTTCTACTACAATAGTACTTTTTGAACATGATGCATTTGTGCATTTAATGTAAAAAATAATAAACATATACCAGGTGTACAAGTATTAAATGCGGATTTCAGACAACAGATGGTGCACCAATGAAGTATGTGCTATAAAGATTTGACACTGCGCCATTTTGTTGTGTCATCAATAAGTGTCAGACGCTCATGAGTGATAAATTGAAAAAGTGTGTGCATAGTGTTGTGTTGTTGTGTTCAATATGTCGAAATTTATACCGAACAAAGAGCATTCGCGGACAGCATTAATTTTTTGTTTTCATTTGAAGAAAACTGCTGTTGAATCATACCGATTACTTCGAGAAGCTTATGGTGAACATGCTCCATCGCAAGATACGTGTGAACGATCGTTTCGGCGTTTCAAAAGTGGTGACTTCGATGTTGCAGACAAGGAACGTGGAAAACCGCCAAAAAATACGAAGATGTGGAATTGCAAGCATTGTTGGACGAAGATGATTCGCAAACACAAAAACAATCGCCGAACAATTGGGCTGTTTCCAATCGGCTACGAGAGATGGGAAAGATTCAGAAGCGCAAAAACACGTGTGACATTTTGCTTGCTCCGTACAAAAGGAAGTCGTTTTTGCATTTTATAGTTACAGGGGATGAAAAGTGGATTTATTTTGAGAATCCCAAGCGCAAAAAATCATGGGTAGACCCAGAAGCACCATCCACATCGACCGCAAGACCGAATCGTTTTGGCAGAAAGACGATGCTCTGTGTTTGGTGGGACCAGAGGAGCGTGGTCTATTATGAGCTGTTAAAACCTGGCGAAACGGTTAATACTAAACGTTCCCAACAACAATTGATCGATTTGAACCGTTCGCTGCTTGAAAAAAGGCCAGAAAAGAGGCAACACGAAGTCATTTTTCTTCATGATAATGCTCCATCACATACGACAAAACCAGTTCGGGACACGTTGGAAGCACTCAGCTGGGAAGTTCTACCCCATGCGGATTACTCACCAGACTTGGCTCCTTCCGATTACCACTTGTTTGCATCGATGGGTCACACACTTGCTGAGCAGCGCTTTGCTTCGTACGAAGATGTGAAAAAATGGCTCGATGAATGGTTCGCAGCAAAAGGGGAAGATTTTTACTGGCGTGGTATTCATAAATTGCCAGAAAGATGAAAAAAAATGTATAACAAGCGATGGTACTTGTATCTATATATATATATATATGACATCACGATATATCGTAATACGAAAAATATTAGGTACACTGAAAATAATGTTTTTTTCGACCAAGAAATGACAATGCAATTTATTGGTTCCTTCCGCAATAAGATTAATTTTGTCAATAACTTACTTGTGCTTTAATTTGACTTTTCTCTGCTGATATTCCATCAATATCTAATCTTGCAGTAGTTGCGGCCGCAGCTTTTTTTTCTTCATATGTCAAGTCTCCAGCTTGTATCTTTTTCATTTCGGCTACTTTGGAACTTTCTTTTTCGGCAGTCAGTCCGTCCTTGATAACCTGTATAGAACACATAATAGTTTTAGAGAATTCTTACGATTGACATTAAAATGCGTACAGTAATATTATATCTAAAAAACAAATTATTCTGTAGTATCTTGGTTGTTTATAAAGTGTTTTATTTATACAAATGCGGTACATGATTTGCAAATTAGTGATACCACATTTTCTATTTTTAGTACCCATTATTTTTAAGTCATTAGTGTAATGGTGTGTAAATCAATTGTTTTTATTTACGATAAAACCTATAAAAAAAAAATCATTAAAACTTTTGTGCGGCTACGTGCATTTTTGTGGTTATATTTTATGATGTATTTCCGGATTAGTAAGACACAAGAAAAAATCGCATTATAATTAAGTATTGACGCTATTTCGTTATAGATTCGGACAACAACCATACTTTAAATAATATTCGTAAAGTTCGAGTCACTGGGAACGCATGTCATTGTTCAAGTTCATGATAACAATATTGCACTCTATAACATTTTTCCATTGTTGATAACTTACGTTCAAATTGGACAAATAATATACAAACGCATATTTTTATATATATATATATATATATATATATATATATATATATATATATATATATAATTGGTAAGATATAACGTCTACCTCGTAGGTAGCACTTCATCGGAGGGCTGACTCGCTTCAGCCATTCGCCGACAGAGTGGTTAGCAGACTGCCAACACTTTACCACAGGTAGCGCGAACGTTCGAGGGAACCCCCTAGGGCATATGTTATTTAAAGTAAGAACAACTGAACGGAGAAAACGGACGAGAGTTTGTATTTCAGCAGTCTACCAGTTCTCCTGTTTGTCGAATCCATCCCGCGTATCACGGCTCATCAGTGCGTCGGGGGTAGAATCGACAAATAAGAGAACAGTGGGTAGACTGCTGAGATACGAACTTCGTCCGTTTTCAGTTGTTCTTACTTTAAATCACATATGCCCTAGGGAGATCCCTCGAACGTTCGCGCTACTTGTGGTGAAGTATTGGCAGTCTGCTAACCCCTCTGTCGGCGAATGGCTGAAGCGAGTCAGCCCTCATATGAATTGCCACCTACAAGGTAGGCATTATATCTTACCATTATTGGCCGTCAGTACTGGCTTAAGTACTGAAAATTCTGTTCTCTTGTTTGTCGATCCTAGCCCGACTGATGAGCCGTGATACGGCGAAACGCGTCTCGGGATGGATTCGACAAATAAGAGAACAGTGGGTAGACTGTTGAGATACGAACTTTCATCCGTTTTCAATTGTTCTTGCTTTAAATCATATATATAGATATAGATAGATAGGAGAAGTTTTACTGACAGATTGCGTACCCAATATTAATATAAAAACGAAAAAAAAATTGTTATATATATATATATATATATATATATATATATATATATATATATATATATATATATATATATATATATATATATATGAATTGCAGATCATTAAATATTATAGTCGACAGCAGAATGATTATCAGACGTGATGCTATTGTGATAATTTGAGGAAAAATAAGAAAAAAAAATTGTTTTTGTATATTCATGTTTTTAACTGTATATAAAAAAGACGATTTACTGTAACATATACCACATATTTACTGAAATATCTGCACGTATCTGTCAAATTATTATATTTTAAAAAAGCATGGTTTTTGGGAAATGTACCGATTGCTACTCTACTATACGAGTATTCTCAATAATTACAAAATAGTTTGACAATTTCCAACACTCCACACATTTGGTAGGAAGTAAATAATATTCATAAACGGATTAAAATACAATGGAAATAATATTGGGTTATTGTGTCTGGTCAAGTACTGTTTAATTAGTTATTTATAGTATGAATATAATCTGATTATTTATTCTTTTTACGTGTGTGCTCCCGGGCGACATTAATAAATTGAATTTCGTTTAAGCGAAGGTTAAAACTTAAAGTTTTTTTTTTGGTTTAACATGTAATTTAAATAATATCGTGTTAAATACTTTAAGCCAGTTATTCGAATTATCGATATTTATATCTAATTTTGCCAAGATAAGATGATAAACATTAATATTAACTTATACATATAACTAAATAAAAATATAAAAACAAATTTAAAAAAAATGCAGCAACACCACTGTTCAGCTGTGTTTTTTTTAAAGATAACCGAAACTACAGATTCAAATTTCCTTAAAAGACCATTTAGAAACTTTAATATTCTTTTAGGATAAATATTGTTAATAATATGTATATATATATATATATATATATATATATATATATATATATATATATATATATATATATATATATATATATATGTATGTATGTAGGTTGTCCAAAAACTCACCAGAATATGTAAATATGTCCTTAATGAGAAATCATTAGATTTCGAGATACTGGCAGCTAATTAAAATATTTTTACTCATGATACTTACAAAAATGTTTTTTTTCCCAAAACTTGGCATAACTTGTTTTATTTTGAACTACGACCAACAGCAAGTTTATTCAGGATTACGTAACAATAATTAGAATCTTAGAATACGGAAATTTGTAGTTGTGGCACAGGATAAATTGATCTAAGGTGTTATCTCGAAATCTAACGATTTTTCATTAAGGTCATTTTACATATTCTGGTGAGTTATGAGCTGACCTATCAGCCCTTGAAGGCGTTGGTTCTTGGGACATCCGGTATATATATATATATATATATATATATATATATATATATATATATATATATATATATATATATATATATATATATATATATATATATATATATATATATATATATATATATATATTTTACACCTTTAATATTACTTTTATTTACATAAGTTCGAGAAGTATTCTGAAGTTATGTGAAGTTATGTTTAAAGTAGTTTAAGAACTTCGGTAATAATAACAATACATATTACAAAAAATGCATAATTTGATAACTTCCAACATTAGTGCACATTTTGTTATTAGATTTATTTTCGAAATATGTAATTCTAGTCCAGCTTTATATCAGGAAAAGTTAAGACACTATTTTGTTTTATCTACAGGTTTCTCCACGTCCTAACCATCTCTTAGATTATTACCTAAAGACGATTGTCGATACTGATCGATCATAGTCCTTAGTATGTCTTTAGTGTCCTTTTCTATTGGTACGTACATTTGGAAGTAAACAAGTCAGATAAAGAAAAAGTAAGGTAAATTGAAAGAGCATGTCGTTTGATTTCATTTGCGTTTCAAAGTTACGATAAAATATATTAACACAACTCGACACGAAAAGTTGCAGCAACGCGTAAGTTTAATGCTTTAGCTTGTACGTTGACCTTTCAATGGTTTTATATTAAGGGGACAAATGATATCAAAAGTTAGACGCTTGCAAATGAAACATCATCGATAAGTTGAGCGATAGTAGCTAAATGTAAAAACCATTTTTTTTCGAGTGTATATTGACGTTTACTAGTCTAATTTTTCATCTAAAGTACAGCGGTCAACTTAAAATCCTTTATATTTCTTTCTTGGGCTATCAAGACCAATGCGTACGATAAGAAGTTTTATTTCTTTGGTATTAAAACTTTTTTTTACTTTTATATGTATAGATTGACTAGAGTATCAATCGCATCTAAAATTACGTTGAGTTAAAACAATAACTGAAGTGCCTACATACAATCAATGAAATTTTTTCTAACCTATTTTTACTTTACGTCATATTTAGTATGCATTCATAAAAACCATGAGATTTGTATCGGTATTAGTGGATTTTATATGTTTTATATTGCGTCTTACCGATAACAATGCATATATGCTTTTATTATTTTAAAAATTATCTACAAAATTATGCCTCATAAAAAAGATATCATTTTAGGTTGTAGGTAGGACATATAGTTAAGTTTTTCATGTCAAACCTTCAAAAGCGAATGTTGTTACGGGACAGCTTCTAAAATAGTTTTAACTTCGTCATAGCCTTTTCCTTTTTTGGCCACTCAGGGTAGATGAGAAAGATCGTACTTGCTTATATAAAATTGGAAAAAATAATAATTATTTCTTTGTTGTCTGGGGCTTTGGAACGAAAGAAGCTCATATTCAGCAGGTATCTTTTCGCCTACTTATCGTGTTATACTAAAGAATTGTGGTAATTTTTAAATCTGAACATAAAGACATACAGAATAATGTGCTGAATGTGAAAATACAATGAGTCTTATGAATAAACAGTAAGCAATTAGTTGTAACGAATTGCTTCTACTAACTGTATACAAAACCCACTATTCGTGCCGTATTCAATAACAGGTCACATTTTTAGTATTTAGTATATGGGATCACTGCGGTGTCTGTCTGTATGTCACTGTATATAGAAAGTTAAAATTTGGAACAAATATAGGAATTGATGGCCCAGTCAGAGCCGTGTAGTTTAGATAATTAAGTAAAAAAAAAAATATAAAGATATTGAGTAGGGTGTCAAATGAAAGCTTGTGAAAACACGAACCCAGAAAGATGTATGTTGTATTACTCGGGCACAGTTTTCTTTGTATTATTTTTAAAAAATGACCAAAAATGGCTGTTCCCCACCCAATTTTCGAGAAGTATTGATCAAAAAATTTCGAAAAATTTAGAATATTCTTTATAAAGATTAAGGGAAAATTATCACGAGTGCATTACGTTTGATAATTTATCAGATATAAAAAAAGATCTGTTTGACTTGACAATATGGTGCAGATTTTTTTCGTAGAATTTAACCAGGACTAAGAGCTACGAAATATCAATACGTATTTGGTGCAATCAGTAATATACTCATATAATTTTCAGTACATTACTGCCTTAAGCATGTGGCTAATCACAGATAAAACAAATTTTCATAATGACTGGTGGCCAACGGATAGGTACCGAGACAAAATAATTTTATTTTATTTGTTTATAATTAAACAAATAATTGTGAAATAAATATTTGTTTTAAACTTTTATTACAAAGATGTCTCGCTTTTTATATATTCTTGGTCATTCTTATATTGAAGATGATGATGATGTGTGATTGAATTTCATAGAATACTTCAGCAATTACGGTACGGAACACTAATTGTGCAAGTGCGACTTGCACTTGATCGGTTTTAAATTATTGATTTGGCCGGGCTAGGAACAGTGTAATACAATTTGAAGGGGGCTTTCTATTTTACCATTTGGTTAAGGAACTTTATTTAGCCAGTATTACAACCAATATTAGCACAACTTAAAGAACATACTATATAACTGCAAAAGTACAAATCTTTGTTATGATTTTATTACAACTTATTGTTGCTTATCCGAGCTAGTGCTCATCTGAATTAAATGTTTTAATTATTTATAAGTATAAACTCTATTTGCATTACCTATAATGTTTACATAGGCGTTATAATTTATAAATACTAGTAAATAATATATAAAATTATTTATATTTTTCAGAGTTTTAAAAACACTTTTCTACAAACGCGTAGGTGTTTATATGTGACTCAGCTGTCTAGCATTTAAAACGCTAAAAATATGTATAAAGCAAATAACAAACTTTGCGTAAAACAACAGTCGCATTAGTATTTATTTATTTATTTATAAAAATTATTTTCACCGCTACAGTCTTGATCTCTACAGGTGGCAAGCTCGGTCCGAAACACAAGCCTCGGCAATTCATTTCAAAGGGATGAGGTTTTCGCAGTCTGCTTGACAAGAGCATATATGTCGAAATTTCATGGAAACCATTAAAATTGTATGGCAAGCCTCAATTGTCGTTCGAGCTGCCACAAGATATGATTGATGGAAAAAGATACCCAAAAAACGCTTCGTTTGAAAAAACTTCTTCTTGTCAACCCAAGTTTGCACCTTCCTTGGCGTAGCTCTCTTCTCATCTCTTCCATGTTTCCCTGTCTTTTGCCACATTTAACCACTGCTTACCTGCTACTACTCCTTATATCATCGACCCATCGTTTCTGTGGACGTCCCACGCCACTTCCTGTTTCTCTGGGTCTCCATAACCCATCTATTTCATGATCTAACCATATGACCCGCCCACCGCCATTTCATCCTTGCCGCCTCCAGAGCTATGTCACATTTACTTTGGTTCGTCTCCTTATCTGCTCGTTATGAATTCTATGTCTCTAAGGAAAATACCAAGCATGCTTCTTTCTATAGCTCTCCGTGAAGTTACGAAGTTTTTGCAAATGCTTTGAAAGAAATTACGTTATCAAAATTGCAGTCCAAATTTTCTTTCACCCAAGTGAAGCCTTTTTTGATATGTCTTTAGACAGTAGTGATTTTTTCCCGGCTTCTGAACCAGTAAACGTCTTCTTATAGGGTCACATGACAAATACTCGTATATACCTTGTTTCTCAGAACTGCTTGCCTTACTTATAAATGTCTTCGACTTCTATGTATTTGGCAGCCCCTCCTAGTGACATTTTTGATCCTTTTTTTGCAAACAGAAACTCTGCTTTTTATCGTGAGGTGTACTCTTCACTCATAGTGAAATTTGTACCTATGTGACTCAGATCGAACGACAGCTGAGATCTTTTATATAAGACTTCTTGGAAAAAGGTCCTGCGTCCTGCTCACGTTCGAAATCTCTCTCTAGCGGCTGCTAGAAAAAGGCTGTAAAAGCTCTTATCAAACATACTTTTATTTGGTTAATGTCGCCCAAAGAATTTTTTCTAGGTCTTTATTAAATTGTATGCGTATGTATTTGCGAATATTTTCATGTGCAGCCTATGTTTGAGCATTCAAGGTAAACGTAGAAATACGTATACTCTCATTCATCATCATCATCATTAGTTTATTCCGTCCACAGTCGGATGTAAGCCTCCCCAAGTTGTCTCCAATTAGCTTTGTTGTTTGCTTTTTGCATCCAATCGTGTCCTAATGTTTTTATGTGGTCCGTCCATCTTGTCTGTGGTCTACCTCTGCATCTTTTGTGTTCTCTAGGCCTCTATTCGGCTATACAGCGTATCCATCTGTTATCATTCATCCTTGCGATATGCCCTCCCCAATTCCACCTTAATATACATATTCGTTATATTACATCTGTCCCTTTTGATTTTCTTCGAATCTCGATGTTCAGAATACGATTTTGGAGTCTAATATTTAGCATTCTCTCTCCACTGCTCTGTGGGTTACCTGGAGTTTATTTATTATACTTTCATTTGAAGCCCATGTTTCAGTACGATATGTTAATACCGGCAATACATATTGATCGAATACGTTTTATTGTATTTGGGATGTCCAATTTAAAACCCGCATGTAGATGCAGACCAAGGTAACGAGACTCTTCTCTCCAAGTCAGTCTTTAAATTATTTTTAGATATTTCGATTTTTTCTCCTAAATATATGAATGTATGTACCTTTCGTATTCTTTTACCTTCTATTAACAGTTTCTGGCTGTTATTTTCACCCTCATTAGCAAAACTATAAATTGAATTTTTCGATTTTCCACTAGACCGTCAGTTATAGTGAAGGTGTTCAGAAATATATTAACAACGATCTCTGAGAAAACTCCAAAGCCGTAAACAAGACCTTTCACACATACCAATAAAAGCTTAGACAGAAAACAAGACAGTTAATGTCACTTATCAACTACCCGGTTGACAAATGACATTAAATACGTTGTTTTTTTCAGCCAATCGTAACCGTGACCGCTGCCATATGAAAAGGTTTTATTTAAAAGTTATTGACGTTTTACACGGATTTTATTTTATTTATAAGGTCAAGATCATTGTCGGTTAATATGGGAATCTATAGCAGAAAACAATACAAGGTTAGGTTAGTGGAACATAACTGTAGGCTTATTTTTAAGTCACACCCTTGTTTGATATTAAGTATTAAAGCTACTTATCGTGTAAAACCAAAATAATCCCAATTTATTTATTTTTAATGCGGTTTGTTTATAATGTTCTCTAGTCTGAGCACGTCAAGGGTATTTTATTCCGTAACACAAACTCAGAACTAGGTTAATGCAAGTATCTGACAATTAGTAGCAGCAGTAGAATACAATTTACATTTTTTGAAAAAAAAATCATTTAGATTATAACATTAAGGTGTATTTATTGTATGTTATAAATAACGGACATTAAAATACTCTTCAAGTGTACTGAAAACATAGAAAGACCTTTCGTACCAGATATTGCCTTAAATTGAGAAAAATAATTTAATAAGTTGTTAATAAACTAAAGATATGTTTCGCGTACGTAAATTAAAGTGTTTTTTTTTAATGAGGATTATTTTTTTAAAACGGTAACACTTCACAACCCGACCATGCCGACTACCTATTACCAATCATCAAACAACCAATAAATGGTATATTTCGCTTTATTTGGAACTTAATAGCTAGTCGTAGGCGTAGATCGGCTCTTGTAATACTAATTTAGATAACGCCAAGGATTATGTCCTGTGTTTATGTTATGAGAATTGTATGATAATTAGCTGGCCTTGACAAGAAAAAACATGTTTATGTGTAAAATTTATATAACATAGTCTCCTTTAAGCTCGATACACTTAGTCCAGCGTCTATCTTTTATATCACATCTAAAAAATACGATTTCTCCAACCCTTCAAAATAGGCGTTTGTTTCAGCAATTGCCTCATTTTTTTCTACCAAGCCATTTTTTCTTATTAGGAAATAGGAAATAATCGCTGGGGGCTAAATCGCGCGAACATAGTGAATGCGGAAGCAATTCGTATCCTAATTCATGGAATTTTCCCATGGCGATAACACAAGTGTGCACGCGTGCATTATCTTGATGAAAGATAATTTTTTGTTCGCCAAATGCGGACTTTTTTCTTTCACAGCATGGTTGAAACGATCCAATAAGTTGACATAACTCCATCAGACGTTTTGCCCTTTTCAAGGTAATCGACGTGGATTATACCGCCTGCATCCCACAACAGTGTGGCCATGACTTCGTTGGCCGATAAAGTCGCCTTGGCGCTGGTTCGCCACGGAAAACCACTGTTTGGAATATTCTTTGGTCTCTGGTGTGCTGTGATGATTCCATGTTTCGTCAACAGTTATGAATCGACGCCAAAAATCATTCCGATTGTGCTTTAACATAGCCAAACATTCTTTTGAAGTTGATACACGTGCGTGTTTATTATCAAAAGTGAGCAGTCGCCGCACCCATCTTGCGAAAAGCTTGCTCATAGCCAAAGGAGTTGTTAAAATGTTCTGCACCCATTCAGTTGAAATGCCCACAGTCTCAGCAATCTTACACACTTTCACTAACTGATCATTTATCACTATATCGTGGATTTTTTCCATCAATTATGTTGTGGTGATCTCATTTGGACGCCCTGGACGATCTTTATCAAAAATGTTTGTACGGCCGCGTTTGAATTCAGCTGTCCAATATTTTATGGTCGAACACGAAGGTGCAGAATCCCCATAAACTTTGGTGAGTTCCACTTTTATCTCATCATTCGTTTTCTTTTTCAAAAACAAATATTTTATCACTGCTCGATATACAGTTTTTTCCATTGTTGCAAAATCACAGAAATTGTTCTATTTAAATGGCTGCCCCCTACAAACTAAATCACGCAGCGACTTGAAAATTTGACAGGATTCTTGTGAAAGGTTATGTTTACGAAACATATAATTTTTTAAATAGTAGCAGCGCCATCTCTGGCCGAGGCAAGGTACAACTCTCGTATATAAAAATTACAAGTGCAAATTATAGAACTTTATTGTTAGCTTAGAAAGGTAAACTGAAATGATAACTTATTGAGTAGAGTGATTGGGCCTAATTTCTAGGAGCAGTGTATTTCGAACAAATCAAATACATTTCTACTCAATCCGTGTTCTTATTTTCACAACAATACTACTATTTCTGTTTAGTTTTAAATAGTTCCAAACAATAGTGTTGAGAAATTACTACAATTATTGAATCTGAAGGTTATTGAGGAAGCAATAAAAAACCGTCAAGCTAGTTAATTTTGCGCCCCGCAACAAAGGTTTTCCATTAAAAAAAATCACGCTCTCTTGTCGGGAATTAATTTACTAGAGTAATAAAACATTATTTCATTGCTTTTGTCAGTACGTATGCATAGCGCAGTATATCAACACTTACGTAATGTGGTGCCAAGCGTAATGAAACGCAAAACGCGTTGTGTCGCTTGACCCATATAAAGGCTAATTTATGGCCATTTTTACTAGTTCAATTTCATTTTTCATTATGAAATTTAATATTTGGTTTATTTACAAACCTTTATAGTTAATCAGACGTTACGTTGAAAATTAAGTAAGTCGAAACATACCGTAATATACTTACTATTTCATGTAAAATTAGTTTTTTAGTAAAGACGAGGAAAAGATAACTCCCGAGTTTTTCGATAACACAGGCCAACAAAAAAAATTTTTGTAAAAACTTTTTAAACCAATACATCTAAGTGTTATGTATTTTTGGGTGCTGAAACCATATCTGGTATCAGTTTTTTTGCATCATCCACAGTTCTCTCACAATATGACATCGATTAAATTACTGAATTTGAAATGCAATGAAATAAATGAAATCCACTTCCTGCTTGAAAAACTGAGCAAACTGTTGATCTCTTGTTCTAAAATAGTAAATAGATGTTCCAGATTCCAATAAATGTTCTTCTTTTAGCCTAGAACCAAGCAATTCTGCTTTTTCCATAGTCAAACCCAAATCTCTCACTAAATCATTTAACTCAGCTTGTGTAAACAACTGTGGTTTTAAATTTTCTGGAGAACATTGAAACTCATCATCATCCGGTCGACTTTCATTAAATTCGGGACTAGACTGAAGTGGCTCAGGGACAGGAAGTCCCGGTCCATGTCCTACCGGCCGATTAGCTAAAGTAAAGTTAGAATGGACAATTACTTTCTTATTATTAGTTATATTCAGAAACATCAACGCTGCAAAAATAACAATTGTTTGAATGATTTTCTTGCTCTCTCCATACCATGGGTACTGCAAATCTAAAAGCTTTCTTTTCTTTCTTATACCATTTCCTAAGATTCTCGACACAAACATAACATACTTTGTGAGGAGCCTAACATTTTTTTTGATTACCGATTTCTACACCAAAATAAGCAAAGTATATTTTTTTTACAAAGTCAGTAATGTTTCTTTGATGTTTTTTAACTACAAACTCACCACATATATAACAAAAAGTGTCGGGAGAGTTTTTACAACCACGATTAGCCATACTTTGAGTGTGAATTAAAGCATATGGGTTAAACACTGCAATGCGAGGTTATATTAACTTGAAGGAAACAAACAGCTGTGACATTTATCGGAACTGCCAACCTAATAACATTTGATTTTACTGCCAACCTTATAAAATTATGATTTTATTGCCAACCTAATAACATTCGAATGATAAAAAATAAACTTTTCACATTTTGAATATTAAAATGTGAAAAATTGGTGGGGCGACTTTTTTATTATTATTAACAAACATAGGAATCAGGTAAAATTATTTAAAAAGCTTTTCCATCGTTGGCCTGTGTAATTTGGGCTCGTTAACTCAAGCATGCAATTGAAGAGCACACTATGGTTAAATTACTTAAATTTTAAGTGTAAAGTACGAATTAAACTTTACTGCTTCACAAAAGAGATTTAAAACTTTATAATCGATTCGTGCCATGGAATTTAAAACTTGTAGGTTGCCAAATATATTATGTTTACGATATTATTCCATCATGTATTACAAAAATCGTGAAATAAATGTTTATAGAAGAAAAAATGAGGGTAAAAAACGTATAGGGTTGATACCGAGTTGCGGTAAGGGTCGGTGAAAGACAATAAAAAGTTCCGAATTGCGGTACAGACCTTTTTCGAACCCAGAATTGACGGCCGAGTTGCAGTCCGTCACAGGCAGGTATAGAGCTATAAGTATGCAAGTTATGTGTGAAAAATTTTCTCACATAACTTGCATACTTATACTTTTCACTGAAAATTAAAGCAAAAGATATTTTTCAGTAATTACTATATTTGTAAGAATTGCATTTGACAAACATTACAGCATCAATTTCTTTATTCACATATTGAATTATCTTATTTTCTAAAAATGCTGAATTGTACCTATTAGTCGAACACTTTGGTGCACTAGTTTGTACAGCGTTGATTTTCGCGTATGTTTCAGTCTGGAAACCCTAACCTGAACTAACCCTAATTTAATGTACTCGTAATAATGTTTAAAAATTAATAATATTTGATAATTTAACACTACCTATCTGCCCGATTTGTCGATTACGGCAACTCGGATGAAAGGCAGGTCAAAATATTTACAACCTTCTAAAAGCCATTAGGCGGACCGCAACTCGGTATCTACGACGTATAGTCGAGATCTTAAGATGGGAATGGAAATGGGTCCCCAACTTCAAAATATTGTTTTTTCTTTTTTTTTGTTAGTTTGATAGTAACTGACATAGCTTTCCGAATCTGGTACTGCAATTTTCCAACTAAATCTTTTGATGTTTTTTTGACTGATAAGGTACTTAAGAAATAAGAAAAATTACATCATCTACGAATTTGACTCCTCCCCCCGAACAATTTTGACTTGCTTCTGCTGGGCTATAGCCACAAAGATTTTCAAATATTGCTGATCATACTTAAAACCGTTAAAAATCAGTAATGATTGCAATTTATTTACGATAGATATTAAAAACCACATTAACACCATTTTTTTTTAATGAAGCACCGGAGATCTTTTTTTTTTGTTCACTACACCCCTAAGTAATTAATGTATTCAGTATTATTTTTTTTAAGTAAGGACCATTGCTGTTATTATATTTACATCATTTCCGTTACCTTACCTTTGATTTCTTGTAGTTATTCGTCGTTTTCTGTTCAAATTTTAAACTTTCGACTACATTATTAGGCTGAGGTGATCCCACTTCTGAAGGGGCCCTACTGTCATCAGGAAAGGTGACCAAGGGTTGGGGATCTGCTTCGATATCTTCGTCACCGTCATGGTCCACCTAAAAAAAAAAACAAAATTATGATTTTTTTACACTAGTGATCACTTATATTTTAAAAATCTACATAACAAGAAGTTAAAAGAGGCATTCATCGTAGAATAAGTATTAAATCTGAAAGTAGGAGTAGAGATAATGAACTTAAAAGCCGTTCAATGATTTATGTCATAGATAGAAAAGAAATATAAAATCGAAACAAATAACATTCAGAGTCATAAGTCACACTTATAGCGTCTCGATGAATTTTACAGGGTTCACAGCACTATTATATATATATATATATATATATATATATATATATATATATATATATATATATATATATATATATATATGTATATAAAGGCGACAATACAAACGTTAGTTTATGGTAGTTTTGTTCAGAAACTTATATAATTAGTACTTTATGGTTCGTTATGTATTTACTACGTAAATACTATTTTGTGAAGGTAAATTATTATTAATGTAATATATATTAATTAAGAACGCAATAAAGTAAAAGTGAGTTCCCATTAAAAAATTAATTAGTTAATTTAAAACAGTAATAATAATTTCTTTTTTTCGGATCGTTTAAATTTATCAAAAAATCAGTTTTTACTTTATTAAAATAAATATTTATATACTTTTTGGTAGATATGGGATATGTTTAAAAAAAACATTTTAACTAATCTCTGAGAACCCTGTTTGTGAGTTATAAGGTTAACAGAAAATTATTTACAAAAGCACAAAAAGGCTGTAATGTCAGTAAATAATGAAATAAGATTTTTAAAGCTCTTGATTAAAATTTAAATGAAATTAATTGGAAATCAAATGAACTTCTCCATTTTCTATTATCAGAATGATAATATTGGTCTCTAATTTAGTTTAACAAATGTTTCAATGATATGCATGTAATATTATAAAAATATATAATTTAGTGCAGTTGCTCCCATAACTTAATTCAACAACCTTGTAAATTATTATAAACATAATAAATTCAAAAACATGCTCAACCTTATGAACATGCTTTATAATTAAATGTTTTTTAAAAGTAATACTAATAATAATCGTTATTTTGAACAGTACTAAATATAATTAAAATTTCACCCTTCTAAGCCGTACGTAGATAACTCGACTGAGTCTTTTTAAACAAAAAACTGACCAGAACAAATATTTTTAATAACTAATTGTTCCTTTTTGCTGCGACAAAATACTGAATGTTTTCTTTCAGAGGGTTTACGGAATTTAATATGAATTTATGTTGGTTGTTTCTGAAATCAAAAGTTTTGTTAATTTGTGTGGAGAGGACCACCAACTCGATGTTGAAAAAAGTTTAATTCTGCTTTTGTTGTAATTTAAAATGTTTTACAATGCAGAATATTATTTCATAATTGTTTGGAGCATTCGTTTTTACGACAGAATGTAATGTAAATAAATAAATGAATTCCAATAATATCCTATTTCATATCAATGTTACACCCATATCTCGCAGATAATTAATGTTTGTGTATTGAAAGCCAATTATTTAGTTTGACAACAATATTTTTTTTTCAAAAAGTATATCTGACTGCGGCGGTATTCAAGCAGTATAGTAAAAGAAAGTCAGTGAAAGAAACACAGAGTGATTTCACATCGAGGATGTCCAACCTAACTGCATTCTGTTAGTTGAGATTTGACTGACCAAGTCACACGAAGTCAGTTAACAAAGTCAGACTGGACATAAATTATTTTGTGCGAAATTGACACTAATAGTAGTTAATTCGATCCAATTTGCCAATTATTTATCTTGGATAGTTAAAAGAATTATTGCCATTTGTCATCTACAGAAATTCTACAGTGACATTACAACTGTTTTACGCCAATGATGTCACAAAGAGTCCATAACAAGTAAACCACATATAAAGCCTTATCAGCTGTTTAATTATTACTGCTTGACAACTGATGTTATGTTTTTTTTAATTACTTATCAGCCATATTCCGCTTCATCGCATAAAATTTATAATTAAAATCGTCAGCAGCTAATTAGATTGGACATCGTCGTGGGAAAATGGTTTATTTTGAGTGATTTATTTTGAGGAATTATCCATGATATGTTAAAAAACAGGTATCTGAGTTATTTTTACATTTTTTGTTTTAGTACTCTAAGGACAAATTAATTTTTAACTTTAAGGCTAAAGAGGTTGAAAAATAGTTGTTGGTTAAGTAATATTATACCAACTTGACTGCTAAACGATTCCTAATAACATTTCTATTCATCCAATTATTCCTCTGTCTGTCACTCAAATTTAGATCGACTTTTTGAAAAGTCTGGTTAGCATTTTGCGTAATTCAACACATAACAAAGCATTAATATTTGAATAGGGAATGATGAAAATCAGTTTTAATTGTGTCGTAGTAGTTTACCTTGTATCGTACGTTCGTTTTGGTTAGTTGCATCGCTGAAGTTCGAATAACATGTCCATCGTTATCGTTAGTTGATCGTGCCAATCTTATCTTTCGTTTCACATATCTTGACTAATAAAAACATATATTTTTTATGTAACCATTTTGAAAATTGTACACTAGATGCTCGTCTACTCAGAAGCATAGCCCGTAGGCGCGTAAAAACGTGAAAATAAAAATATATTATTGGTGGTCCTCTCATAATCCTTGATAATAATAACAATTATGTATTTATTGAAAGTAGGTGACTAATGCTGGTCTCGCGTAATCAACATTATTGTTATGGATAGTTTATAAACAGAATATTGAACTCAAGTATTAGCTTCAATTGTCTACATCTTGCTGTCGTTTTGGCTAACCTTATACTATTTTAATTAGTCCATCTTCATCAGTAATCTGTATTTATTCTCAATATTATAGACAATGAGGTAGACTGTGCTAAACTATTTACAAACATCACTATTGCAGCCTGAATCTACTAATTTGTAATGATCAGTCAGTGACAGTGAAGAAATATAATGTCAACCTGATAATTTTCTTCTTGCATAGGACTTATAATTTTGTATTACTTTTGTTAGTTTCCCCATTTTTTCTGCAAAATTACTTCAGTATGCTAATTGCTTATTACGTCATCAGTTTAATCAATCAGTATTATATATAATGTTAAAAGTGTAAGACCAGTATTAGGATACCTAATAAAAGTTTCGTATAACTTACCAAGTTTTCAAGTGAACTCCTCAATTTTTTGATATGATCGGGAAGGTCGTAGTTAGAAAGGCTGCTTTTCATGTCGTTAAGGTTGTTCTTGAGATCAACCAAATCCGATTTCATATTAGAAGCCTTAAGGTCGGAAGAAGAGGATAAATGTACCCTCTGTGTCGAAGTACTAGTTGAGGAGCTGGAGGATTTTACGCGGGTTGTCGTTGAGCTTGATTGAGAGTTAGTTTGCAACTGGAAATAAAGAATGAATATTTAAGAAAAATCATCGTGATATATGTCAAAAATTACTCAGAGTAGTCGCAAATATATATATATATATATATATATATATATATATATATATATATATATATATATATATATATATATATATATATATATATATATGTACGATAGCTTTTATTTAAAAACAAACTATTTTTGTAATTTCGGAAACAATCACTTTTATTGACAATTTGCAATCCGACATCTAACCAAGCTAGCCGTCTTTACATCATTCTAAGTAATATATGGCCATATATCAGTAGCATAAATAAACTCAATGGTTCCGTGATTTAACACAGTAAATAAGCAGTGACTTAAGTATAATTTAATCTATGTAATGCAAACAAGCCAGCCTGCCTGAGACCAATTATTAATATTCTACTTATTATATTATACATCTTCGGCCTATCCTGCAAATTCGTTATTCTTCACCATGCCTAGAATGGGGATTTTCGATACAGTAAATGCTGACAGCTAACATATATATATATATATATATATATATATATATATATATATATATATATATATATATATATATATATATATATATTACATATATGTAGAGAGAGTACGCAGGCAAAGTAAGCAACTGAGTTCATTCCGAATGGGGAAAGTATAAAACGGTGTTTTAGTATTGTTGTGTTGTTAATGTGGGAAAGTACGCGGGAGATTTTTTATTGTTAAAATTGATGTCAGTTGCCGAAAGATTTGTCTTGTATAGTACTTTGCAGGGTACAAAGTAACGCGACATGGCCATCCTGGCTCTTCCCAAACAAAAAACGGTATCGTATATCCGTGGGTTCTCGTATAAAAATCCACCGAAGGAACACGAAAAGATGGCATGAGAAATGAACTTTGCTGCACGCATGCGTTTCCAATTGTTATTGAAGATTTAGGATATAGGACGTATAAAATAGTTACTAAGAACGCAAACAGAAAAACTAGACAATAAAAAAGTCTAAAGCTAAAGCAAAAACAACACAACGCTGCCAAGACAGCAATGTTCCATTATTTATTAAAGCGAATGGATTGTCTTCCGGTATCCCACTTTTAAAGCCTCTTGGCTACAGAGTGTGGAATATCTCCAAGAAAACGCTTGTTCAGCCAGATACTGAAATTTGGCTACTCTAGAGAAAAAGCATGTTCCTTGCAACTCCGTCATCGATAAATATCCAGATGTTTCAATTTTTATTAGAGGGACAATACCGGATATTTTGAATAACTGTTTATGGTTTTAAAGCATTTTTAATGTTGTTTATAAATAAATATTTTTTAACTTTGTTGCATTTAGACTAAATTTCAATATTAGCATTAGAAATATGGACAGAATTAATAATTAGACTATGTGGACCTTCAGAATTAAAGTAAATCTAGTTTGACCTAAAAAGAAATTGGTTGTGACTGTATTTATTCACTGAACACTAAAACAATTGTTCAAATTCATGTACATACATATTTAGGTTTTTAACAAGATTATCAATTTATGTTTATTATTATATTAAAATCGTTGTTCAAGAACTTTCTTTCAAATTAAGGAAATTTTTAGTGCTAAGTAATCACAAAATACTTATAAAATGGGTGGACATGAGCATCGGATTAACACTAGAGAAGTGTCATTGATTGATGATCTAAATACCGGCACTATTTTTATATTAATTTATTACTATTGGGTAGAATGATGTTAACCAAAACAATATGATAGAATGAATATCTGGAAATTTTGAATTGTATTTTCGTACAAAATTGCCTACCTTAAAATTAATATTTTGTAAGTATAAACAAGCACAAGGATGATATTTAGGACGATATGCTTTTAATCTTTAAACACTAAACAGAAAATATCTTGCGCGCTTTTGTTAGGAAGCTCGCGGTGAAAACCGTACCGCGTCGTGTTCGTACTGGACAAAATGTATGTCCCAACTAATATTTAAAAGGTGCTACAAATAAGTCATCCAGATATTTCGGTGAATATGAATCTTTAGGATTATTTTGGGAGTTTCTTGAATGTTTTGGTCACTTGGTCAGGTGCCAAGTTGGACGTATGTACTAACTGACGGAACTGAATTTGGCAACTGGTCAATGGATTTTTTTAATTGACGAGGTAAGTGTTTGACTCCCAGCTAGTGTTTTTATAAGTTTAAAAGATGTGCGCAGTTTCGTTACATAATTTATTCTATCAATCTTTTTTTTTATTTAGAAGTCTATTTCTTATCAAATAAACCCACTTACATACGTTTGTTTTTCTGGAAATAAAACTATAATTTTAGATTTTTGTGTTAACGTTAACGTTTTCGCTCTAAATTTAATTTTAAATATAAATTAATGTAAAGTGTTTTTCACACGTTACTTAAAATTGTTATGCTAATAATTTACTAGCTTACTAGTATATTTAGATTTGTATTATAAATGAAGGATATCGATTCATTTTGATCGAATCTGAAGTTTGAACTACCTAGAATATCCACAGTGTAAAGGAAGCTTTCACGGTCTGTGTTAGATGAAATATCGTGGCTCTTGAGATTAGAGCGTGTCAATTTGGACCACTGCAACGACACGATCTAACCGGAGAAACCACCATTTCTGAAAGAAAACTCTTTGTGGAAAATAAACACAATTAAAATAATGGAATGAGCAACATTTCAAGAGCAAAATAACCCTCTGAAGAAGAAGAATATTCCATTACTCCCCTTATTTGACCATTTAGTATTTCGGGATAGTGTTCAAACTTGGACACAAAAAATAAAATGCTCCTAACTGCTCCAAGAACTATGGGAAGTCCTAATAAGACCCTTAAAAAAGATAACAGATGAATTCATAAGTTAACTATCAACTTTTAAACTACTTTTTAAAATAATATATTTTTAATGTTCCATGCGGAACACTTATCAGATCACTTCGGTGTCTGTCCGTCCGTCTGTCTGTCTGTCACACCCCATTTTCTCCGAAACTATTTGACATAGAGAGTTGAAATTTGGCATTAATATAGGAATAGATGGCCTTATCAAAGCCATGTAGTTTTGAAAATTAAATTTTGACTTAAGGCGTTAGTTTTGGGGAGTGAAATCGGAAGTGCAAAAAATATTACCAGGTCATTGAGGAGGGTGTCGAGTGAGAGCTTACTAAAACACAGGTTCAAAAATATATATAATGTAATATTTGCGCAATGCTTTTCTTCGTATTATTTTTAAAAAATTGCGAAAAATTGCTATCCCCCGCCTTATCTCGAAAAGTATTGATCAAAAAATTTTGAAAAATTTGGAATATTCTCCACAATATGTAGATTGAACAGAAATTATCACGAGTGCATTACCTTTAATAAATTATTTGGTATATATTAAAAAAAAAAATTCAAGGTCATCAGTTTTCAGTAAAGATTGGAAAAAAACTTTGTTGAAAACTCATTTGGGGTGTGTTTTGTGAAGTCATTAGTTATTTTATACCTCCGTAACCAAAATTTTTATTTTAAAAGCAATCAACGTACGGAACACTAATTGCGCAAGTTTGACTTGCACTTGGCCGCTTATTATTTCATTCTTGTGATTTTATATGCCTAGATAATTGCCGTGTTTTCAGGTAGTAAACTAAAACCATACTTATTAAAACATTACAAAACTCTAATTTTTTTGTCTTGTGACTCATAAAAATCTTGGTTTCTAACACTTTTTAACATTCCAATCGTGAGACACCGATTAACATTCAAAATTTATTTTTGTAACGGAGGACAATTCGTTTTTCCAAAATGTAAAATAAATATTAGTCGTGCTCCTACTTTAAATGATCATATTAAGTGTAGGTTGACTTTTCAGAGAACTCGATGATTCAATCTGGCGCTATAAAATTCATTTAAATTCTTACATCCAATTATCGATAATGAATACGTGTATATGTACATATATATATATATATATATATATATATATATATATATATATATATATATATATATATATATATATATATATATATATATGTATAATATATATATATATATATATATATATATATATATATATATATATATATATATATATATATATAAAAATGCAACGTCTCTGTCTGTCTGTCTGTCCGTTAGTGCGCTTATCACTGGAGAACCACTTATCCAATTTACGTACTTTTTTTTTAAAACATACATATGTTCTCTTGCCAGGTTATAGGCTATATTTTATTACGATAGGTAGCATAAGGAATGAGCCGTGACGTAAAATAGTGAATAAAGTCGGAAAAAGGTTTGCCGCTAGCGCGTTGCCTTGCAATACACAGCCTAAACCATTAAATATGGAACAATATTATGTAGCAGAGAATATCTATAATTTATAATATATATATAAAATGCAATGTCTCTCTGTCTGTCTGTCTGTCTGTCCATTAGTGCGTTTATCACGCGAGAACCACTTATCCGATTTTTTTAAATTCATACATATATTCTTTGGCCAGGTTATATAATAATAATAATCTATATCTATAATATATAAAATGCAACGTCTCTCTCTCTGTCTGTCTGTTCGTTAGTGCGCTTATCATTGGAGAACCACTTATCCGATTTACGTGCTTTTTTTTTAAAACATCTCTCTTCTCTAGCCAGGTTATAGGATATATTTTATTACGTTAGGTGACATAAGGAATAAGCAGTGACGATAATAGTGAATCAAGTCGGAGAAAAGTTTGCCGCTAGCGCGTTCTCTTGCAATACACTGCCTAAAGCATTAAATATGGAAAAATATCATGTAGCAAAGAATATATATATATATATATATATATATATATATATATATATATATATATATATATAAAATGCAACGCGTCTCTGTCTGTCTGTCCGTTAGTAAGCTTATCACTCGAGCATCACTTATCCGATTTACGTGTTTTTATTTATATATATATATATATTTATACATATGTATTATATATATTCAATATAAGCCTAGATAATGGGAGTTAAGGTGAGATAATGGAAGATAAGGAGGAATAATAGGAGAAAAATCGAGATAAGCCTCGATAATGGGAGATAAAGTGAGATGATGGGAGATAAGTATAAATAATGGGAGATAAGGAGAAATAATGGGGGATAAGCAGAGATAAGTCTCGATAATGGGAGTTATGGTGAGATAATGGGAGATAAGGAGAAATAATGGGAGATAAGGAGAAATATTGCGACATAAGTCGAGATAAGCCTAGATAATGGGAGATAAGGAGAAATAATGGGAGATAAGGAGCAATAATGGGAGATGAGCAGAGATAAGCCTAGATAATGGAAATTATGTAGAGATAATGGGAGATAAGGAGAAATATTGGGAGATAAGGGGAAATAATGGGAGATATTTTATTACGTTGAGTAACATAAGGAATAGGCAAGGACGATAATAGTGAATCAAATCCACGCGAGCGGAGCCGCGGGCCCGGCTAGTATATATATAAATAAATAAAATCGTTTAATATATTTAAATCGGTAAATCCTTCAATCAAACGTTGTTAATAGTCTTCTAAAAACATTATCTAGATGTGTTGGTGAACACAATCCTAATTAAGCTAACTGTGGAACAGAAATTTTTTTTTATTTGTGATTTTATAAACTTTATGAATAGGATCACTCACAGACATTGACTCCATTCTTTTTTGTTCATTTTGATGAAGTTAAAATTTTCAGATTTTTATAACTCAGTGTAGGGTATGTGCACCACTGGTTGACCACCACCCAATAGTCGACCACTTATGTTTTAAATGTGTTGGAAAAAGTTTTTATCGTCTAATCCTATTCAAGTGATAGTTGAACTTCCCAACTTTAATTCAGAATTAGTTTCAGGGCCCTTATCGACGGATCGAGAAAGAAAATTTAAAAAGGTAGTAGGGAGATCGAGAAAAGGCGGTAAAGCTACTTTTTTGATACTCGTACGCGGACAGTCGACGCCTTTGGGATATTCAGTGAAACTGCCTGTGAAACGTTGGAAAAGTATTGTTTTACAATAAAGATGTTCAAGACAAGACGCAAGTACAGAAAATGTTAATAGAACTCGGAAATTCGTCAGCTCTTTGAGGGCTGCGTGTTTTATGAGCGGTCATAGGCCGGTCGACTACTGGACGTCAGATGTTTTCTTCTTTTCCATTAGTCGACCATTATAAAATTATGGATTTCCAGGTGTTCCATGTTGATTCCAGATATTATCGGCGAGGAAATCTGGGAAAAACCGACCATAAACTAGTTGAGATTTTATGTATGAGAAATTTATTGCCTTATGGTCGCTGACCATAAAGTAATAAATGAATGGGTTTTTCAGTTTTTTCCACTAATCTCAAGTTCACGAGCTGCAGCCTACTTGGGACGCTAGATGTGCTGAGCGATGTGCATTTTTTACCTGATAAAGGGGGATCATAAAAAATAGGAAAAGGATAGGCAAAAACAGTTTTCCGCCTATGCTTCTTATTTAACCCTCTACGACTGAGTGACGATATTGGTGAACAATTTACTTGACCATCACTACATTTAGATGAACCAGGTATTTGAATTTTGTTATAAATTTTGAATTAATAATTCTATGAGGTTTATCCTACTTTTATTTATATATTTCTATCATTATTCCAGAGAATAGTGATTTCTCCATTGCTAATGTTCGTACTCTACTCGACGATTCGATAGAGATTGATGAGCCCGTAGAGCCTATAACCACACAGTCAGGTAAACTTTTTCTGTCATACCTCTTGCATTTTTCAAATGAAGATGAGATTGTTACGAGCTTTCAACCTGGATTGAATTTTTGCTTCAGAATTAAATTCTCCAGAAATGATTATCCAAAAAACATCTGACACTAGCATTTCTGCATATCTCTGCTATCTCACCCCTATTTGTACAAATTATAAACGCAAGCTAAAAAAGAAACTCTCTGCTATTTCGTCAAAGGCAGGGCGTGAGTCTGTCGAGAAAGAGTTGAGGAAGAAAGAGGCAATTAAAATTGCGAAACAGGAGAAGAAGAAAATGCAATTAAAAAAGGAACAAGTGGCGGCTGCTAAAATTGAAGAAAAGAAGCAGCAGGCTCTAAAGCAAGGAAAACCGATGAGAAAAAGTCTCCGAGGAGGAAATGTAGTTATATATTTTTGATTCTAAGTATTTTTAATATCGTTATTAAACTAACTAGATTTAAATTCGAAATGCTTTAATTCACGGCTTTGATTATTGTGATTTAAAATATGAAGATCACTTATGAAAAATACAAAACGTGAAAATAAAGTAGTAAGTTTATTCGATAACAAAATTTATCTTAGGAAATGTAACATGCTGTTATTATTCTCTGGAAAAATCGAAAGAACATCCCACTACCTCATTTAGAGTTGTAGATTTCCATTATTCAGCCAGGGGTCGACTATTGGGGCGTAGACATCTCGACTACTGGGATAGAGTGGTCGACAACTGGTGCTGTTACGTCCGTACATTATTTGTTTATTAATTCGACAGAAAAACAATTATATAATTTTTCAAAATGCGCTAATGTAAAGTAAAGGGTTAAAATTCGATATATTGCTACCTAAAAACTCCAAATATTATGACGGATTTTATTAAAGCTACGATTAACGTAACCTGAATGTTATTCGGTCGACTACTGGTGCATCTACCCTATATTACTTGTTATTGCATCAAAATTTTGGCACTACAGAGGTATAGTCGAATTTATTTCATATTTATCATAATTGTTAAAAATATAATATATACCTTCTTTTTAAAGAATACGTCATGTTTTTTCTGTTTATTCGCTTTTAAAACGAACTGTTTACTTTGTATCCGTTTTTAAGATGCTAAATCAGTGTCTTGACAGTTACAGTCACAGTAACAGCTCTAAAAATAAAGAATTTTTCAGGACATTCAGAAATCTAATTAATTTAATAATTTAAATTTTGTATTAACTTTTTAAGTCTCCTCATTTTTAAACGTTAACTTTGTAAATTATATGCACTGAAACTTTCTTCATTTTTGTTCAAGATGTATTTAAATTTGAACATTGTTTAAAATTTTATTAGTCACTAGACTACGTAATTTATTTCAAAAATAATGGTCCTCCGTTGGCATAGCAGAGACGACGATTGGAATGCGTGAATGAGAAAGAGAGAAAGATAGTTTTAAAAATGTAGTGAAAAAAGACGATACTCGTCCATGAAACGCCAGTCTTACATGTTTAGGTCTGGAAATATTTTGAAAAAGTAAATGTTTTTTCAAGAAGTAATTTAAATTGGTGAGTAAAAAGTGCTCTAAGTGATTCGCTCATGTTGATGAAAATTAGTGACAATGATTTTTTGCAACAGTTTGTTTAATTAAACAAAAACAGGGCTATTTTCATGAGACGAAATTTTAACTTATGTATTAAGTTGAACGCATTGTTAAGAAGAAGCAAGTTGGTTTGGTACTTATTTGAAAGCTTGCAAATAATACAGTTGTCAAGTGATTGCATTAGTAACATAGGTATCGTTAAGTAGTTTTCAATTCATCATCAGAGAGACAAGGGAGATATTTAAAAACTTCTTTAAATTAGTTTTACGTGGTGTTATCTATTAATATGTTTTTTCAATTAGTTTTGCCACACAGATATACCAGTTTGATTATATTAAACGATATGTAGTTTTGAATTTTGAGTGGCATATATATAACACATGGGCTGAAAAGTCCCGGGCCTAACACATAGATGGCGCTAGTTTTATTGCAGTCACCTTTTTTTCAGTTAATACTAACCTTCAAAAGACAGCTGTTAAAATTTCATGATATTCTATTCATTAGTTTGTGAGTTATTGTGCTAAGAGTGACGCTACTTTTGTTATTTTAAAAACAATGGATCAAAAACAATTTCGTGTTTTAATTTTACACTGCTTCTTGATGGGAAAAAATACCGTTCAAGCGAAGCAATGGTTGAAAAGTGTTATGGGGACTCCGCTCCATCAGAAACAACAAAAAACGTTGGTTTGCTGACTTCAAACGTGGTCGTAGAGACACCGGTGATGCAGAACGCAGTGGACGTCCAAATGAGGCGGTAACACCAGAAAACATCAAAAAAATCCATAAAATCGTTTTGAATGATCGAAAAAATGAAGTTGCGTGAGTTAGCTGACATCCTAAAGATATCAAAAGAACGTGTTGGCTTTATATTGCATGAGCATTTGACTATGAGAAAGCTCTGTTCAAAGTGGGTGCCGCGTTTGCTCACTGTTTATCAAAAACAAGAACGTGTTGATGATTCTGAGCAGTGTTTGGCCATTTTTAGAGCGGCGCTGGAATGATTGCGTTGCTCTTGATGGAGATTACGTTGATGAATAAAGCTAATTTTGAACCAAAAAAAAAAATACAGTTGTCGTGTTTTCTTTGTTAGGCCCGGGACTTTTCAGCCCATGTGTTATATATATATATATATATATATATATATATATATATATATATATATATATATATATATATACAGTGAAGTCCGTTTATAATGAACTCCAAAAAATCACTAAAAATGGTTCGCTATATCCGAAGTTCTTTACAAACAGTAAACAAAGTCTAATATTTCACTACTTTTTTATTTATATTAGGCGCTATTGCTTAGAAATATGAATAATAATAATTATTAAACTAAAAAAAAACGTTCCAAGGAAAATAAAACAAGTCACACTAAAGTTATTATTATGTATGTTGGTACATATACGAGTATAAACGAAAACATTAAAATACGTAGTTTATACAACAAAATCAATAATTTTCATTTGTACAATTTTACTTGAAAAAGAAATGGTGTTTATATAATTGTCAAGGTCATAAAAACTACTCCATATATGTTCATTAACTTCACGAGATTCCAAAAAATTGCGAGTTTCAGTCATTTTCTTAGTAATTCCTGAAATGGATGGAACATAAATATTATCTGCTTCTCCAAGCTCGTCTTCGTCGTGATTATCGCTTATAATCTTTCCAGAGGTCACTGATATCACAATTTGATCATCAATTAGTATTTCTCTCGTCATTAATTCATTATCAGCACATACATATTCTTCAAAATTAAAGTGATTAAACATCTTTTTAATCTCGATTTCCACTGTACTTTGTTGAATGTCAGCATCGTAAACAAATTCTAGACAATCAGTAGAATCTTCTCGATGTTTTTCAATCCACTGAGTCAACGGTAGCTCATCATCTGCTCTTTGCCAAGCCATATGAATAAAGTTTATAGCGTCCAAGAGAGTTACAGAAAAAATGTTACATTTATCGATCGTCTCTAACATTTTCATAAGTAAAATCTTTCTATAATGACATTTTAAAGAATGTATCACACCTTGATCCATAGGCTGGAGCTTTGCACTTGTGTTTGGAGGCATAAAAATCAATTTTATTTGCTGTAGATCAACTTCAGGGTGCTTTGGACAGTTGTCAGTCAAAAGTAATATTTTTCTGTTTATGAATTTTAGTTCTTTGTCTCATTCGATCAGTTCGTTTTTAAAAAATTCTGATGTCATCTAGGCTTTACTGTTTGATTTGTATTTTACTGGTAAATATTTGTTTTTAAAACACCTAGGATTGGCGGACTTTCCTCTCACCAACAATTTTCTTTTCTCTGTTCCAGACATATTTGCAGTTATCAACACAGTAATCATTACTTTTAATAATTTTCCACCAGCACAGTTCTCTCCGACAAACTTTAATGTCTTATCAGGCGTCATCTTGTAAAGCTATAGTTTCATCCGCATTAAAAATGTCCACATATTCATAACTTTCTCGATGTTCCGGCCATATATTGGCCAACCACTGATCAACAACAGTCATATCCACTCATGCAGTTTCTCCTACTATCTTACCCCCACTAATATCATGTCTCTTTTTAAATCGTTCAATCCAACTTCCAACAGTTAAACTCGGTGTTCTCTATTTTCTTTCCCAATTCACTAGCTTTCTCTTGTAAAGTATAGCCGGTAATAGGAACATGTTCATGTAATTTTTGACTAAACCGTTTAAGGAGTCCTTTATCGACTTGGTCATGTGTAGATTTTCTTACTTTTTTACAACTCAACTTTCTTTTATCATAGATTGATAAGATTTCTTGCCTCTTCTTCCATATGGTAGAAACCATAGATTAAGTTAAATTCAACTGTTTGCAATCATCACTTTGTTTAACTCCATTTTCTATTTTCCTTATAATATCGTTTTTTTTATGAGTCTAGCACACGTGCTGCAGGGACGTCCCTAAAGCGCTACAGGAGCGACACGTGTGCGGAAAAAGCGATTCACGTTGTTCTTGAATCGCTGTAAATTGTACTCGGTGGGAAACACAGTCCTGGGTAAGCCATTCCAAAGGGATGATGATGATCTCCATATAATATCGTGTTTGTCTTTCTAAAGTAAACGCTTTACGTTTTTGTGTACTCATTTTAAAATAAAAAGTTAAACATTCACTTTGCTACTTTGATTAAATATGCATTAGAACCGCATAACACAACAAGTGAATTGAAAATAATAATGCTCGAACTAACGACGCGGAGAAAACAAGTAGAATAGAGGTTCCCAGCTAATTTCGCTGAATTCCCTAGATCAAGTCACGCGACATCGAGCACGGGGAGTGGCAAGTTCGTTATAAACGGACACAAAACATCCAAATTTGATTCGCTTTATCCGGAAGTTCGTTATAATCGGGTTCATTATAACCGATAAAAATTTGCATTGGTCTTATGGAAGTTTTTTCGTACATTATAAAATAGTTCGTTTTAACCGGAAATTCGCTATGAACGGGTTCGTTATAAGCAGACTTCACTCTATATGTTTGTATGTATGTCTGTATGTATGTTTCTATCGTGGACCATGTAGTTACAAATTATAATAAAATATCAGCTCTATGAACAGTAATGTTATTTTTATTTTTCAGTAGATTTTATTTTAATAAATATTATTGTATTAAATTTTTTAGAAAAAAAATTAAAATTTAAGACGATCAACGTTCCACGGAAATAAAACAGTAGTCGCTATTTTATCGTGAACAATCATATTACTAGTATGCAGAAATTCCAAAGAACTCGTGTGACTCAATGTGGCGCTATAAAAGTCATTTCCACACTGACATCCACTTAATAATAATACGCTCAACTAATTCTGCTTGTTGGTAGTGAATGAAAAATTTAATTCTTGAAATAATTGTTTCAAACGTAAACATTGCATTGCATAATCGAATAAAAATAAAATCTTGACGATATAAATAAAATGTAGGGGAGAGTGGTACACAATGAAACATTTTGACTATTCATACTTTTTAGATTTAAAATTTCTTAAATTGGAGTTATTTTTCGACTTCTTGATAACATTGCATGAACCATCTTCAGAGATATTTACTCTTTGTGATTAGAACACTTAGTTCATTGATCAAGTGTTCTATATCGGAGAGAAAAGATTTGTAAAGGTATTTCGTATAATTGTAGTGAAAATATCGTGTTAGAAAGTCGTCGTAATTTTTGTAATAGAGCTGAGACCGCCTTGTATAATCTGGTACAATAAGTCAATGGACGATACACAGTTGCTGTGTTTTTGATTTGGCTTGGGCTTTTGATAAAGTAGTGGCGCAGTTTCTAATGGAAAGGACAGAATAACTCTGAATTAAAGGTAATACTGGAGATTGGTTGAAATTCGTTTTGAATGGTCGCTGAGTGGTACGAGTCCGAGTTAGAGAAGCCGAAATGGAATATTATGCCAAGTCTTCAGATATTTTTGGTAAGATTGTTCACAACTGGTATACTAAAGACATGCTCCTGGTTAAGGTATCTAAGACTCGATGCTTTAGGTTTTATACAAGATAAATTGCTCCTGGCATTCTACTAAAGTTGAAGAACACCTCAATGCGCGAGTGAGGAGTTTTAAGTTTCTGGGACTATGAGTAGATGAACAACTTACTTGGTCATTTCACGTGGATTATGTAGGTGCAACTTATACTTTGATGCATTGCCACCTACGTTTTATGGTGTTTTACTGGGATAGGATAATTCAATTGGATCTTCTAGAAAAGAGTAATTGATAAATTAGTATCTATTCCTTCTCGGAAATGAAATCAACCGTTTTTAATATCAGAGGGAATTTCAACTCGGCCAAGTACTGTGCAGTTCGAAGCAGCAATAATGTTTGTGACGAAGCACTACTCTGAATTTAAAATTGTCAATAAGGGCCATACCAATATCACAAGAAGTAAGGCCCATGATTATACATTATAAAGTATCATTTGAGTTAAAACAAATTATAACAAAGTTAATTGTGGGTAATATCGAATGATTTTGCAATTTACAGCGATTCAAGAACAGCGTAAATCGCTTTTTCCGCACACGTGCTGCTCCTGGAGCGCTTTAGGGACTTCCCTGTAGCACGTGTGCTTGACCCATAAAAAAAATTAATGATTTGATGTTAGAAACAAAAAATATATCAAGATTTAAAAATGATGGGTTGTCATTTTCAAAAAAGGAAACTAATTACAGAGAGCGATGACTTTTATTATATTGCCATTGGAGCACCTGACCCTCAAATTCACTGGGATGATGCTGCTATTATTCAGAACATTACATAAAAAAACAAGATAATACTGTTCCATTATATATTATGTACTATTGGCTACCATTCTCCCCTATAACGATTTGTCTATTTCTATTTTTGTTTTATCTCCTACATCTAATTTAGTATATAGTACATATGTCCACAGTAATAGTACACACGTCATAAAAAAATACTGCTTTGTTCTTTTATCTAGGAATTTAGTTTAACATTGCAATTTGTAATGTGTGTATTGTAGTTACTAGAACTAGAGATAAGATAATAGGTAATGTCCGTGAACTTTTATTTGCTCTACAACTTCTTCATGTTCTTATTATAATTTCGCTCTTTTAATTGGCATTTATGCAATTAGTATTAGTAATGGCATTTTGGAACTCAAAAACACTTGGCCCGAAACTTTAGTTAATTCCTGGAACCATGCTAGGTCCACAAATGATTTTACCCGAATAAACAAATCAGTAAAAAAGAAAAACATACGATGGTTTTTCGCATTAATTAAAATACTTTTATATAAAAATTCAGCATACAAAGGCCAGCTTATTTACTTTTATTTATTTTGAAATAAAATAAGCGTGTGATCTGAAAAAGGGCTTTTGTCTTTACGAACCCACACGATTAAAATTGAGTTTAAAGAGCGTAAAGCTTTACATTCAGGCATGCTAAAGTTGTCAAAATAAATGTAGATATGGTAGATGCTTATGCTTAATAATACAGTACAAGTAATAATAATAATTAGTATGCTCTAGAAACGCCTGTTTGGAAATATTTTTGGTGTGCTTGTAACAAGTAAATTATTAAAATTTACTGTAATATTTATTTAACGTAACTAAATTTGTAAATGTACTTTTGTAACTTATTCCACAATGCAAGGTATGACCGAGGATTTGGAGTTTGGAAAAATTGAGTTTATTGTTTTGCAAATATTTGACTAGATGTTTATGATTTATATGTATGTACATACTATACATATATTTACCAAATATAATAAATCCTCAGTTAAAAATAATTATTTGTCGCGAAATGAAATCTTGTCCGAATAGTTTGATTCATGCCCTTTTGAAATAAACAAATTGCTGCACTGAATAAACATTTATAGATATGTCTGAAAAATGAAAACAGTAAATAATTATTATTGATGATTGGTATTTTTTGTACATAATTAACATGTTATTAAGAAGTTGCAAGATCATCATGTCCGGCAAAACATCATTTACGCAGAAATTTTCATTATTACAGACTATAAACGCGCGTATTTAATTTTAATTTTGTTGTTAAATTACTTTATTGACAAAACATATGCAGTTCAGATATTCAAAGTATTTTGATTACAAATATAAACGTTTGTATTGAACCACGAAATCGTTCAGGGTTATTCGACAACAGCAACACTGATATAAATTACCAATAATATATGATGTTTTTTAAGTCGGGCCTTATTTTTACCTCCTTACAAAACTCACTAAACAAAGTTACTTCGCCAAATATAACCTATATCAAATAAAAATAACCGGTCAAGTGCAAGTTGGACTTGCGCAATTAGTGTTCCGTACGTTGATTGCTTTTAAAATAAAAGTTTTTGCTACGGAAGTATAAAATGATCAGTGACTTAACAAAAACATCCCGAATGAGTTTTCGACAAAGTTTTTTTCCGATCTTTAGTGAAAATTGATGACCTTGAAATTTTTGTTTTTTTTTATATATACCATACAAATTATTAACACTCGTGATAATTTTCATTCAATCTACACCCTGTGGAGAATATTCCAGAATTTTTTCAAAAGAGTGGACAGCAGTTTTTCGCACTTTTTTAAAAATAATACAAAGAGAATTGTGCGCAAGTATTACATTATATATATTTTTGAACTCGTCTTATTTGACACCCCACTCGATGAACTGGTAATTTTTTTCTTTTCACTTCCGATTTCACCCCCCAAAACTAACCCCTTAAGTCAAAATTTAACTTTCAAAACTACACGGCTCTGATGAGGTCATCAATTCCTATATTAGTGCCAAATTTCAACTTTCTATGTTAAATAGTTTCGGGGAAAATCGGGTGTGACAGACGGACAGACAGACACCGAAACACTAAAAAAACCGGTCAAGTGCGGGTCGAACTTGCACAATTAGTGTTCCTGAACTAGGCAAAGTTAATTAGGATCGACATGTATATATCTTAAGATCCTATCTAAATATTTGTTTAATTATGAATAAATAAAATAAAATTCTTTTGTATCGGTACAGGAGCGACGCCGACTATGTACTGAAAAGTATATTAACAAAATCTCCACCATATTGTCAAGCCAGATAGTTTTCCTGGTTTTTTTTATACCAGATAAGTTATGACACGTAATGCACTCCTGATAATTTTCGCTCAATCTACACTTTATGAAGAATATTTCTAGAATTTTTACAATATTTTTTATCGATACTTTCGAGTTAGGGGAAGGCAGCGATTTTTGACCATTTGTTTTTTAAATAATTCAAGGAAAAGTGTGCACAAGTATTACATCAAATATATTTTTGAACTCCTGTTTTCACAAGCTTTCATTTGATACCTCACTCGACGGTAAAAGTTTTTTTTTTCATTTCCGATTTGACCCCCCAAAACTAACCCCTTTACTCAAAATTTATCTTTCAAGACTACACGGCTCTGATGAGGCCACGGAACACTAGAAAGATATTTAAAAAATAGCTATTTGTACTTAATTCTGCCGAAAAAAAGTATTTAACAATATCACCAATTCGCATCTTGTTTCCACGATTGAAATGCTATATTGGGCTGGATAAAGATGAATTGATCCAAATTAGTTTACAATCGTAACTCTTTATTTGAAAGCCATTTTCCGACGATTTACCAAGCATAATGTCACTCTTATCACTATTCCTAGGCGTCTAATGGAACAAGTGTCATAAAATGGCCGGCACAACATTATTGAAGGTTGCCGGTTTTGACAACAATAGAATAGCGTTACTATTTTCAAATAGTTCGGTTTCTTTTTTAGAAAATAGACTATATTTGGCGAAGAAATTTATATTAGTGTTTGATTATTTTATGAACAGAAATGTTTGAAGAAGTAGTAATCAAAAAATATTGCATATAGATTGTGAAATAAAAAAAGATATTTTGTACTCTTACCTGTGAAGTTGTAGTGACTATCGATCTCGATGGAATATTTTTTATTGTCAACATATTCGTCTCGTTTGCATTCGCGTTATGATCATTTTGAAAATCGGTAGCCATCTGAAATTAAAAAAAAATCTTTTAATAACTTGTTCACCTTAAAGAATAATCTTTTAAATATACATATGTATGTTCCCAAACATTACAAAATACTTTTTAATTTTTTTATTGAAACTGTATTTGTCTAAACCAAGAAGTTAGCGTTTCGGTTTTGCAGTTTGTCCTTAACGTTTATGTATTTACGAAGGTTGACCCCTATGTTGTAAAACTCAGGTTAAGTAAAAATTCTATTTGATCCCTTTCAAAGTAGTCTCGTCCAACTCCTTCGTTTTTTCCAATATTTAAAACAGACATATAGCGAACTCTCTTTTGTAGCTTCTGTTGATTCAAGACGGTATATACAAAGTGATAATTTCGGCTTGGGTAACACGAATAAATCACACGGTGCTATATCTGGCGAATACAGTACTTGTGAAAGGGCCATCTTTTTTTTTTATTTCAGAAAATTATTAACAATTATTGTATTGCACGATGGTGCATTACCCTGATGTAAAATCCATGAATTATTATGCCACAATTCGGATCTTTCTTACGAATTGATACACGTAAATGACGCATAATGCTGAAATTGAAAAACAGCATATCGAACTCGGTCAAAAATCAAACTCATGTTCTCTTCGGTTACCACGGTGTTGTGCACAAAATTTTTCCAACGCGCCGAACGGTTAATAAACAGGAAATACTTCTTATTACCTGTTTGATCAGTTGAAAGAAACTTTGTGCACAACACCACTATAATCTAAGAGAACAAATCACATGACTTCGATTTTTAACAGTTCGATGTTTTGTTTTTTCGATTTTTATTCATCTTTTACACGATATTTATTTGTTCATAGGAATATCATTTTGGCAAACGCGTGAAAATATTAACAGGTTTCATTCACACATTTTAGATTGTTGTTTAATTTACTAAAAATTTAATTGTTATTCTTCTTTTCATTATCAAATTTAGAGGCAAATTATTTTACCTCGCCTCGTTTAAAATATTGCCTAAAATTCAGGATCTATCATTTAAATATCTATTTTTATTTGCCACCTCCTCTTGAACCACCCTATGTAGATACAATAGATGTTACATATAAAAACTCTAATTAGCTTTTCTACCCTCTGTAAGCTATTTGTGCCACTTGAAACCTTGCTAAACATTCATCACCTTCATACTTTTCTAATATTTTTAACATACTGGTACAAAAAAATTTTGTTTTTAAGACAAAATTTAAGGTGAATTTTTTCCTCAATAAATTATTCTTTTCAAGAATCGTCAACAGGAAATTTTCACAATTACAAAATACGCTTTTATTTCTATCCTAATAAGAAAATTTCATGACATTTTTTATTAGATGTTAATAATAGTTTTACTAACTTAGAATTAATAGATAGCAATAGAGCTCGTTATTTTTTTAAGTCCTCTCAATTTTTGAAGGAAATATTTCGTAATATTATTGTGAAAATATTGATTTTAAACATACCTTTAGTGGTTTACGTTTCTGGTAAAAACTAAAATGCCCATTATCAGGTTTACAAGTATGAAATGCGGATTTCAGACAACAGATGGTGCACCAATGCAGTTTGTACTATAAAGATTTAACACTGCGCCATTTTGTTGTGTCATCAACAAGTGTCAGACGAGCACGGGTGATAAATTTGGAAAAGTGTGTGCATAGTGTTGTTTTGTTGTGTTCAATATGTCGAAATTTATACCGAACAAAGAGCATTCGCGGACAGCATTATTTTTTTGTTTTCATTTGAAGAAAACTGCTGTTGAATCATACCGATTACTTCGAGAAGCTTATGGTGAACATGCTCCATCGCAAGATACGTGTGAACGATGGTTTCGGCGTTTCAAAAGTGGTGACTTCGATGTTGTAGACAAGGAACGTGGAAAACCGCCAAAAAAATACGAAGATGTGGAATTGCAAGCATTGTTGGACGAAGATGATTCGCAAACACAAAATCAACTCGCCGAGCAATTGGGCGTTAGTCAACAAGCTGTTTCTAATCGGCTACGAGAGATGGGAAAGATTCAGAAAACCGGTAGATGGGTACCACATGAGTTGAACGACAGGCAAATGGAAAAGCGCAAAACACGTGTGACATTTTGCTCGCTCGGTACAAAAGTAAGTCGTTTTTACATCGTATAGTTACAGGGGATGAAAAGTGGATTTATTTTGAGAATCCCAAGCCCAAAAAATCATGGGTAGACCCAGGCGCAGCATCCACATCGACCGCAAGACCGAATCGCTTTGGCAGAAAGACTATGCTCTGTGTTTGGTGGGACCCGAGGGGCGTGGTCTATTATGAGCTGTTAAAACCTGGGGAAACGGTTAATACTAAACGTTACCAACAACAATTGACCGATTTGAACCGTTCGCTGCTTGAAAAAAGGCCAGAATACCGAAAGAGGCAACACAAAGTCATTTTTCTTCATGACAATGCTCCATCACATACGACAAAACCAGTTCGCGACACGTTGGAAGCACTCAGCTGAGAAGTTCTAACCCATGCGGCTTACTTACCAGACTTGGCTCCTTCCGATTACCACTCGTTTGCATCGATGGGTCTCGCACTTGCTGAGCAGCGCTTTGGTTCGTACGAAGATGTGAAAAAATTGCTCGATGAATGGTTCGCAGCAAAAGGGGAAGATTTTTACTAGCGTGGTATTTACAAATTGCCCCAAAAATGGGAAAAATGTATAACAAACGATGGAGCATACTTTGAATAAAGCACTTTTTATCATTCTTCTTTCCGAATTTAACATGTTTTTTTAGAAAAAAATCCGCATTTCATACTTGTACACCTGCTAAACGTACCATAAAATCTTATAATTGTAATAAAGTTACAAAATTTACTTACGGACATAAAAATTTCATTTAAATTATTATCCCCCTGTTCGTAAAAGCTCAGCAATGACAGTTATAACCTCTTTTCATTAATTTTTCTGTTGAAATTAATATTGGTTCAGCCATATTAATGACCATCGTGGTATAAGCCTTATACCATCAATCATTTACTGCCTTTACAAGATTCATAACTTCAACCCTAATCCTAAGCTATCAGTCTTTTCGTGAAAATTTTATGTTATACATTTCACTGGTTTATTTTTACAACGATAAATATATTTATAATACTTTCGCACCTTTGTATTAAGTGGGTTTTTTCTCACATAATCTAATTCTATAACAATCTTATGGAAGTTATTGTTAGAAATTTTAACGAACAACCTCCGCAAATATACGACCACGGTCGCCCATATAATTGCGGATGTGTAAAATTAAAATGCTATAATTTTTTTTATAGTGCTTTCGCCATTTGTCAGGCAAAGTTAAAGAACAGTTATATCGCACAAACGTGTTAGTACGTGCCGAGGATAATTAAAAAAGCAGTGCAGGTGTTAACTGATTTTAGCGATAGAAAATTAATGGAATTTACCATCAATTAGCATTTTAGTCAAGTCAGTTTTACGCTGACATTAAACAACTAGAGTAGATGGAATGAAAAAAGTACGTTGCTTACGATATTGATTAAAAGCTGCAAATTTACAAAATAACAAATTAGTCGACTTTATTAACCCTTATAAGAATGTTTAAAACGATATGAATGAACCATCCCCTCTAATTGTCTCCCACACCACTTTAACTCCTTATATATTTGACTGGGCTGTGTAACTTGAAGAAATACCAAAATCTCGGCCTGTGAATTTTTCACGAATACAATTCTTCCTTTTATGAAGGAGAGTGATACTAATTCTGTCTTACAAATCTTAACGAAATGCCTGTAGAATATTCTAATTGACTGGGTTTGACACATTTTTATGATTATTAAAAATATAAAGAATTAACTATTTAAACTAATGGATCTTTTATAAATAAAGCCATTTTCCAGCTAATTTTTTTCGTATTTTGGTACTTTTATCCTGATCTTTTAATACTAGAATGAAAATTCAACTTCTTAAATTAAAAAAAAAAATGTCTCAGAAGACAAAGTCTATGTGCAGCCGACTAACCCAAAGAAGAAATAAAAATCAGTTGATTTGTATCATTATTTTAATCATAACTAGAATCGATCAATTTCAATCGGGGCAACCCTATATAGGCTCACGAAAACAAATTTCATGTGTTTTTCCGTATATCATCTTAATAAAAGTTGTCAGTTTTATGAAGCACCTAATTCTCTACTATTATGTCCTGCGACTGCCGCGAGTAATTCAATTAAATCTACACATTCATTTTTCCTCCTATTTTAATCTAGCGACAACAATAAACAGATTTATATTGAGGCCGTTTTACTAAATTTTATAATGCGACTTTCTCTAGTACTAAGAAAATATATCTTTTGTCAATAGATTTATTTTTATTTTTAGTGTATTTACTTTACTTTGATGTTTTATGTTATAATCGATCATACTATAATGGGCTTATTTTATTATAATTCAACAAGTAATGCATACAATTTTTTACTAGTGACAACATCTCATGAAATGCCTTTTCTTTATTCATCATTGCCAAGTAATCACAGCATTGCCAGCACTAAAAAATAATACCACGACTGGACATTTTTATGATCTTTCTAAATTCATATAACACAGTATCTGACGAATAACTAAATAAAAAAATACAAACCGTTTTGTGGACGTTAGATTATTTGAAATTTTATGTCTTCCGTTTATTTCTTATAAAATCCAGTGTTTTATATGACAATAAGCCTTATATAATAATAATGGATGCTCATTCCCGTATTATTTATGAATTTCTTAGTTTTACATATAGGAAAGTATGCTTCTATTATCCTTCTTTCGTATCTGATGTGAACAAAAAACTTAGCTTACAATGTTAAATCAAATGTTACTTGAAGTGTGTATATAAATGAGAAAATTGCGACGTTATCCTGTCAATCCGAAAACATTTGGGGTTTGCTATAAAACATTCAAGCTGACTTATAGTCGATTTACTTAGCTTTTCAACGCGCTTGGTGAGCTACTTGAATCCAAAACAGCTTGAAAATTTCGACATAAACTTATTCGTTTGTAATTTGCTTTCCGGAGGTACTTACTACAGTTATACATCCTCAATTATAATCATTCTAAATAAAGTGCTAGACATGGAATTTTGTAGCATTTCTAAAATAAAAGTATTAAGATTGTCGTACTTGTAGGTCCTAGTGGACTTTAAAGGGAGCTAGGCAATCACCATGAATTAAGGATCACAGTCGTTTACGATATTTAAGCCCATAAATTGTGCTTCTGGAACGATAATGTAAAGCTCATTGCAATATTTACACATCATATAACTAAGGCATAGAACCAATTTAAATACCGCTCTTATATTTATTTATCGACCCTAAAAAGTAACTAGTTACTTGTTTGCAAGTTTAAACAGCACGCATCTGTAACCTTTTGTACTTCCAAATCATTAAACTTTAGTTTCGAATAATAACAGTTTGGCCTTTAAATTTCTTTGTAACCTTTTAAGAATTAAAGTTAAACAGAAATCCTTCAACAGATTTACAGATAAAACACCTATAATACCTATTAATATCCGTTAACAGTAATTCAATATAGGTCGTTTTCATGAAATTGATTACACGAAAATATGACCAAATAAAAGAATGTATCGATAAATAAACCGTAGATAAATATTCGTATAATATTTATTATTAATTTATTGAATGTGATAATATTTATTTGTGATCGTTTTTTCTAGGAACTCCGAGATTACTGTGTGACGCATTAATGCAGACTTATCAACGATGTAATATCAGAAGTAGTAACGTTATCAAACGGAAAACACTTCGAAATTTAAGTTTTTCTTAGAAGCTTAAGGTAAATGATCACTCTCATTTTAACTGCTTACGAAACTCCAACTTCGTTTAGGGAAAATAATTTAAAAAAATTGTTGCCGCAATCTTTTCACTTTTGAACACTCACAAGACAATGAAAACATCTGTCTATGTATGATTTTACCGTAGCAATGAATATACCTTTGGTGTTTTGTGTTTGGTATATAGCACCAGTGTACACCTGTGAAATAGTCCAAAAAGAGTGCGTTATTATATGCGACTAAACCAGTGCAACTTATCGTTAAAAAAGTTGCGTTTTTATTATAGGGTTTTATGAAAATTATTTAATATATTGAAATGGATGACTCGTAGAATCGTACAAAAATACATACAATCCTTTTTTTTAAAAAAAATCGAGCAATCTTGAAAAATTTAAAAAAATGGCAAAACTGAATTTTATAGTCAAACCAACCTGCACCTGTTATCAGGTCAATAACTACCACTGAACCAAAGAATACGAAAATACTTAACAAGATTCCCCAGTGTTGCCAAATACACGATTGTATTTAATAATTATAAATTGCCACAATTCATCTAATAATAAATTAAAATAATAATAAATAATATGCATACCTAGCAAAAAATAATATTTAATCATACTCAAGAAGATTTATTATCTTTTATTTCAAGACATCCCTGGATAAAGCGCGATAAGATGTGCGTTTCCACGTCTTTCAAGTTATTCCCCTTAAGAGCTGACGTTGATGTTTTAGTTCACCTTACATGTTTGGGCAAAATAGAACAACCAGTTGAGAAATGTTGTTCTAATAGCAATTACAAGCCTAATATATAAATAGTAAATAATTTTCTTGTAACAAATCCAAGGTTTTTAATGAGAGATAAAATTAAGAGTTATCTCTTGATGACATTATAACTCATGGAGTGGAGATCATTTATTTTGCACACCGTTTAAAACCTTTGTTTTATTTTTCAGTTATTTGAAACTATTATTTCATATAAAATAACACAAAACCAGCTCAAATTGGAAAAAATAAAGCTAATTATTATTTGTAGGCATACCCGTACAATTGTTATTTTTATAATGTTGCTAAATGCAAATTCTATTAATTTTATGTTTGTTTTCTACCTAGACATTTCGGAAGACTAATTTGGGAATCCCTGGTCTGTGCAAACACGACGCTAGCAACGAAGTCCCAACGAGTTTCCACGTATTATAGAGACTACACATAATAAGTTCTCTGGTTGATTTTTAACAATACTTGATTAAAATTTTACACGAAGAAAAATTTTGATTTGGGAAATTTAGTTCAGGTTAGTGCACGGTGAGCCTTTGGACAGTTCAGTCAACTGAGAATCTTTACTAGCAAAATCAGTTCCACTCTGGTTGCGAAACATGGAAAAGCACAAAATTAATAACAAACAAATTGCAAACGTTTATAAATAAATGCCTTCAGCAGACACTCCGTTTTTTCTGGGCAAACACCAAAACAAACGAGGAACGATGGCGGATAACAGCGGCAAATTAAAACGGAAATTAAAAAGTAAAAATGGGGTTGGCTTGGACACACACTTCGTAGATCCACCCACAACATCGCCAGAATGGCCCCGGATCGGAACCGACAAGGTCAACGTGGGAGAGAAAGACCTAGAACTACCTGGCGCAAGGCCGACTCAGGAATCACGGGAAACGATGATGATGAAGGATTCAGAATGCGAAACTGTATAACCACTAGCTAAAATATCTCAAGGAATAGTGCTTATATCAGCCTCAAGATGGAACTAATTGTCTGTATATTTTTTTATTTATTTATTTGATGATTTTAGGAAGGGGTGGTCGACACTCTTATCAAGGGTTAAATACGCTAAGTTGTATAAGTGCTAGCTAAAGTATCTTAAAAGGTTTACAGTGCATCAAGCTCTACGTGTAAAATTTGAAGTAAATAGTGACTAAGCATCAACCTGTGAACTTATTAGATGTAACCTCTATAAAGTAAAAACTTGTTGGCATATCGAATCATTTGGTTTCTAACTGCAACATGTCTATTATCTTTCCAATTTTAATCAGCTGATTTTGACAGTTAGTGTTTACGAGTATCGCTGGTTTAAAAATATTATTAAAATACCAATATTAAATTATTCCGGCAAAAATACGATACCAGACCTATTTTTTTAAAAGGTCACTGTTAATTTCGGAATATTACTCTAATTATTTTACAATAAACAAATAAAGTCGAAGGTTTGCATGTTGTGGCCGGTATTTAAATCACTACTCGTTTAGGTAGTGCATTTTTTTCCGTCTTATTTTGGACTGTGTTATTAAATTGTTTTCAAAATGTGAAATTTTTTTGTTTAGTGTAGTAAATTTTGTCAGCAGTTTATCTTTGCATAGAATTTTAGAGTTATAGCTTTAAAACAAAAAATTTTAAGTGTAATTGATTCCTGGAAAGAACAATTTTTTTTATATACAATTTTTTTTTATAAAATTTCTTATGGAACTTCGAGTTAAACTACGGCAACATTGTATATTCCATTTGTTTTCTTTACCAGTGGCAGAGGAGAAAAAGAATTTTCCTAACTAATGTTTCTATATAAAAAAGCATTGCTGTCAAAATGACAAAAAATTGAACAGCATATCTAATTTTAGCAATGTTACGCTATTATTACCTAGAAGTTCAAGTAGCTGACATCAATGATATATTTTTATCTTATAACTGTTAGTCACTGTTCACTTATCAGCTTTTTGAGAACTCGTATATTTACATAAATAAATGTTTGGGTAACTTGATAGGAAAAGCCGTGATAACATGGCACAAAAAAAATTCCTAAATGTTCCTAAAGATATGTTTTTTTTTTTATAAAATAACGTATTCTTTCATTAAATATTAAACATTGTTGCTTAAATACACTTTTCTCTTGAGAGTTTACTGCGATATTTATCGACAGACCATTTACTATATTTTTTGGGGACACCCAGTCACATTAGGTTTCTCACTAGTTAAATTATCTTGATTAGAAGGAGAAAAGCGAGGTCTAACGTGAAAGAAGATGGAATGTAAGTATATTATTTCAGTGGGATTTTCCCTTTTTTTACATTTCCAGTAAGTCAATTTTTTTAGGAACCTGCTGATATACAGCTGCCAAAAAAACTTAGTGAATTTCTATTTATTTCCTATATTATCTAGCTAATGCTGCCGACCTGTAATATAAATTAAACGGACTGATAAATCTAATTTTTCAAAATGTAATTTTGAAATGTCATCGATTTCATAAAAAATTAATAATAATCCGTATATAATACCTTTCCCATTTATATCCTTTTGCAAATACAATTTTATTTTTTATAACTTATGAACGTCATTCAGAGCACTTCTTTTTTATAATAAGTATTTAGAGATGGCATTATTAGTGCACACGACGGAGAATCTGTGAGGTTATGTATATACGTCACTAAACACAACACAGTTTTCTTATTTCGCTTACATACAGTTCCACAACGAACTGTTTATAAACTGATAATTGATAATAAATAAAGGCGAAACGAATATCTTATCGGTTTCATTAGTACTCATGTTTCAAGTAAATATTCTTATCTTTATTTTATCTTATTAAAGCCATGCCATTACATTTGACATATCTGAGAACTTCCCAATAAGCCTCAAGTGGATTTATAATGTCTTGGGTTTCTGCTGTTTTTATAAAAAAAAATTACATTTTTTTTAGGTAAATATAAAAAAAAACATTTTTTTTTATATTTACCTAACTTCGTAGCATCGATTACAATTCTCTGAAATGTAACACTTAATGAGTATGGTCGAAAATGATGTTTAAATTACTTATTAAAATAATACGGTAGGTTTATACAAGAAGTTGGGTCAATAATGAGTGAGTCATAACTGATCTCCCCCTACATCTCTATGACCTATTGTAGCGAACATTTATATTTTAAAAGAATTGCAGTTTAACAGATTCAGCTTTTTGATTATAAGCACGTGCATTTGCAAAAGGGGAATCTGAAGCCTGGAAGCCTGATTGTTCTGTCCTATACCGATATTAAATAAAGTCATTTAGAAAAAAAACCAAGTGCAAATTGGACTTGCGCAATTGTGTTCCGTACCGTGATTACCTTTAAAATAAACATTATCTACCTAATAGCCAGTAAATGAATCTAGCTCAATCTAGAATCTAATAGTAAAAGTATTAAAACAAATATTTACGACCCAAATATTTGTTTAATTATAAACAAATAAAATAAAATTATTTTGTCCTCAGTACCTACTGATTGCACCAAATACGTATTGATGTTTCGTAGCTCTTAGTCCCCGTTGAATTCCCAACTTTCCAAACCTTCACCATTCTCTCATGCCACATAATTTTTTCGATACGAGAAAAATGATCAAACGTAATGCACTCGTGATAATTTTTGCTCAATCGGTACGTTTCGAAATAAGGGAGAGACATCGGTGTTTGGCAATTTATGCAAAGAAAACCGTGCGCAAGTATTACATCATACGAGTATGTATTTTTGAACTCGTGTTTTCACAAGCTTTCATTTTTTTTTACTTCCGATTTCACCCGCCATATACCAGATAAATTATCAAACGTAATGCACTTGTAATAACTTTCGCTCAATTTACACTTTATGAAGAATATTCCAGAATTTTTTGCAAAATTTTTTAATCAGTACTTTTGGAGATAAAGGGGAGAATTGATTTAGACAAAGAAAAGCTTGCATAGCATATATATTTTAAAACTCGTGTTTTCACAAGCTTCCATTTGACACCCCCATTCGATAGCCTGGTAAAATAAAAACTAACCCCTTAAGTCAAAATTTAACTTTCAAAACTACACGGCTCTGATTGGGTCATCAATTCCTATACAGGGTGTCCCAGTATTCCGTGTACATAGAGTTACAGGATTTCTGTGATGAAAATATGACCATTTAGCCCAACTTACCTTAGTCCAAAAAATCGTAAATTTTGAGATACACCCTGTATGTCAAATTTATACTTTTATTTTCGTTTTTTTTTTTTAAAGTAGCTTTCTTAATAATTATACTATTTGTACTAGATTCAGTGCTAAGGGATTTTGTGAAATGATAAATCGAAATCAGCTTATAGTTTTGTTGTAAATTGTAGGGGGCCCACTTATTGCACTGTGTATACTTTTAAATTGTCATAACTTTCTTATACCACTCTGTATGATATTTTTAATTAAATATTCGTATTCTCCGCCTTCTCCTGTCTAAAAAAGCTCTCTTGGTAAATGTTGTTCCGAGCAACAGTGGGATGTTTATATTTATTGATTACATATTTATCAATTTGTGGGTAATCTTTTATGCCCTTAACTAATTGGTTTTTACATTCTTACTGCTGTTAGCCCGTTGGTCTTTAAATTTATTATTGTTGTTAGCCTGTTTGCCTTTAAGCATGCTCCAAATTTCAAAGACTATTCTTTTGGACCTGTCCTAAGCCTGGATGAAGTATGGATGGAATTAAAAAATGGAAACAAACATTCCATCATTCCAGGAGAGCTTTTTTAGACAGGGGGAGTCGGAAAATACGAATATTTAATTAAAAATATACAGAGTGGTAAAAAAAAGTTATGACACATTAAAAGTATACACAGTGCAATAAATGGCGCCCCCTAAAATTTACAACAAAACTATGAGCTGATTTCGACTTCTCACCTCAGAAAACCCCTTAGCACCGAACTTTGTACAAATAGTACAATTATTAAAAAAGCTACTTAAGAGAAACTAAAGTAAAAGTATAACTTTGACACCCTGTACCTCAAAAATTACGAATTTTTAGACTAAGATAAGTTGGGTTAAATGGTCAGATTTTCATCCCAGAAATCCACAGTAACTCTCTGTACACGGAATACTGGAACACCCTGTATTTCTGCCGAATTTCAACTTTATATGCCAAATAGTTTTGGAGAAAATCAAGTGTGACAAACGGACAGACAGACACCGAAGTGATCCCATAAAAATCATCCTCTTTCCTAGCATCCTATCATAGCCAGTTTATTCAATTTTAGGTTCATGGCTAGCTTTATAATTCATTCAAATAAGTGATGTAATTACAACTGTAACAGTTGTGTAATATGGACCTTCTCAATTTACTTATGATTGGTCAAGGCTTCTTTGCAGTTCCGCGATGTTCTAACACTTTGCGGCTGCCTGAGAAATTTTTTAGCGATTACGTTTAGTTAGTATTCGTGCACATAATTTTAAGCTAACTGAGATAAGTTCTTTAACATTTTCCACATATCTTAGCACCATTTCCTATATCCGTTTTAAAAACATCTGTATATAGACAGAAATCTGCCGGAAGCAGGCATAGATTTGTCTTAAGACCATTTCTGTTGGATAAAATATTGACTATGAGCGGTTTGTGTTGAAAGTTGTTGGTATATCTGGATATATACTTGGTATACCTTGGAAGGTAATAGCCTGGAAGAGCTTAGTGTGTTCCATTCTTTTATGCCGGACGTACTATCCATAGAAAATTAGCAAGCCCATTCCATAATACTATATAAGCTGGCAATTCGACAAAGCTTTTCTATCACTTTTTAAATCCTCCCTATTGACATTTTTTTAATCTGGACATACAATTACCAGGTGTACAAGTATGAAATGCGGATTTTTTTCTAAAAAAAAACATGTTAAATTCGGAAAAATGATAAAAAGTGCTTTATTCAAAGTATGCTCCATCGCTTGTTATACATTTTCCCCATCTTTCGGGCAATTTGTGAATACCACGCCAGTAAAAATCTTCCCCTTTTGCTGCGAACCATTCATCGAGCCATTTTTTCACATCTTCGTACGAACCACACAGCAAGTGCGTGACCCATCGATGCAAAAAAGTGGTAATCGGAAGGAGCTAAGTCTGGTGAGTAAGCCGCATGGGGTAGAACTTCCCAGCTGAGTGCTTCCAACGTGTCGCGAACTGGTTTTGCGTATGTGATGGAGCATTGTCATGAAGAAAAATGACTTTGTGTTGCCTCTTTCGGTATTCTGGCCTTTTTTCAAGCAGCGAACGGTTCAAATCAGTCAATTGTTGTTGCTAACGTTTAGTATTAACCGTTTCCCCAGGTTTTAACAGCTCATAATACACCACGCCCCTCCGCTCCCACCAAACACAGAGCATCGTCTTTCTGCCAAAGCGATTCGGTCTTGCGGTCGATGTGGATGGTGCGCCTGGGTCTACCCATGATATTTTGCGCTTGGGATTCTCAAAATAAATCCACTTTTAATCCCCTGTAACTATACGATGCAAAAACGACCTCCTTTTGTACCGAGCGAGCAAAATGTCTCACACGTGTTTTTGCGCTTTTCCATTTGCCTGTCGTTCAACTCATGTGGTACCCATCTACCAGCTTCTGAATCATTCCCATCTCTTGTAGCCGATTGGAAACAGCTTGTTGACTAACGCCCAATTGCTCGGCGAGTTGTTTTTGTATTTGCGAATCATCTTCGTCCAACAATGCTTGCAATTTCACATCTTCGTATTTTTTTGGCGGTTTTCCACGTTCCTTGTCTGCAACATCGAAGTCACCACTTTTGAAACGCCGAAACCATCGTTCACACGTATCTTACGATGGAGCATGTTCACCATAAGCTTCTCGAAGTAATCGGTATGATTCAACAACAGTTTTCTTCAAATGAAAACAAAAAATTAATGATGTCCACGAATGCTCTTTGTTCGGTATAAATTTCGACTTATTGAACACAACACAACAATATGCACACACTTTTCCAATTTATCACTCGTGCGCGTCTGACACTTGTTGATACCACAACAAAATGGCGCAGTGTCAAATCTTTATAGCACAAACTGCATTGGTGCACCATCTGTTGTTTGAAATCCGCATTTCATACTTGTACACCTGGTAAGTCCGCAGAGAGACCTTTCCATAGATTCTTGTTTCGCGTGTTTGCTTCGAAAAACATTACGTAAATAGTTAATTTTGGTATTTTTCAACATATGGACATAGTGATTCAATTAATGGTTAATGTAGGCCTGCATCGTTTATAGTTTGAAGGGTCCTTCAAATGTTCACATTGATATGAGAGGCAATTTTTGAATTTTATTAACAAGTTTTTCATATGAGTAAACCCATTTGAAGGACATTTGAACAAGAAACAAATTGGAAAGTGTCCCTTTCTTCTATTTTTTCTTTGGCATCAACAAACATTAGATGTTCTTAAACTACTGTTTGAGTTGCTTTTTACGACTGTTGTGCTTGTATCCTATACCCACTTTACTGTGGAATTATCTGTAATAGGTTTAATTATACTAGTATATTTAATTTAAAGTTTAAAATGCTTTTTATTGCTCTATAAATATTATCTTCTTTCCAATGTTGAATGTACAAATTAGATAAAATCATGCCAATTTAAATAAATAAAACTAGAAAAGTCACTATAAATTACCGTAATTTAGCAACATAATTGTAAAAAATTATAAGCTGAGAACATAAAAATTTCTGTAATATTATTTTTGCTATAAATTACGTGTGTAACTGAACAAGTATATTATCAAAGTTTGAAGGTCTTTGAAGTACGAAGCTATTATTCGCACCAGTAAACGAAACGATCATCGAAGTTATTTTTTTAGCGATAAATCCATTGAATTAATGTTTATTGATTGTAAGATACATTTAGCGGTTGTAGAACAATTTATTGATAAAAACCTGTTCATTGTGAAGGTCGTCCGCTAAATATTCATCCTACGAGATTTTTTTGATAAATAAAGAATTGGATTCTTGAATTTATGTCTCTTAGTTTTGGTATGCTAATGAGAATATTGTTAGGCGTTTCAAAGAAACATAATAAAGAACGCATTTTAACTCTCATTTTATATTTTCTTTTAAATGGGATTATTTCATTTACAAAATAGAATAGTGAGAAGTCCAGGAAAGAGATTATTTCTCAATTTTTACTGTTTGATGCAAGCGTTTACAGTTTAAATTTAATAAGGTTTAACTAAAAGAGCGGCCAGGTGCAAGTTGGACTTGCGCAATTAGTGTTCCGTGCGTTGATTGCTTTTAAAATAAAAATTTGTGTTACGGAGGTATAAAATGATCAATTAGTTCACAAAACACCCCCCCAATAAGTTTTCAACAAAATTTGTTTCCGATCTTCGTTGAAAACTGAAGACCTTGAAAATTCTAGAATTGTTTCAAATTTTTTTGTTTATTACTTTTCAATGGACAGGCTTTAATAAATCCGAAGTTTTCTAGTTAGGATGGGTGGACAGGACTTTTTGGGCATTTTTTAAGAAAAGTGTGCGCAAGTATGGCACCATACATATTTTTAAACTCGTGTTTTCACAAGCTTTCATTTAACACCCCTTCAATGACCTGGTAATTTTTTTTACTTTCGATTTCACCAAGATTAACCCCTTAAGTCAAAATTTAGCTTTCAAAACTACACGGCTCTGATTGGGCTGTCAATTCCTATATTTGCGGAAAATTTCAACTTTCTGTGAGAAATAGTTTCGGAGAAAATCGGGTGTGACAGATGGACATGCAGACAGACAGGCGGACAGACACCGAAGTGATCCCATAAGTGTTCCCAATGGAACACTAAAAAATAGTCGTCTGCCTATTTGCCTTCTGACAAAATAGGGCAATTCCGTTGATAGATATCAGGTCTAGTAATAATTAATGTCGTTCTTGTATCATGCATTTGTGAAGTTGATTAGGGATAGTTTCAACGATACAATCTAAAAACATTTTATATGTAAAGAAATTCTGTGAATAACAGTGCGATTAGTCAAGGTGCTGTTAAGGATGAGGCATGTCAAAGGTGGTCTTTAGACGTCGTTAGAAGATGGAAAACAGTCGTTATTGGCCATCTAATTTTGAAGAAAAAACCCTACAGCTCCTTTTAGTTCTAAACAGTCAATAAACCCAACACAAAAATCATTTGCAACCAGTTAATATCGGTTGGTTGGGTTCAAAAGTAGGTTCACCAGAAATTAAGCCAGGTCAGTATTGGCCATTTTTGGAGCAAATTGTGACAGTAATTAAAAACTGGATGATCTACGGTAATTTAAAAAGGCAATTCCAATAGTTAAATGGAAAATGTGGCTCCAAAACTCATTACCAGAGTCTAACATACACCTAAGAAAAGTGATGTAGTGCATCTGATTGAATTTTAAAGGCGTAATTTAAAAACCGCATTGGTCAATGAGAAGACTGCATTCTTTTTCAAGATACCTGGCGATTTACGAAACGAATTACGATAGAAAAATTAGACCAGGCATTAGAAGTTCTTTGTGATACCTCATACTTCCCCTCCCTTGCCCCTTATGAATACCATTAACTTGCTTGCTTAAGATTTGATAATGAAGAGTAATTAAAAGGCTATCTTCAACTTGCATCAATTAAAACCTTAAGAGCTCTATAGTACAGGAATGAAAAGCCTACCAAAACGTTGAACAAAATAGTGTACAATACTGACAATTATATATTTGTTTTTATTGTATTATATTCCTCAAATAAATAGTTTTTAATATGTATTACAATTAGTAGTAGTCCTGGTTGTATCATGTACACTCCATTCTGTCATAAATTTGAGGAATAGCGTTAGATGGCATTAACGACAGTTTTGACTCTCGTTTTAATTTTAATTTTTAAATAACCATATATATGTATATATAACTTAGGAGCAAAAAATTGTATCGCAATGATAATGGACAGAAATATAAATATAAATATATATATATATATATATATATATATATATATATATATATATATATATATATATATATATATATATATAACTTAGGAGCAAAAAATTGTATCGCAATGATAATGGACAGAAATATAAAGGAAAATAAATTATTTGTCATATAACATTTAGGCTGAAAAGTTTTTGGTCTAACTACTTAAAACACATTTTTTTTTTTTGCAAAATTCTACTTTATTCATCAACATAGTTTCTTTCAAGAGCGATTCAGTCAGTCCAACGCTTTTCTAACATTTCTATACCTTTCTTGTAGAAGGATTTGGCTTTGCCTTCTAAATAGACCTCAGTTTCGGCGATAATTTCTTCATTGGAGCCAAATCTCTTTCCCCGAGCATTTTTTTGAGGTCTGCGAATAGATAATAGTCGCTGAGGGCCAAATCTGGAGAATACGGTAGATGAGGACGCAATTCGAACTTCAATTCATGCAATTTTGCCATCGTAACCATTGACTTGTGACATGGCTCATAGTCTTGATGAAAGATACTTTTTTTCTTGTTCATTTGGGGCCGTTTCTTTGCGATTTCTGCCTTCAAACGCACCAATAACTTTATATAATATTCCCTATTGATGGTGTTTCGCTTCTCAGCATAGTCGATGAAAATTATTCCATGTGCATCCCAAAATACAGAGGACAAAACCTTCCCAGCCGACTGTGTCTTTGGTCGCTTTGGGCGGCTTTTACCGGCTGCTGTCCACTCAGCTGACTGCCGATTTGATTCCGATTTGTAGTGGTGGATTCATGTTTCATCCATTGTCACATATCGCATGAAAAAACCCTTTTTATTGCGCTTAAACAGGTCCAAACAGCGCTCAGAATCATCAGCACGTTGTTGTTTTTGTTCCACTGTGAACAAACACGGTACCCACTTCGAACAGAGCTTCCTCATGCCTAAATGTTCATGCAAGATATGACCAACACGTTCTTTGATATCTTTAGGGTGTCAGGTATCTCACGCAAGTTCACATTACGCTGATCCCAAACAATTTTCTGGATTTTTTTTTGGCGTTTTTCGATGTAACCACCTCATTTGGACGTCCAGCGTTCAGCATCATCTGTATCTGTAAATAATGAGTGATTTTTTCAGGAGCTGGGTCCCCGTAACACTTATTGCTTTGCTTGAACGGTATTTTTTCCACCAAAAACAGTATTTAATGAACACACGAAATTCGATTTTTTCCATTGTTTTGAAAATATCAAAACTAGCGTCACTAAAATCACTGTAACTTGTAAACTAGTCATCAAAATGTCATGAAATTTTGACACGTATCGTGTGAAGGGTGATACTTCCAATCATATGGATTTTTTGAAAAGAGCGACATCTATTGGTCTGACATCCAAGAACTTTTCAGCCTACGTGTCAAATGAGTATTTAAACTCAATATAGAAATTTATATTATTTTATTGAGACGCTTATCAGAAATCTCAACCTGTTAACATAATAAAGTGTTATATTAAAAATACATTACATATTATAAAAAAAAATTGCAAAGTGTAGTCTTAAATTATGAATTTAATAAAACTGTAAACTTTGCAATGATAATTAAAGAATTAATAACTAATTTATCTCCAATAAGGCAATTAAGGTTTCAAGGAATTCCACTTTAATAGCTAGTTAATTATTCTTAATTATTTACTACATGAAACAACAATATTTCATTTGGCTTCCAAAATATTTGCCCCTTGATGGGCGCCATCAAATAACATAGTAATTATTTAATTAACATACTTATATGTATCAATAATAGTAATGATACATAATACACAATGGTAACAGCGTTTGTGCTGACTTGGCTTACGCCCGTCAGCCAAACATGGAACCACATTGATCAAATGTGAGAAAGAAGAACAAAAACATATTCAAGGTTAATGGTCAAATTTTCTGCCTACGATCAAGATATAAGATGTTTCTTTTTGGAGCAGTAATAATTATAATCTTTCCTTATCCATCGTTCGAACAGATTAACTTGTTAATGATGGTTAAAGAAGATTATAAAATGTACGACATAACTATGATAAATTGTTTTTCTGGTAAAGATAAATGTCTACTTATTGCTACTGTGACAAGCAGATAACGTGATTTTTCATATACCAAGTGATCAAGCATTAAAAATACCATAAGGAGTAAATCCTATTGCCACTGTAATTCTGATTCCCACACCTGATATTATACCGACGTCTCAGCGTGAATCTTGTCTCGGTCAATAAAGTTAGATCTCATCATCTTGTGTCTTATTTGATTCGTTCGTGCATGTTCGAGAATACTCCAAACAATTTGGTAAATAAATTATTTATCCTTTTATTGCTTTTTCCTACTGCTGCATTCTATCTGAAAAAACACATATTGTGTTTTGTGATATATTTAAGCTTGTATACGCTCGTTTCAAGTCAAATAAGTATGCATGTTCTAGATAAAGTCATTAACTCTAAAACGACATCCGACAAGTAGGCAGTAAACATCATGTAAATATTGCAAAACGTTATTTCATAGTTTTTCTAGAAGTTGCAATACCTTATAACTTGTGACTTCGTATACTTTTTATGAAATAGACATTTTTCAAAATTGTCAGCTATGTTTTTCACTTTAATACTGGTCACTTAATAAAAAGGTTAAAATTTGTTTGGCTAATCGCATACGCGCAATAGGCAGGAGGGACAAGTTGAGTCCCTCCTGAGTCCTTGGAAATTTAAATATGGAACATTTCACCGAAAAGGAGCGTGCCTTTCATGTATTAATTTTACAAAAATTCTGCGAGTGTTACTCTGCACAAATTTCGTGTTCCATATCTTTTACACGGCGAAAAATAAAGCCCTGAACCTTCCACTGATTAAAAGATGGAAGCAGAAACTGGTTCTATTCTAAGTTAACCTAGGGCAGAGCGACCAAGGACATCAACAAGCGATTCAAATGTGGAGTGAGTTCAAATGTCATTTTGCCAGAATCCCGACTTCCTGATATATAAATGATCAATTACCGTAATTCTCTTGAGTTCGTTACAACGCATTCTTCGTAAAAATGCACCCTTACAAGGTACAGCTCAGATAGCCAACTTCGTTAATCAAATGTTTCAACATTTACCAAGATTTTCTTATCGGATGAAACACATTTGCAACTTGGGAATTGGAATCCAACAAATTTCGAACTAAAGTCTCAAACGCCTCTACAGTCCACTAAAGTGCCCGCTTGGGTCACAATGTCGGCACGTTGAATAGTTAACCCCTGTACTTCTTTGAGGATTGTAAAAGCCGCACAACTGCAATTCGGAAGGATATGTGAAAATAATTGAAAACTTCCGAATAATTTGATTTCCAATAAGTTCACCGTCACATAGCCGTAATGTGTCATCGATGATTTTTTTTCTGAGGAAGATATCTAAAAACTGAAGTTTATAGAAATAATAATAATAAACGTCTTTATTTTATACTCTGTTGTTAACCGAGTTCTCAAAAATATACAAAAGAAATACAAAAAATAAAAAATAAAATAAAAATACAAACTCAAATACAATTTAAGAAGTATCCATTAGTACTTAAACTCTAATTACTCTAAACTAAAAAAGGAAAACATTGTAATTCTATATTATATTGATACCCATATACAAACCATGATCCCCACCCTAACCTATAAAAGAGACATAATAATAACAGTCAATAAGTCTGAAATAAAATCTCTTTTAGCTACCTTCTGAAAGATAGTTCAGACAGAGCAAGCAAACTTTCAGGAATTTCGTTCAGAAGTTTAGCAGATGTATAGCCGAAAGACTGTTTAAACACACTTGTACGATGCCTAGGTATTTGAAAGCGGTCATTGTACCTAGTATTACGCTGATGCACCGAACTTCGATGATACAGCCTTTCACACAGATACTGTGGCACTCCAGTCCTCAACAGTCTATGCAAAAAGCAACCCAGATCTCTATCCTTAATACGTAACCATTTCAGCTCCCTCAGCCTGCCACTCACATGATCCCCCTCCCCCTGCATCCAAAAATAAAACATACACAGGAGTTTTGAATTTTTTGCAGCTTATACTTCGACATAATGTCCAGGCACGGACCGTTAACAAAATTACAATAATTAGAGTGAGAAAGGACAAGAGTCTCGTACAAATATTTTTTTAAGCTCAAATTGAGGATATGCCCATTCTTATATAAATTACGTAGTGAACAATACGCCCTTTGAGCTACCAAAGAAACCTGCTTTCTAAACCTGAGCTTACTATCAAATAATATCCCCAAATTTTTATATTCAGTAACAAACGGAATTCTCTCCTGGGCCATATTTAAATTGAAATTTGCCGAAGCCCATTCACTGTTTGTTCTAAAATACAGTACTGACGACTTTCTCGGATTTATCTTCAAACCATTGTTATTAGAGTAGGTAAACATCGAATTTAAACAGTAATTAATTTCCTGTTCCTCCTGTAATGCGTCAAGAGTATTAAAGCTCCTTAAAATTTGACTGTCATCTGCATATTGTATTAGCCTACAATTATTAATATAACGATGCATATCCATTGTATAAATGACAAACAACAATAGTCCCAAAATTGACCCCTGAGGGACGCCTCTATCTAAAGCCAAACTTTGTGACATGCAGCGATCAATCAGCACACGCTGTGATCTATCCGCCAAGTAGTCTTTAATAAATTTATTGTTCGTTCTTTAAAACCATAATAATGAAGTTTGGCATACAACAAGCGGGATCCAGCGTGTTAAATGCCTTGCTGTAATCGAGAAAAACCAAGGCAGTTGTCTTCCTTTATCCGCCTCCCCGAGGATATCATCCAAAATGCTTAGCAAGGCTGTTGCAGTGCTAACGAAATAGTCCTAGTTCTCTGGAATATTTCAACGGTAACGCCGTACCGAGCTATAGTAAATATTTTTATCGGTCGGTTTGAAGAGTGTTTTTAAGAAATAGTTTTCCAAGAGCGATAGTTGCATGAATTTTAAAGGTTTTCTTCATTTAGAAATTTGTTTTTCTACTATAAATATTTTAAAATTAGATTTTTTATTGGCACCCATTATTTTATATTGTCTATACAATATTAACAGAATTATCTTTAAATAATTACCGGCATTTTTCTTTTAACAAACGCCTAAAAACTTCAATTTTAATGATACGATTTTAACATTTAATAATATGCCAAACTACTTTTCACCAAGCCCCGTAATTAATTTTCTACGTTTAAATAAATGGAGAAAAATCTATTTTTCACTGTCAAAAAACAAACACGTTTAATTCTCTTTAATTGGTTTCACGCGATAAAGCTGCAATAGAATTTTCAGTGTTATTTTAATCTCGGTACTTAACGACCAAGGGCAAGGATTACGATAGGTAAATAATGAAAAGATTTTTGGCGATGATTTCTAGTTTGAATTAAAAACAAAAAAAAATATTTTTTTCGTGTCATATAGGTACTATAATAATTGAAAATACTTCATATCTTTTAATAATATGTATACAGATAAAAAGTTGGCCTCGATTGTTATAAAAACAAATATCAGTAAATTGTCTTCTTCCGACTTATCGCTAGGCACTATTGCCTGTTTTTTTTTTTATTCCCTGATTTATATAACGTTGCTTCATCTGAGAGGAATTATATGTTATGCAGATGACGCGATAATAATATCTGAAACTGGGAAGGCTGCTATACGAATTCTGTATAGCAGCAAAACAATATAATATGTCAATCCCAACTGAAAAAAACAAGACAATAGTAATAGCAAAAGAGCCCAACAGGTGCAAGTTGGGGGTAGAGGTCGATTATCTGGGCATCAAAATATCTAGTATTGGAAAAATCGATGATGAAGTAAAACATCATGTCAACAAGGCTAATAGGATAGCTGGATGGTTTAATGATACCATATTGAGAAATAAATTCCTCTCAGTTGAGACCAAAACAAGAATATACAACAGCATGATACGACCAGTAATGATTTACACATCTGAAACAAGACCCGATACAGGTATAACACAGAGGATGCTGGAATCAACTGAAATAAGAATACTTAGGAGATGTACAAAAAGTGACATAAGACGCACATGTAATATAGAAAATATCAACCAGTGGATAAGAGGAAGAACAATGGAATGAGAACAACACAGAAAGAATGGCAAACAACATGATAGTACGGATAGCAAGAGACAAGTCGCCGAATGGGAGAAGATCAATGGGACGTCCAAGAAAGAGATGGAGCGACGATATAGAGTAAATTATTAAGCAAAAAAAACTTATATTGTAAGCTTTTGATAAATATATTATTTATTAAATAGAAGTCGTTATTTGCCCCTACGTTGAGGCGCAAAATTGTAACGTCTTCAGACGTGGCTTTTTATAAAGCCCCTCGTCGACAGCGTCATTTTGTTACCTCTTACGTTATCTTAATTTCTGAGAATGAATTGAATGGATATTAATATTGAAGGAACTAAAGAAACTAGACATAAACTAACTCAGTTTTTTTTGGTAGAGAAATATAGATAAGAAATAATTTTTGTACGTTTTTTGAAAATAGTCTCTATAGTTGTTTAAAATTTTGGTTGTACAAATTTTGGGCACCATTCATTTTAAAATAAAATGGAATCTAACTTCAGCTCAAAAAATGAAAATATACTGAAGGGTTATGTAGTTGTTAAAAAATTTAATATTGGACAACCGTTGTGTCCTGAAAGATATAGTAAAACGGGTGATTCAGTGAAACGCTAGATTTAAATAATGAAAAGGGTTTAGTAATGACAAAATTAAAAGTTCTAACTTCGCTACACTTTAAAATTACTATTACTAAATAAAATCCCTTAATCTAATAGGTGGTACGATTATACAGAGTCTTTAAATCAGGATTCTACTTAAAGGCTTAGCTAAACACGATGTTAAAAGTTCGTGGAATTAACTTCACGAGTTACACGTGCTGAATAGATGATGTAAACGCACTTGTCAGCAGGAAGCGAGATCTATGGATTACTTACGGTTTTTCTATGAGTTTTTTGGCCTGTCCTGGTGAGATATTCATAACACTGATGTCTCCACCTTGGCTACCCCAGTTCCCTTTGGGCTGCTAAATATTTTTTGACCCCTAAAGGTCTGGAAATAAGCAGGATATTTCAAGGAAAAGGCCTTGAACTTGAAAACTAAAACCGTTTCTGCACTACTAAATCACTAATAAACGAGTATGGCAACGTGATAAAAAAAACCTACTGAGCGGCTTACTGAAGGAAAAGCCCTCTCTGGCTACATGATCAAAAAGAGAGCTCACTGCGACTCTATGATGGGAAAAAAACCCTTACTCAACTCGGCTGGAAAAAAGCCTTTACTGCATCTCGGCTGGAAAAAGCCGTGAACAATGCCATCTGCAAGCTTAAATATTTTTCTCCCTTCCTTAAAGTAGCGTCTTTAAAATGGCTTCGTTCCCGGTTACAAATCTATAGCCAATCCGACACATTCGATGCAAATTAAGGAGTCCAGTAGACAACCCGCAATGCACACTGTAAAATTTAAATTAAACTGCTCAACAATTTAAAACACTGTTTTAAACTACACTGCTTAAAAGTTGAAATCACTGCAATAAATATAAAAATGGAGAAAAAATATAAATTATAGGGAGAAAAACAGTGTCGTAACATGATCTTAAAATCTAGGAAAAAATGAATGATACAATATATCTATTTTTTTTCTTTAGGATTTACCTGAGTATATTTCTTTAAAAAACGATTTTTTGATTTTATTCTTTTCTGAACCAAATGCTGAAAATCGCAGTCCGAGATTTTAAAAAAATCACCTCAGGCGCGCTAAAAAGTGAGCCAATGCAAGCCAGAGTTAAGCGACCCGTTTCTCCTCCCTTTTTGCTCAGTCGTGAAGACTAGCGCCTTGCGGATGCACGACTTACAACTTGGAACAAAAAGTGTGAAGCAGTGAGTGCAGTGGCCGCCGTATCCTTTCAATGTTCGTAAATAGTAAATCATCGTAATTTATTTTATATACGTATGGAAATCCTCATTCATTTTGAACAATTAAGAATGGGCTGCACAGTTTAAACGTGACGTACTAGTCTTGAAAATGATCCACGTGAAGGACGTCCAGAAAGTCAAACATCGGAAACATTGAACAAATACACGCTATGGTATTAGATGACCGCCGGATTAGAGCGCGTGAAATTCATGACACTAGGCATTTTAGAAGAACGTGGAGGTTATATTTTATCTGCCATTATACACTAGCATCTAAACGGCAGTCAAAGCAGTGGATAGAAGCCAGCCGTTAAGCCTTACAACAAAGTAAGGTCGGTTCCATCAGTCATGGTACCGGTGTTTTCAGATGCTAAAGGCATTTTGTTTATTGGCCATCTTAATAAAAGTAAAACAATAGCTGAGATATTATTCTAATCTATCGGACTAGAAGACAAAAATTCCAGTAAACAGGCCAAGTTTTCAGAAAAGAAAATATCTTTCTTCCAGACAATACACCCAGCTACAAATATGTTTTGGTAATGGGAAAATTGAGTGATCTGCCCTATCGATTATTGGATTATTCGCCCTATTCCCTAGATTTAGTTACTTCTGACTTTCATCTAGAATAATTATTGATATTGCCGGCCTTGGTAGCGTAGTAGGCTAAGAGCCTGCATATTAAACCGAGAACAGGCTGGGTTTCGATCTGGATTTTGTAAAATCGACCACTTCCACTCAATTAAAACGCTGATCGAAAAATGCATCGAATGTCAGAAACTCCTTATAATGGCATTTGTAGATTTCCAGAAGGCCTTCGACACTCAGAAATATAGGCAACACTTAAAGCACTTGCAGACTGCAGAATTTATTCTCACTTTACAACGCTAATAAATAGAATACACCACATCTTGCATTAAACTTGACCATAGCAGAGTTAAAATGGGCACGTGGCAAAAACTACTGATTACAGGTGGATAAAGAAAATCCTGGAATGGCGCCCCTAGAATTCTAAAGGTGGGTGTTTTGTGTAATTTTAGGTAGTAATTAATGCGGACATGCAATGATGCTGGTGGTAGCACTACTGCGTTGTCTTAAAAGTACTATGAAATTCAAATGTGTTTCAGCACTTGGGCAACCTTGACGGATAATGTGATATCCCCGTCAATATATCTTATCAGAGATATAGTAAAAAAAGGTATAGTTGTAAGGAGGTGAACGTTAAAAAAATATATAGTTTTCAGGGAGATTAGGTTGAAAAATAAGAATAATTTTAAATTCATTCATTTTTTCATTATTAGGCGAGAACTTTTCAGACCACCAACGTAAGAGGATTCAGACATGTTTAACGTAGCAACATAAGTATGTTAACTTGGGACTTGTTTTTCATAACTTATGATACTGACCAAGTACTCATCGAAATAATTCAAGAAAAAACCGGTCACGTGCAAGTTGGACTTGCACAATTAGTGTTCTGTACCGTGATTACTTTTAAAACGACATAAAATCTTTACCTAAGTTAATTAGGTCCCTGACATGTGTATTTCTTAAGATTCAATATGTATTTTCACATTTTTTCTTAGTCAATAATGTATAATAGTTATAGCATCTTAGCAACCTAACAGCCAATAAATCAATCTAGTTCAATCTAGAATCTAGTAATAAAAGTTAAAAAACAAAAAAAAATTTACTACCTCTACTATACTACCTATAGTTTTCAGGGTTTTTTCAGTATTTTTTTTATACCAGATAAATTTTTAAACTTAATACACTCATGATAATTTTCGCTTACTCTGCACTTCATGAAGACTATTCCAGCATTTTTTCAAAATTTTTAGTATTTTTTGAGGTAAGGTGGGTGGACCGGGGTGTTTTCCATTTTTTTAAAATAATACAAAAAAAATGTCCACAAATATTACATCATACAGATTTTTATATTCGTGTTTTCGCAAGCTTTCATTTGTCACCCCCACTCGATGACCTGGTAAAATTTTCTCTTTCACTTCCGATTTTACCCCCTAAAACTAATCCCTTAAGTCCAAATTTAACTTTAAAAACTACACAGCTATGATTGGGTCATCAATTCCTATATTTGTGCCTAATTTCAACTTTGTATGTCAAATAGTTTCTGAGAAAATGGGGTGTAACAGACGGACAGACAGATAGACGGACACCGAAGTGATCTCATAAGTGTTCCGTATGGAACATTCACCATACAGCTTATGTAAAAAGTTTTAAAAACCAGTCCTAAAATTGAGAGACGGCGTGTAAAAATATCACTTCTCATTGTATCTACTTAGCATCTAGCCACGATATCAGTGCCCTGTTCGATTGACAAAAATCAACCGAGTCCAAATCGGTTTGCGACCATTCCGTAATTTTTGTATTTTTCTATTACCTTTCTTCTTCCGGAAGGCGTATAATGATCCAGGTCGATCTAAATGGTGTCCTTCGAAGACCCCACTTTTATTGAAAAAAGAAAATTCGATAACCTAATTTTTTTTATTAATAAAGCAAATTTTAGTATTTCGAAACTAGAAATGTAATCAAATTGAAACGGATTTATTAATAAAAATAGGACATGGAAATTATGGATACATTAAAGGCCCTTCCAATTTCAGTTTTGTTTACATTTCTTTTTTCAGTAGGTCTTCAGATGTTAATGAAACACATAAAATAGTTACAAAATAATATGTTGCAACAGTAAAAGCAAATGTATGACCATTGGACATCAGCTAAACATCATTCAATGAGTGATGTACAGATGTGAGAAATCGTATCTAAAAATTGCTCGTGCCATTAGTTACGTTAAGTTGTATTAATGTCTGAAGACCTTTAACAATACTGTATTCGATTGACAACAGTCAGATCGATCGGGATTAGTTCAAGTTAGCAAAAGACATATATAAGCCTTTGCTTAATTTTAGTTTTCTTTGACTTTTCTGTAACATCTACAAAATGTTTGTGCAATTTTTGTTGCTATGTTTTAAACAGTTTGGGAGGTCTGCCCACTTTCTTATTATAATATATCTTTGCATTTAGATGTACTCCAGCAACTGTCAGTGTAGTCGTAATACTTAATTTTAACTACTCAGTATATATCACTACTATACCAAATATTTTATTTTTGTCCTCGAAGCGCATTGAGCTAACCATGTTAACTTCATCAGGAGCAATTGACTAGTCAATCGTCGCTCTTGATGAAGATTAGCGCAACACGCGTGAAAAAATAAAGTGTATGGTATAGTGGTGATATATACTGAGTAGTGTCATTATGCCAAAGATTCCAAATTCCCAACATACCTAATTTTAAAAAGATTATAAATCTGAGAAACATTTTATAATAATAATAAACGTCTTTATTGAAATTGAATGATCATACTTATATTTAAAATTATTTTATGTCGGCTATAGAGAAATGAATATATTTTGTTACCATGGAATATATAAATCTCGTAGTTGTTTTAACATCTTATATTTTAATGACATTCATAGATTTTAAACACTTAAGAACATTTTCTCATATTCAAGAAATGACTTAGTACTTATCAACAAGATAGGATTAACAGAATTTGATCGATTTGCTGTTGCACCAATTTGAAAATATAACTATTTTTTGAATCAATAAGGAGATTTTTACATAAATGATTAAATGAACTCGTAATGTAGTCATTAAGCTGATATTTACTGTATTTCGAGCTTATTAAACTCTGAAGCATGATTCTCCGTTATGCTTAAAAGAAATGAACAAGTATACCAGCAGAATCAGTTATAGTATTAGACAATGCCCCATACCATTCTCGATTATTAGAACGACTCCCTACAAATTCATGGAAGAAAGCGGATATTCTTCAATGGATAAGAGACAAAAATCTCAAACATAAAGATGCTATATTAAAAGCGGAACTTCTCAAAATTGCGAAACAAAATAAGGCACAGTTCAAGAAATACGCAGTCGATGAGATGGCAAAGGAACGAAATATCACAGTGCTTAGATAGAGGTAATTTGGGCACAAATGAAAGGTTTCGTTGCAAAGGAAAACACCACGTTCAAACTTTAAGGCGTAAGGCAATGATTACTCGCCGGAATAGAGGGGATCAAAGAGGAGAATTAGAAAAATGCCATTCGACATGTTATAGAAGAAGAAAATAAAATGTGGAGTCTTGACGAATACATCGAAGAAACTGGAAATAGAACCCTTAATTATCAATTTGAGAGAAGTCGAGTCTTCAGATTTTGAAGATGATGATTGTTTTTGATTGTAATTAAAGTACTTATATATCGTGAATTGTAAATTTGTATATATACATAGATCCATAGATTAAAAAATTTTTGGTAAAAAATCTTATATTTCTATACTTTATTTTTAAGATAATTTTATTTATTAAACACTTAAAGCAGGTTACGCTCAGACGGCTATGCCATCGATGAGTTCTCTTTTACATTTTATGACTCTATTGTATAGCAGAAGTTTTCTGCCTAAAATAGGGTGAACCCTTAAAAATAATTCAAAACAGGTAGCAAAATCCAGTAAAATGCTTAAGAAATCTCTTTTTTTTGGCGCACTCTTTGCATCTACAATGAGAGAGTTCTGCTACCAACTCCAAACAAATACACTTTAAGTCAACGGAAAAGTTAGGTCGTGACGAACTTGTAATTTTTATAATTTTCTATTCGTTCGCATTAAGCTTTACGTGCGATAATGTGTGAACCAAACTAGTACATAAAAGAATTGTATAATATTTATTTAATAAAGAAAACACAGTATCTTTACCTTAAGATGATGTATTATTTAATTTGACGTAAAAATAATTAACCGCTGAATCAGCGCGTATTGTATTTTAGTAGTAAGAAGTTTTTACCTCAAACCATTACATCCGTTTTGTTATGTATATTAAATTCGTTGTTTCCGATTATACGCCATCGATTCGGTAAAGCTTTAATTGAAGTTTTATCTTAATTGGTCTTGTGGTAAATAAATTAAGAGGTTATAAAAGTCGAAATTACCGACATTCAATAATAAATTTTAACATATGATTTGCTACATTTTTTAGACTTTTACTTAAGAAAATGACATTAAATAAATCAAAAAATTCAAACTATTTATAGTACAGGTGTCATCCAGAAAGTAAAGAACGATTACGCACTACGCTGCGCGTAGACGTCACACCATGGTAATACGCCGGTTAGCTCCCTTCCCTGCCTCAGTTTGAGTTGAGTCTTGTTGTTATGCGATTACGTTCATTTTTTCTAAATAGAATCGAAAACAGAAAATCTCCCGAAATGTGAAATGCGCAACATTATTCGGTTTTTGAACGTAAAAAATGTTCGGCCTGTAGAAATTTATAGGCAAATCAAACAGGTGTATGGAAAAATGCAATGAATGAGCCTTCTGTTCGAAAATGGTGCATTATGTTCAACGAAAGAAGAACAAACATATAGAATGAAAATCGGCTTCGTTACAAACGATGCCAGTATGAAGTGGATCACACAAATTCAAAAAACAAAAAAGCAAAGGGAAACTTGAATATAAGGAACATGATGGCAACTTGAGACCATAAGGGCTTACCCCTAGTGGAATTCATACCAAGAAGGGAGACTATAACTTCAGCAACCTACTATGACACTCTTCGACGACTTCGGCGCGCTATACAAAACCAGACGTGGAATGTTGTTTGCAGGGATTGTGTTCATTCATGACAATGCTCGGCCCCATGCAACTGCAGCAACACAACAAAAATTGAAACGTTCAAGTGGGACGGCAGGCACCTAGTGATTTTCACCTTTTGATGAAGGCGTTTTTCGGGAGCAATCCATTTTCAAAGTGATGAAGCGCTTAAAGAAACATTAACTTCATGGCTTTAGTCATTGGCCGCAGATCAGTATAACATCGGCATTTAAAAACTTTCGTCTCGTTATGATAAGTGCCTAAATAACGATTGTTTAGAAAAGTAATAATCGATTTAGTATTGATGTAAATAAAATTTTGTTTTCATATATTTTGTTTTTGTTGAGAGATACCTAATCGTTGTTTAATTTCGGGACCACCCTCGTATTATTTAAAAAATACCTCAATATGATTAACGAACAAATTTTGTATTTAATAAAGCGTATAGAAACAAGGCCTTTTTTTCACAAAATTTCTGCATGCCATTTTGGCAAATGAACTCATAAAAAAGCTTACACCGTGACGCAAACACTTTTTAGCAAATTCCTAGCGAGCAAATATTACCCTCAGAGATTAAACTATTTATTTTTTAAACGGAAGTAAAATATTGATGTTGACATGGAACGGTTTTGTTCCATGATGAGAAATCGTGGTTCTTGAGATTATACCGTATCAGTTTAGAGCAACTTTCCGACGTTTCACCTACTAATGTACGAAGTATCTTCAGGGATTAGTACACTGAATTCGGTGTGTGTGATCCCAACAACCCTGATTTCTCAAATTAAGGTTAAATTATTAAAACCTACAAACGTCATTAACCTATTGTTTGTTCCTGGTATAAAATACTTACGTCTATACTGGGTAATCTACTTTAAAAATACAACGTTGCTCCGCATGCGGAATTTACTTATTTAGAACTACAACTGTTCGATTAAACTTTTGTAAAATAGTACTAGAGATAACGTTTGGTTGACTTATAACGAAAAAGCCTGTATACCTAAGACTATAAGCATTTATTTTCTGATCGAAAACTTGATAAGAAACTAAGTATTAATTTTCTGAGCAAAAAAATACCTATAATTAAATTATATCGTACATGTAGTTCACACTCTAAACACCCAATTATGTTGGAAACCCATAAAAGTACCGTCAGGCTGTGAAGTACTTTGACCACAGCATATTTTGTGAGTTAGGCTGTCATAAAACTATGCCATATAGTCATGCATCTTAATATACAGGGTAGTCAAGGAAGTCTGAAAGAATTGGGAAACATTTTTTTATTTGCAACTTTTAGAGCTAGAGCATTGAGAAACACAAAAAAAATTAAAATGCGATCTGTTAAAATAAGAAATACATAAAATTGACGTTTTGGCAATAGCAAGTCGCAAATGAAAACGTCTAATAACATTTTTTATTATAGTTTCAGTTACTGCTATACGAGTACTACGGACTAAAAATTAAAAAATTGTTATTTTCTTCAATTTTTAATGCTAATTCAGTTAAAATCTGTGCTATGAGTAAAAAATGTTATTAATTTTTTTTATTACAGAAGTTATTTATTAACGCAACAACACTGAAAAATTATATTTAAAGAATTCCATATTTGTTGCAGACTTTTTGTCCGTTCTTGATAGATGTAAAAATTAGAACAATTTAATAGCAAAACTGCATCACAAACTATATTTTAACGTATTCATTCCTCATCTTAAACGAAGCGTTACCTGAGTATCCCAAAAACTTCTCCTTTTTAAAAAATCATCCCGTTCTAACCTATCGGATTTCTTTTTCCATCCACTAGCCTTTTCCGGCAACATTATTCTAACCTTTAAATTTGTTAAACATTGCACAACATACTTTTAAAAATATTATTTACACATTTATTCACTACACTATCGACGTGTTTTTATTAATTAATTATGTCGAACTAATTATTAAATTTAAATTTTTTAGGTCCAATATTGCAAAATGAACCGTTTGGGTGATAGTCACGTCCGTATGTCCGTTCTAACGCAGCTGAAATAGACGACTGTTTTTAGAAATGCTTTATTACCTGCGAAATAAGGAAAGGTAGGTCGTTATCTTCTTATCTTAGACCAACGAAAGCTGTTTCGTTTGTTCTAAGATAGTGGCTGGGAATTTTGCTATTAAGTAATCGTTTCTGCTAATTTTTTCTGGTTGTAAAAATGTTTATATCAATGGTTTCATCAAATTAAACCGGAAGTAAAATGTTGATTCATAATTTATTATAAATGGAACAACTTTGTATATATATATATATATATATATATATATATATATATATATATATATATATATATATATATATATATATATATATATATATATATATATATATACATATATATACATACGTTCAGAGCGTTCATTCAACCTTGTGAAACTATTACAAAAATCTTCTTTTAAGATCATGTTTAACTCGCGCGTCACAGTGGCTTTATTGTCCTCGAAATTGTCATAGCTCTGACCCTTCGTTTGTAGCTTGATTCTTGGGAATAAAAAATCACTGGAGGCTAAACCAGGCGAATAAGAAGGGTGGTGGAGTTCGGACATTGTTTTCGCGCCAAAAACTGCACCATGCTCCCAACCGTGCCAGCGGTCGCGAACAAGAAAAAAAATCCTTTTCGTTCCACCATTCCGGTCGAACCTGCTGAATCATCTTGCAAAGGTGCTCCATCACACCCATATAGTAGCTAGCGTTCACTAAAGTGCCCTCGAGAACATTTCTGGTATACTAGGGGTCCTACCAAAATTAGGATGCGTACTCGGCCATGCTCCTTCTCGATCCCCTCCATTCTTTGACAATAATAAAGCGGAACTTGAAAAGAATAAAAATCAAATCAAGTAAATATATCAGCCCTTTACTAAAAAATTAATTATTGATTTGTTTTACAAAAAAAGAGTGAGTTTATTAGTGTTAAATCGACAATATTCTTTTTATAACTTAAATAATTTATGGTTCCTTGGAGTTATTAGATAAAATATTATTAGGAAACTGTTATTATTCACGCTAATATTGTCTTATCGCCGAAAGATTAAATAATCCCAGAATAATGCCTAATACAATTTTATTACATTGTCGGTATTATCTTCGAAATTTTCTATGATCCTATTTATATAACTATAAATATTCGAAGTTACATTATTAGTTTAAAAAAAGTTTTCGCAAGAATTATTAAACACGCTTATTACAGCATAAGTTAAAGCCTGAATCAGAGTCATTTTAATTTGAAAATAGTGACAGCCGATATATTTACAAATCCAAAATTATGTAAACTTGCTGGGATTTTTATCTAACGCGAATAGTTTTTGTATAGCTTGTCGGTTCTGCTTATTATGTGGCTATCTCATCAAATAAATCTTTATCAGATCTTTTATAAAAAAAATGGCCTTTTTCTTACTGAGAAATATAGTGACATTTATTATTGAAACTGTTCAAGCATGAACAACCATCAATTTACTTTTCATAACTCTTAAGAACTCATCATGCACTACACCAATTCCAAGGGTTTGGTTCACTTCAGACGGCGGTGCAGGTTAACTTTGTCAAGGAGATGTAATACCTTCATGTTGGAATGACAATGTAAACGATCTTCATGACGGCAAATTGTTGGATCACTTCTTTAACGAGGGGAACCCTTAAATCTCTGTGAAGGAAGGAATTCCTTCCAAGGAGCATCAGGGAAGTCCTCAGCACCTTATTTTGCCACGTCTGAATAATCTTGACATTGATGTGGCTTGTGCATGTTGGGAAACCATATGTCCAGGTCGGTTTAAAAATCTGGTTGTAGATTAATAGTTTACTCTGTGCTGACATCTTAGAGTATCCTCCCATGAGCCAATACATTTTACGAAGTCTTATATCGAGCTTTTTACGATTTTTTTTTACGTGTTCTTTCCTCTGAAGCTTTGCATTGAAAGTCATACCCAGGTATTTTGCGGTATTGGCATATGGTACTACAACACCGCTTAAGTTAACTAATGGCCCTTGTTTTAGTCTTCGATTTGTGAAATGTCTATGAACTAATTCCAACTCATTGAGTTTTGTTCTTCATTCTTTGGTCTACTTCTGTATCTTATCGCAGACTGTTTGAGGTTTTTTAGTGGCTGCTTATATTGTTAGAAGGCCTGAGCCACATCAAGGAAGATCGCTGAACAGTATTGTTTGTCTTCTAAGGTCTTCTCAATCAGATCCGTTATTCTATGGACCTGTTCTGTTGTGGAATGTTGGCTACGGAATCTGAATTGATGATCCAGGATCTGTATCCCTTCTGCAAGAATTGGTTTTAGTCGCTTTAGCAGGAGTTTTTCAAACAGCTTCGACATGATGGAAAGCTATGATATTGTCTATATGACTTAATATCGCTAGGTGTTTTTCCAACTTTTGGTAGCATTATGACCTCCGTCACCTTCCAACTATCAGGAACATGTCGCAACCTGATCGCAGCATTAATCACATCACTATACCTTTACGTGAAAGCTGTTTCATCATTTTATCCGTAATGAGGTCGTATCCTGGCACCTTCATAGGATCTCTGATAGGAGGATTCTGAATAATGGGCCTCTTAGTTTTTCGAGTCGCTCTCCAGAGTGAGTCGTTTCTTTCTTGATCTACTGTTTTTCGTATCTCCATTGAGTAATTGACCCCAGTGGTGTTAAGAGTTAATAAAGGCGTGCTGCTCCATACCTCCGTCTGAATTGTCGTGGTAGATCGCTTCACTTCCAGATCAAACTGGTCACCAGTCTTCATGGGCTCACACAAATTAATCACTCTGTCTAGTTCAGTTCTAAAACTATGCCAATTTGTAGTATGTATTAACTAACACTGGTTTCGTTTCTTTCCTAATAAGTGTGTCAAGATAACTGCAGTATGGGGTGAACTTAGGTCTAGTAGTTCATTGATGTCTGTAAAGTTCGTCGCTATCTTTTTATAAAGAAAAAAGTCTAGTAGGTCTGGGATCTTTCGTGAATCGGAGGGCCAATATGTCGGCTTGCCCGTTGAACAACTTTACATCCTACTTGTGTGAACGCTGCCTTCAGCTCACGTCCTTTGGTCGTTGTCAACCTGGATCCCCAGTCAACGTGTTTCATGTTACAGTCTCCACCAAGGATAAATCTTTCGCCCAAAATGTTTTAACATAATCTTTCCTTTTAATATTGTGTCTTGGTGGGCAGTAAAGTGCCCCTATTAAGAACTTTTGCCGCGTTGTATTAACACCTACGACCGGAAGCTGGAACTCGGCGGTCTGCATTGGAACTTCTTCATAGTACGCGATGTTTTCGCGAATAATTACGCCACTACTGCCTTTTGCGTCATTATCTAGATGGTCGTTTGATATACTCGATAATCACGAAATTTTAAAAAGATCTGTTTCGTGGAGTGCGTTTCCGTTAAGAGGCAAATGTCTATTTTGTTAATATTAAGAAAAATCTTCTTTCCGCTCACAAAAAACACTGGGGTTCCAGGAGATTATTCTAAAATCGCCTCTGTTCATTAGCGAGAACACTTCGCGGGATAGCTTCAGTCTCCCTAACTTCGATACGCGTTAACCCTTACGAGAATTCGTCTATTTTGGCCATCATATTTTGCTTCATCTGCGGTATAGATGGATCTGCATTTTGTACTTGATCGGACCGCTGCTTGATGTTCCCCTCCTCCATATGTCATCTCACTATTTTCTTTGCTGTGAAGGTCCTAGGCTTGGTTTCTTGCTGCTTCTTTCCCAGCTTATTGTGTTGGCAGAGTGAGTTTCATCACAGTTGTAAAAGCTATCTGGTGTATGTTTAGGTATTTCTCACTTTTCTGATGGATGTTTTCCTGCACACTTAACGTATACTGCTTCATGATTACAGAATGTCTTGGTATGTCTGGCAGTTTTTGCACTGAGCTATCAGCCTGCTTGTGCGTATGGCCATGTCATATTCTGGAGAAGGTTTAATTTGAACATTTTCTCAGTGTTGTCAAAGGTTATTATAAACAAAGTTTGATTATAGCCATCTCTTCTCCCTTTCGTACTTTTATGATCTTGTTCACTACTTTACGGATCTTAAATTCTAGTTAGATCAGTTGTGTTTTGGTGTCTTCTCACCATAATCTGCAAGGGTCGGTGTTGTTTATGCTCATAAGTATGACAATCATATTTATCATTGGTTGGTGCCCAAGTGAAATCTCTATATTTGAGATTGTAATCATTGTAAAATTAAAAGGAAAAATAGGACAATTTAAGAAATGAAAACCAGTTTTTTCAGTTATTAACGAAATCTTGTATCTGATACTAAAAACTAAGGAATCTCGTTTTAATATTTAAGTATGAGGTTAAATTGTCTTACAAATGAAAATAAGGCCACGCACGTTTTCTTTTATCTAAATGTTTGATCTCTTCAATTAATTGTCTGTCCTCCCATTATTATATTTGCCTGATTATGAGCCACCCACTGTTTTTACTTGATTGCTTTACTGAAGAAAAAAGAAAGTTCATACAAATGCCATACATAGAAGAACATTGGCAAATTTGCATTTTTTAGCTTACAAAAATAACATTTTTTAGGCGTTATAATCGAATATATTGAGATGAAACTACATTCCGTAAGAACAAGAACAGTAAAGACATCGATATGTATTGATACATATATGTATGTATGTATGTATGTATATATACATATATATATATATATATATATATATATATATATATATATATATATATATATATAAAAGAGAGTAAATCAAATTAAAACCTTAAATTTCGAAAAGTGGTACGATTGATTCGGTAGATGGCAGTAGTGTTCCTTGAGTTTCACAAAATGACCGATAGGTGGCAGAGTGATCCTGTAATAAAGACGAAGGCAGCAGCTTCAGTAACAAGATGGCTGTCCCACTGTCAATATGCACCGCGTTAGAACAGCGATCTGCGATGCGTTCTTTGAGTGGTGTAGAAACTTTACATTCCATGTAACTTCTGTGGAGGATGCCCCACGACCCGGACAGGCTCACCGCTTAGTAACAGTCGAAAACATTGCACTAATGGAACAGCTTGTAAAAGAGAACAGGGGTACTAATCTCAACGAAATAGCCACAATTTTGGATATTGGTTGGTTGGATTTGAAGCACAAGTGGCTACAGCCGCGACCAAAAGAATTCTTTAAATGTGGTATCCATGCACTTCCGAAGCGGTGGAATACTTGCATTCAACATCATGGAGACTACGTCGAAAAATAATATGTATGATTTTTTCTTAATTTTACAATCTAAATTTATTGCACTTTTAAGGTTTTCATTTGTTTCACCTTTGAATCTATATATATATATATATATATATATATATATATATATATATATATATATATATATATATATATATATATATATATATATATATATATATATATATATATATATATATATATATATATATATATATATATATATATATATATATATATATATATATATATATATATATGTATATATATATATATATATATATATATATATATATATATATATATATATATATATATATATATATATATATATATATATATATATATATATATATATATATATATATATATATATATATATATATATATATATATATATATATATATATATATATATTATTTATTGTATATGCAACTTCCTTTAAAAACAATAAAATAGAAAACTATAATTACGTGGGTGCCTATATTTTCATAAAATGTTAAATAATTGCATTTAATGGACCAATTATACTAAGTTTCTATTATAGCAAACCCATAATAGATGTAGTTTTATTCTTGGCGAAGGTCATTTAAAATTAATATCTCCATCTCTAGGAAAAATATTTTAGAGTTTGTTGACCATATTAACAAATTCAGTTAGAAATAAGTTGATGTACATCGTAATAACTAATATTGAGAATACAAATTTTTTCTCAGATATTCAAATTGATTTAACTGAACTTTTTATGGTTTTGACAAATACATTATACACGACCAATATCTTTGTCGAGTCATATGATGAGTTATAAAAGAAATTGAAAGATTTATGTGTTTTCACACAATTTTTTGATATTATTAAATTGCTATGTTTGTTCTAAATAAATTTCATCATTTGACTGTTGGGCCTTACGGCCTAATAAACACGTTTAGTATTTACTAAAATGATTGTTTCTTCTAAAGAGTAATCGAGAGTGGTTTTAGGCCCTCAAACTTTAAACCTATTTGGATCTCAGATTATGGTCTATGAGCCCTGACAATGTTTTTCCTTTTTTGTAGCGGATAGGTACCATCGTTTTCCAATGACGCCCAATGTTGGGCTTTATCATTCTTCAGGATGCTCTAACAGACGCTCAAACGTTTAATTTGTCTTCCCTTTCTTAATGCAAAATAAGATCTAAACTCCTGATCAATCACAATCAATCTCTAATCACAAATATTTAGAGTATGGAATGAGAGCTTGAAGTCGGGCTCAAGAAACATCAATTCTTTATAAATTTTTCTGTATTTGCTTTAAAACCGGTCTAATTTGACAGTAAGGGGTTTAAATTGACTACTAGTAAAATAACCAAAATTGTAATGCTATGCAGTACAAGCCTAGAAAATATTTATTTATTTAATACAACTATCCTACACAATAATCCAATTATGGGATAGGAAAATTCAAATATAACAAATACAAATAGATAAGTATCTATCACATTAGTATTTTAATAATTCTAATAACTACACTACAAGCTAAAGAAAAACAAAAAAAAGAGAGACCTAATTCACAGTTAAACATGACCTGCTGCAACAGAAAATATCAAATATGTTATATGTTTGACCCTCTCTTAATTCATGCACATAACGTATAGCGGCGAGCACATCAATAAGTTTGTTCTTGGAACATGCATGTAGAAAAGGGAATGGCTTAGGCGAGCGTGTTGAGATGGCACACGGAACCTAAAACTTGAGAGGGTGCAAGGGCATTCGATTCTGTTATTCAAGATTTTATATGAAAACAAGGTTGTAGCATATTCTCTACGCCGAGAAAGGCTAACAATACTGAATCTGCTCAATAAAACATCGTTAGGGAAACCCAGTGGAGGATAAGTACTATCTAATTTAAACCAGAGGAACTTCACAAATCGTCTTTGGATTTTTTCAATATTCCAGTTTAGAACGAACCAAAGCATTGAATAAGGTGATAAGGGTTTTAACGTTTGAAAGGTCTCTAGAATTCCTCATGATGAAACCCATGCACTTATAAGAAGATGCAAAACATTTATATGGTCCACAAAGCTGAATTTAGCATCAAACGTTATACCAAGATCTTTGAAACGATAACATTTTTCAATATTATTATGGTTTAAATTATATAAAAAATTGACTGGTAATTTCTTTCGAGTGAGTGACATAGAAAAACATTTCTCTGTGTTCAAATATAAGTTATTACGAATACACCAACGATTTAAAGAATCTAGATCATCCTGAAGAATTAGACAATCATGGAGAGGGTCTATGCGTCGGTATATTTTCAGATCGTCAGCATAACGCAAAGAGGGCGAGGTAAGGCCACTGGTGATGTCATTTATAAATATGTTAAATAATAACGGTCCTAGGATAGACCCTTGAGAAACACCAGAGGTAGCATTAATAATGACCGACTCAGAACCACGATAAGTTACCATCAGTTGACGACCAATTAAATAAAATTTCAGCAGGTTATATGTTTTTATTTATGAGTAAACTGATAAAAATGAAAATCGTAATCAAATTTTAAAAACTATTAACTTTACTGCCTATTTCTGGATATTGATTCTCGAATTTTTTCAGTTTAAATTTTCTGATAAAAACGTTTTTTTTTTTGGCAATATTTACCGTATTAAATATAATACTGTCAAAAACAAAAATCAATAGGACAAGTAAAAGTTTTAACGTTCATGACAATTAAATGGCAACTAAACTGGGTCTAACTTTTAGACTCTTAGTGAGTCCAGCTGCATTTATTTATTTATTAATCCACTTTCAGTTCATAAGTCACCCACATTACAACGATTATAAGGCATTACAAGGTTTATCAATAACTGCAATTTGTCAGCTTTGGGGACAGCATTTAACTCATTAAACCTGTATAAACAGTGGAATGTGTTACAATTTTCAGATTAAATTAGACTATTATTTTCAGGAAACTTGGACATCAAAGGATACAAATAAAATGAAAAAAAAAAAACGTTGCACCGTGAATTAGGAAGTGAAATAAAATGTTGTCATCTTCATTGAAAGTACTTTAAGCTTAAACCGTAAGTATTGTATTATTAGAAAATTGCTGAAAAAAAAAATATGCCTATCCATTTATTTATAATGAAACAAGGGATTTTTCAGGAAACACTTATTAGAAACAATTTAACTATAAGATTTTCACATCTGTTAACTGCAACAGGTTTTTTTGTATCAATAGAAATATTTTACCTATGTTTAAATGCCAGTGGTCATTGCAACAAACATTTGCTCACGTGTTAATAAAAGCAATTTGCATTTTGCTAAAAGCGACAAGGGGGCGCCAAGGTACTTTAAAATCCGGATGTTCAGCAGGGGTCTCTGACCTGCCTTTAACAGCTTCTGGTTATTTTTGATCTCTGTAAACTAGCTCTCTCTCTTCCTTTTTAAGAGAATTTGTGCCAAAAGTTTTTTATCTTCTTTATAGTATGTACGAGTTTATTAATGTTCTGTCGTATTGTAACTGATGATTCAAAAGATTTATTTCTATTTATTAGGGAGACTGGTTATTACTAGTATTTATGTGACTAAAATATTATTAGGTTTATTTAACTGACCTCATCCAAATGAGAATTTGTTACGTCTACTTTTTATACAACAAATTACAATAATATATGTATGCGTGCAGTTACTTCCGATTAAACTTTGAAGAATAAAAGTACTACCTTGGCGATTGATCCTTTTTGTTTATCCATAATTCGAACTCTTCTGGTCATTTTTGATTAACACTGATGAAAACGTCACTAGTGAAAAGGTACATTTTATCGCGAGAAAACTACGTTAAATTCGTCCACATACACAGCACTTACACACGCGGTTTGGGTACAAATCAATCGGTTGTATTATAGCTATTGCCGGCCACGACTAAAACCAGGCGCTCTTGTGTAGTAGTTTTACAAGGCCGAGTTAAGATGAGAATTTGCAACCGCGCAATGTTCGCGATTTGATTGTCGCAATGAATAGTTTTATACTTTTATATATAATTTGATATGGGACCAATCCGTATCGCACTTTTACGGCAAATCATATTAAACGATTCTGTTTAAAGAAGGTTCGAAGAACCCAATTATTGGTTTTGCTTCCATTTAACTGTAAACATACATACTACTCCGAATATAGATTCCTTGTAGATTTGATTTGGACCGTTGAATATATATTCGCATCCTGTTTTGATGCATCCACGTAAGGATTTTTTGAAAGCAGCATGAAATTGTGTAACTTAAACTAATCTTTACTAACAGAAAAGTATGATTAAGAGCAGTTCAAACCGTTTTTTTCAAAAATTAACTACCTTCGATTAAACCGAACAAATTTAGATGTATCAGTTAATGATGTACATGCCTCTGGCAACATGTACATCACTTTGGTAGACGTCTTTTGTTATGGACGGGGTACACAAGCTGCTTGTATATTCCTAAATCACTACACAAGTATTCGGAAGTAGCGACATTGAAATATGATAACTTTATTGTACGGTGCTAAAATTAAAAACAAAAGTTATGTCGTTAGTACTTTATGAAGTAAGGGACCACAAAATTGTTATATACTTTACCCACTACTTTCAAATTAATTTTTTGAAGTAGTGCATGGCTTGCAACGTTTTTTTCCTATTTTCAAGAAATTCTGATATGATGGAACAAAGTGTGAACGAAATTTTTCACGACCGTCTACGATTCATGTCACTAACTGAATTGTTATATTCGTGTAAAAAGTACCATTTCAACACTCATTACACTGTTTATCCATAAACATTTTCTGTACATTAATTAAAAGAGGCACCTTAAGGGGTTTCCTGTCAGGGGAATAACAGGTACTCACTAATTTAAAGAAATATTTTTTATAAGTAATATCTTTTAAAAAAATTGTCATGTTTATATTTTTGTAAACATTATAACCGAGACCTATTTCTTTGATAATTACGTTGTGATCGAAACGAAAATTAAGTACTAGCTATACTCTATTTATTTGAAAGTGATAACAATAAATCATCTAGAATTATGCAGTTTAACATCAAGCGGTAGTAAGGGTCCGCAATCTCTTCTGTTTGAATACAATAGTAAAACGACTCTTTTTTTGTTGTTTGGGGCTAAATAGTCTGAAATAGTTCTGGCCAGTGGTGGTGCGCCTGGCCGTATACGTATTATTTGCGAATAGTATGAATGAAGCAGTTTTATAGTGTTTATTAGAAAAAAATAACATTTTATAATGAAACAATATTAATTAAAAAATATACAGATGAGGAAGTCAAACAACAATGAAAAAAGTATTACCAATCTTCTGTTTCCGACATGCTTGAAAAACTATCATTGTCCGGCTCATTGGAATTTACATGTATAATTAAAGGCTGAACAATGGCATCCATTGCCATGTCCACAGTCCTCATTTTATCTTCCACCCTCATGCTGGACGCATTTTCGTCGATTTTCTGTGGAAACATTAGATATTGCATTCTGAAAGAGGTTTTGTACGTCTGCTAATTTATAGGTCGTATTGTTTCTGGCGACGTCACCTTTAACCTGTATCCATATACGTTCTATCGGATTGAGCTGGTAACGATATGGTGGCAGGTGATAAACAGTAATATTATGTATTTTGCCATTTCGTCGATGACGAAACTTGTGTACTTGTCTTTATTTCTAAGAACTTCAAGCTTTACAAGTTCTAATAATTCTCTCTTAACGCTGTGTTTTGAAAATGAAATGTTTTTCTCGGTCATCCAAGACTGGATGTCCTTTTTCAGCCAACCCAAGGTTGGAACTGGTTCTAATTTTTTAGAATGATAGCTTGCGTTATCAATTACAATAAAAGAACCCTCTGGTATTAAGTCTATCATCTGCGAAAACCAATCTTGAAATACATCGAAATTCATATCTTCGTAATAATCTCCTGTTCTGTTGGATACGAATGTTAAAAGACCTACGTCTACAAAACCACTTTCGCTTCCAATATATAATATATCTGTTTTCCTTCAGACCGAGCTTTTTTAACGTTCCTTAAATAGTCTCTTCCAGCGTTCAATTTCTCCACTTTCTTTTCAGATTTTTTTTTCACACTTTTTCCAATAAAAATTGATACCATTTAAAACACTCCATAATTTTACTCTACTCATTTTTGGTATTTCTTGTGGCAGCCTGCAGGATCATATCCAAAGTTGGAATTCTTTTCTCTATAAAAAAAAGTCATGAACAATACGCCTTACTGCTTGTTTTGTGTTGTCTTGTCGGCCGAAGTTCTTTTCGGCCTGGTCTGTTTTTTTGGAACCTCCCTCTTTTTTTTCTCTTAAAATTCTGTAGCTTTTTACTCCGGTCATTAAAGAACATTTTGTTACACAATCGTCCACACTTAAATCACAATTTTGATCGTTTTTAACGTAGTTAATACCTTTTTAACTATACGCTTTTCATTATAGGTTAACTAATGGAGTATAGTGATTTGTATTTTTAAAAAATTCTGTCATAATTATGTGACAACAGATTTACGTATTGTGGTTATATTTATTGAAAATATAAATGGTAAAAAACTTTTCTGACACATCAAAGGAAATTATGTGAGGTTATGCTAACATTAATTTTATTCGTGTAACATTTTAAATACTCACTTAGATTACAATAAAGTAAAATATAAACGTGCCAAAAATTACATTTGGCATGAATTATATTATTTCATGATATATAACTTTCGTAAATGCATTATTTTTTAGATCAATATGATTTTCTAAAAAACCATAAGTTACTTATTTTTATATTTGCTGATATAAATAACATAAATGACATAGTAGCTCCAGCTTTAGTTTAATATTTAAATGTTACTTAAATACGAAGTGACGATTTTAATAATATGTTAAAAACACTTTTAACACTGAAACAAAAAAAATTACTTACTTTAAGGCACTAAACATTAGATGACTTGTATTTTTGCACCGGTCGATGTAATCCTTATTATGAGTTTTTTTGCAGATACTGAGATTAAGCGGCATACCTAGTTCTTGGCTTTTACCCAACTACTAACTCTACGTGCGCTAAACGTACTCAAAAATAGGTTTTTGTTTTGGTTGAAGGACGTACTTACTTGAACACCTTTTGAAAGGCGTAAAAAATAAATACGGGGGGAAAACGATTAACTACAGAAACGGTTAATGTTAGTTAATTAATGGATTCCTTATTTAACATTGAACGTACGTGGGTTGTTTGAAAATAAATGAGCCTCATATACTTAGCGGCGTTATATAAGGCTCACGCCATGGTACATGCCTGTAAGTTTCAATCTGATATGTTTTTTGTTTGTTATGAGTATAGCATACGTGCTGCAGGAACATCCTTAAAGCAATACAGAAGCGAAAAGTGTGCGGAGGAAGCGATTCACATTGGTTTTGACTTGCTGTAAATTGTACTCGGCAATATTATCAACAAAGAAGGAGGTGCTTCAGCAGACATACATAATAGAATTAAAAAAGCTCACCAAGCTTTTGGCCAACTAAGATCTATATGAACATCAAGACATATCAATACAGGCACCAAGCTGAGGATATTTAACAGCAATGTTTAATCAGTATTATTATATGGTTATGAAACCTGGAAAGTGATAAAAACCTTAACAGACAAAATACAAACTTTCATTAACAAATGTCGAATTCTCCGCACATTTTGGCCGAACATCGTTCGTAATGAAGACCTCTGACATCTCACACAACAACAGGAAATACACCGGGATATATTACTAGGTAAATGGGGATGGATAGGTCACACGTTGCGAAAAGCCCATGACAATATAACAAAAAGCTCCGTAGACTGGAATCGAAAAGGACACAGAAGATGTGGACGCCCAAGGCAAACGTGGAGAAAATCTATTATAAAAGAGCTGACACTACATGGGCAGAGGCAAAAAAAATGGCAGCCAGTAGAACACATTGGACAGCCTTCACAGGAGCCTTATGCTCTACTTAGGAGGAGGAATTAATAATAATAATAAAAATTGTACTCGGTGGGAAACACACGTCAAGGAAATAATATTTGGTATAAAAAAGGAGAAAAATAAGAAGGATGCTTAGGATGAACTAACTATATATTTTCCACCCTTTGAATTATTGTTTACTGTGGTGAATACATTATAATTCCCAATTTTTTTAGTGAGGAAGACAATTATGATTATCCAAAAGCATATAGTTACCTACTATAAAGAAGTTTAGAACTATTATGAGATAGATAGACATTAGGATTTAGGTGAATAAAATATAAACAAGCCTGTTATATAAAAATTCACACAATTTAAGCACACATTTTTACCTTTTGCAACATAGTTCCCCCTTTACCCTCATACATTTCCTCCATAATAATAATTTGATCCAATTATTTTGGAAGAATGCTCACAACTCCACTTGTTCGTAGCTTTCAAACCCCTCACCTTTATGCCTTTTTCAGTGACCTGAACACGTGAAAATCACGTGATTACAACGCTCGACTGTACGGTCGTTGTTCAAGAGCTATCCATTGCTTTTCCGGAAGTTTCATTTACTTACCACTTTCAGTATGAGGCTTAGCGTTGTCGTGGAAAAGCAACACGTCTCAGAGGGGAAGTCCCGCCTATTCCAGTGATAAGCAAATTTCACCTGAACAAGAAGGTTGTAGTAGTTTATGGTGATTCGTGCAAAAAATTGCCCAGTAGGCTCCACTTCCAGTCCGCGAAAACAGTGGCTAACACTATTCCCGCGTACAAGCGACTTTTTGGCTTCACAGGGTTTGGTCCGTTTTTTTCTCTGCTACTCCATGCTCACTCGTTTTGATGAAGGGGTGTAATAATGCACCCATGTCTCATCACATGTCAGAATTTCGCGCAAAAAGACTTCTTCGTTTTCGAAACGAGAAAGAAATACCTACGAAATTTGAACTCTCGCAACTTCTGATCTGATCTTCATTCAGCATCTTTGAGGCCTAACGAGCTGAAATTTTTCAGAATCCCCAACCCGTTCGAATGATCGATTACAGACTCCTGTAGCTGATACCTAGTTTCTCAGAAATTTACCCAATACGCGCGCTGTTTTCTGAGGAGACGCTGGTGTAAGAATGGCTGATATAACTCTCAGTTTCGACACATCGACGACCTCCTTGAAACTTCTCACACCAAACTTTTTCGTGCTCGAGAATAAGAAACATTATGATTATGCGGTGGGCAACAACACTATGTGCCTGTTTTTCAGTTATCTTAGACGTGACTAAACAAATCAAGAGACATGTTGGCGTAGTTTCCCCACTTCAAATACCCCCACCTATGAGCACTACCATCCAAGGGCAGTTCTTCCGCTCGCAATTTAAAAAGGATCATTTACATTCTATCCACCTACGTATATATGAATGCTAAACGATTTAAAACATTAAACATCAACTTCTGCTCAGTATGGATACCGCCAAATGAGACTTTAAGTCAAAACAACACTGATCAGCGAAAGTACTACCGAACCTAGACAGTTCTACACCCAGAAAATCTTACGCACTGTCATTATATATATATATATATATATATATATATATATATATATATATATATATATATATATATATATATATATTTCAATTTAGAGTTTTGCAAACAAGCCTTGCACGATCGTTTTAGAAAATATTTTTAAAAATTTGACTTAAGTAAATATGAACACATTGAGCGCCAAATTTACAGTAGGTTATATGTGTGTAAGGAAAAACATTCAATGATTTATTAGTCCTTAATTGTTGGTTATGTATAATGTAATACTTTTTCGCTTTAACTTGTTTGGTAATACCGTACAGCCAGAAATTATATATTTTTATATTGTATCTTTTAATCTACCATAAACGAATTCGAAGAGTTGGAGAGTTTAGTTTAAAAACAAGGAAAAGAAAACGAACGTTTTTAAAAGAAATACATACAGAATTACAAGTTTCCAACTCTGAACAGATCCGATTATTAAAATTGGTTTGTAAAAAGTAAAGATTTTTCATGAAATTTGATTAAAATATGCATGACAAAACATAATTTGCGCCCTATGTTGTGCGCCACATTTAGACTCTAATACAAAAAATTGGTAAACATTTATATTTCGTCATGAGGGTTACATCATCCTAATAATACTACTACTACTTCTCCATCGCTCGTTATAATATAATATAAAGGTCTTAGAATTACTACGTAATAGCCATAACATTAAGAAAAAAAAAGATGAAATTTATAGCCTTATTCCCTTTATAGAACATTTTAATTTTCTGTCGCGGAACTATACCGACAAACAGTTTATTTACTATTTACTGGTTATCTTAATAAGCCATATCTATGGTCATATTTGATTATCTTATTTGACACACCTTATTGCTATATAAGTAGGTTAGCAATTAATAACTAGTCTGCTCTTCTTTGCTTCTTACTAGGTTACTTGCAATTAGAAAATTATAATGTTATTTATGTGTATATTTAAATAATGATGTTTGGATCACAGATTTTAAGCAAACCTATACATTTGCATTAAAATTACGTTCAATATTGAGAAAGTATCCTCTATATTTACCGACTACATAGATAAGTAACGATTAATAATTTGTCACATTTATAGTTTTATCAGATTTCTAAAATTCAAAATTTTTTCCAAATTCACCGGCTTTCGCAATTTTATTAAAACTCTAACCCAATAAAGTAAAATCGTCATGCATAGTTTTATGTAATAGAGAAGGAAATTAATAATATTACATTCATAATTGACAGCTGAGTATTTTTTGAATGCATATTGTAAGTATTAGGATAGGGACTCATTTATTTCATTTTTATAGATTACGAGTTACCACATACTCCAACAATTTTTGTATCTTTTTGAGTAATTGTTTTCAATGTTGCTTCTGTAATGCGAGATAATACTGTTTAATTACGTATCTAAATTATAAAAATGATACCCTGTAAGTACATGTTACTCCACAAACTTAATCAGTATTTTATCAACGTAATTGCGTTAGCTTTTAAATGCCGTCTAAGCTGCTCTGGCTCGCTTCCAGTGCTTCATATAAAATAACGGAGGCGCTTAATTATTTAATTTAGCGTTTCCTGTTTCAAAAGCTTAGAAAAATATATCTTTAAACTTATATTAGAAAAACATTTACTGCTTGACTGGCAAAAGAGTTGCGACTTAAAGCTCGCCTAATTGAGCAGTTAGGAGCATACATTGTCAAAGACACCATTAGGTCACATCGATCACACATCTAAACTGTTCTGAAAATTGACTGACTATATCGCTGATAACGAATGGGTCATATGTATGTTTTGTTGTCAGACTTGTAAAATTTAAAAAATTCCTTCCTCCACTGGCTTTTATATCATTAGAAATCTAATCTAACAAAGTGTATCATATTAACTAACAGAAAAAAGTATGTGTAAGTCAAGTTATCTATAACCAATTCAAATTCAATTTTTAAACTGCTCAAGAGAATTACCAGGGGTTACTACTAATTTGCTATAAGATTACAGATATGTTTTCTTTGCATATTGTGATTTTGAGAGCTTTTGTTGGTTTTACAGTGAATCTTATTTTAAATGAGAAAAGTTTTAATTACTTTGTGAGTATGTTAAATTTGTAAAAAAAGGAACTAAAAATACCTAGAAGTGTCATTTCAGAAATGAGATTACATTTCACTGTTTTTTTTTATTATTATTAAGCATGGATGGGCATGATTTATTTTGTGGAAATTCAAGAAATATATTTTTCTTTGGTAATTTCCGTTAAATTAAATTCAATAAATTGGTTTAAAATATAGACCCTATCTAGCTATCATGGAAGTTAAAAATTCATCAAGGCATATTTCATATGGTAAATGTCAAAAAGAAAACGTTTTAGATAAAAACAAAGAAATAAGACTTTCAAAAAGGTAAAAGGGTTAATAGTTCTTTGAATTTAAGAAGAATTTTTCATCATTACCGGTTTAATCATAAATAAAATCTAATTTTCTGGTCTTGTATTGTTCAGTTTCGTATCTAGTTGGGTTACAGAAGTTTTTATCAATTTATATCCCCCATTATTAAAGTAGACCAGTTTAAGAACTGAACCTTTTTAGAGAATCAGTTAGTTACTTACCTAGAATTTTAAACCGGCCCTATTCATAAAATATAAAATTGAACCTAAATAAAAATTGTTCTGTTAACTCGACAAAGTTTTGTATTTTTTTGTGTACTCGTTCGCAAAGTTGTCTCGGTCGAATTACCTTTCTAAACCAAAATTAATCTTTCCCTTAATAGCGCAAATTAAAAAAACTGATACAAATAAAATATAAATTAATAATTGCATACCGTTTGCATTTTTTTTTTTTTTAATATTTTGTAGTCATGCAAATATTGAAATATTATTTTTTAATAATTTATGGCTGAAGTTACTACCGCTTTTAAAACTTGTAAATAAATATTAGTAATATAAGGCTCGAAACTTAGAATCTATATACATATATAAGTACATTGTAAAAGATCATCAGAATATTTATAGAAGTTTTAGTTTACAAAAATCTCTTATATATTCTCTAAATCTTAATTTATAAATTTAGCTTTTCCGACCTATGTGGCATCATTTAGTTTCTAAAATTAAAAAGAAATACTTATTGCTTGACCCCTGTGAGGGGTTTTCCTAGAAAGCAGTTGATGTTAAATGTGTTGTCTGTATATAATGCTGTAAAACTTGTTCGTTTTGAATATCATAAAATTTAAACTACTTTAAGCAAAACTATTTTGTGATTGATATATTTGTAAGTTTTTTTACTTCCAGTCTCAATTTATTGGTTACTAAATATAAATAATCCTAAACTCAATCGGTGGTATGCGATAAATTTAAATATGTATTCTAATAACTTTAAATATATATAACACATGGGCTGAAAAGTCCCGGGCCTAACACATAGATGACGCTAGTTTTATTGCAGTCACCTTTTTTTCAGTTAATACTAACCTTCAAAAGACAGCTGTTAAAATTTCATGATATTCTATTCATTAGTTTGTGAGTTATTGTGCTAAGAGTGACGCTACTTTTGTTATTTTCAAAACAATGGATCAAAAACAATTTCGTGTTTTAATTTTACACTGCTTCTTGATGGGAAAAAATACCGTTCAAGCGAAGCAATGGCTTGAAAAGTGTTATGGGGACTCCGCTCCATCAGAAACAACAATAAAACGTTGGTTTGCTGACTTCAAACGTGGTCGTAGAGACACCGATGATGCAGAACGCAGTGGACGTCCAAATGAGGCGGTAACACCAGAAAACATCAAAAAAAATCCATAAAATCGTTTTGAATGATCGAAAAGTGAAGTTGCGTGAGTTAGCTGACATCGTAAAGATATCAAAAGAACGTGTTGGCTTTATATTGCATGAGCATTTGACTATGAGAAAGCTCTGTTCAAAGTGGGTGCCGCGTTTGCTCACTGTTTATCAAAAACAAGAACGTGTTGATGATTCTGAGCAGTGTTTGGCCATTGTTAGAGCGGCGCTGGAATGATTGCGTTGCTCTTGATGGAGATTACGTTGATGAATAAAGCTAATTTTGAACCAAAAAAACCGTGTTTTCTTTGTTAGGCCCGGGACTTTTCAGCCCATGTGTTATATATATATATATATATATATATATATATATATATATATATATATATATATATATATATATATTAAACATCTGTTTTAATGTGTCAATAATATTGGAGAAGTAGCAGTGTTTATTTAATGTTATTATGTTGAGAATGTAGAATCTTTAGCACGATGACACTACTCAGTATATATCACCACTACACCAAACACTTTATTTTTGTACTCGACGCTCGTTGCGCCAACCATGCTAGCTTCATCAGGAGCGATGATTGACCTTCATCATCGCTCCTAATAAAGCTAACATGGTTAGCAAAACGCGCGTCGAGTGCAAAAATAAAGTGTTTGGTGTAGTGGTGATATATACTGAAAAATTTAATGTTATTATTAAACATTAAAGTCGAACCAGTTTATACAAAGCCTTAATTTGCTTAGTTACATATTATTTTATAATAATATTTAATAACTAAAGTAAAGGTAAAGAATACCTCTTTTTTTAACCGTATATTATTAGTGTTCCGTACGGAACACTTATAAGATCATTTCGGTGTCTGTTTGTCACACCCACCCGATTTTCTCTGAAACTGTTTGACATAGAAAGTTTAAATTTGGTATTAATATAGAAATTGATGGCCTCAGCAGAGCCGTGTAGTTTTGAAAGTTAAATTTTGACTTAAGGGGGTAGTTTTGGGGGGTGAAATCGGAAGTGAAAAAAAATTTTTTTTACTAAATCATCGAGTAGAGTGTCAAATGAAAGCTTGTAAAAACACGAGTTCAAAAATATATATAATGTAATACTTGCGCACACTTTTCTTTGTATTATTTTTAAAAAATCGCGAAAAATCGCTTTCCCCCCCTTTATCTCGAAAAGTACTGCTCAAGAAATTTTGAAAAAATTATGGAAAATTCTCCACGGGGTATAGATTGAACGAAAATTATCAGAGTGTATTACCTTTAATATTTTTTTTAGTATATTTAAAGTCACCAGTTTTCAGTCAAGATCGGAAATAAACTTTGTTGGAAAGTCATTTGGGGTGTGTTGTGAAGTCACTGATCATTTTCTACCGCCGTAAAAAAATTTTATTTTAAGGCCAATCAACTTACGGAACACTAAGTGCGCAAGTTCAACTCGCACTTGACAGGTTATTTTTTTATGTAAAAACTTTAGATGTCACTGCAGCTGTTCAAAATAGAAAACGCGTTGAAAGTCGGACAGCTTTGCCCTATATTTTCTACTTGTCTTTGCCTCATTTATTGATATTTCAAATGGATCGTTGATTTGGTGGGAAACAATTCTATAAATAACATGATTTGTTTACTCTTGGATACAGACTGTTTTAATTTTAGGAAAGCATAGTAGTCGGCCTTTATTTAAAAATCAAATAGGCATTTTCAAACTGTTTTTATTAATAAAATTGTGTCTCTTAGAATTTTAAGTAGAAAATTTCTACACTTGTACACGTAGTAACTGAAATGACTAGCAGTAAATTACTCCTTTCATAGCTGTAAGATTTATTATTGTAATAAAAATTAAATATGTTAAGATTTTGCGGTTAGAATGTTAATTAGCAAAAGTATCAAAAATATTACCCTTCCGTACGGAACACTTATAAGATCACTTCAGTGTCTGTCTGTCTGTCTGTCACACCCGATTTTTTAGGAATTATAGGAATATAGGAATTGATGGCCTCATCATAGCCGTGTAGTTTTGAAATTTTGACTTAAGAGGTTAGTTTTGGAGGGTGAAATCGGAAGTGACAAAAATTTTTTTTACTAGATTGTCAAATGAAACCTTGTAAAAATACGAGTTAAAAAATATATATAATGTAATACTTGCGTACACTTTTTTTGTATTGTTCTTAAAAAAATGCGAAAAATCGCTGTCTCCCCCCCTTATCTCGAAAAATACTAATCAAAAAATTTTGAAAAAATTCTAGAATGTTCTCCACAGGTTATAGATTGAACGAAAGTTATCACGAGTGCCTTACCTTTAATAATTTATCCGGTATATAAAAAAATAAAAATTTTTAGGTCATCAGTTTTCCGTAAAAATCGGAAAAAATCTTTGTTGAAAACCCACTTGGGATGTGTTTTATGAAGTCATTGATCATTTTATACCTCAGTAAGAAAAAATTTTATTTTAAAAGCAATTAATGTATGGAACACTAATTGCGCAAGTCCAACTTGCACTTGGCCGGTTATTTATTGCCAAAGCCGTTTTTCTCTCCTCCTTAACCGTAATTCAAACTTTACTCAACTAAAAATACTCTTTATTGTTTGCAGTAAAAAATTCTGTTAAATCACTTTGACAATAAATTTTGGCGCCCACCTCTACTTGGTTTTCTAATATTGTTGATAATAAAAGTTGAATAATTGTATAATACTTTGTGTAAACAATCTTCACAAACAAGTTTTAACGTATAAATCCTGTCCATTGTAAATATTTAAAGTAAAAGTACATTTTCTTATTACTTTATTATTAACACGAGATAAGTAAGTTTAATAAATATTTGGCTGCTTTGTAGGGTTTTGGTTTAATAGATATAGCACCACGTTTTGGAACTATACCGTAGTTAGCAGAAGGTTGTCAGATATTAATACAACTCAACACAACTGCCATTTGTTGATACGAGGATGGTAAATTTCTCCGAAATGGCGAGAAATTTTGTTAAGCAATACGACTGTTGGCAAGCGCGATTCTTGTGACGGTTGTGTTCAAAGTTTCAAACAGTGCAACGCGCAGTTGTTTGTTGGCAGCTATCGTAAGTGATCGGTGTTACACGTTCCGTAGAATGGATAACGCCCAGTATCGTGCAGTGACCAACAATTTTTATTAAAACAAGTGTACTGCGGCCCAGATAGAAACTGAACTGAAGAAAGTTCATGAGGAATCTGCACCAGCACGATTAAATTAATTAAATTACTGAATAAAACGTGGCCGTACGAGCACCGCAGATGCAACATGTTCAGGACGCCTGCTTGAGAGTTCTAAAGAAATGATCGATGAAATTCATGGTATCATGATGGAAGATCGTCCGTCGCATGAAGCTTCGTGAGATTGCTGAGATGGTAGGCATCTCATATGAATGGGTACATAATATTCTGCATGAAGTTCTACAAATGAAAAAGCTGAGTGCGCGATGAGTGCCGCGTTTGTTGACTCCAGACCAAAAACACACGAATAAGAACATTTCAAAATCGTGTTTGGAAAAGTTGCAGCGTTGCATCCGAAGGACTTTTAACGTTGTTTTGTGACCGTAGACGAAACGTGGATCCACTATTACACCCCGGAGACAGAACGGGAGTCAAAACAGTGGGTTAGCGAAGATGAAAGTACACCGAAAACACTTCTATTGGCAGGAAAAGTGATGGCAACTCAGGGACTTACACAGCATCATCATAGTTGACTATTTGGAAAAGGGTAAAACAGTGCCTGGCTCTGATTATGCAACGTTATTGGACCGTTTGCATAGTGAGTTGAAGTTGAAGCGACCAAGATTAGCGCGTAGAAAGTGCTCCTTCACCAGGACAATGCGCATGTTCCCCATCCACCCTAGATTTGACTACAAGTGGCTTTTTTTGTTTCCTAATCTCAAAAAATTAGCTTACGAGAGGTTATTTGTACTGTAAAAAAGTATTATGCACGCTTTTGTTTTTGAAAAAAATGTTATTTACCTCTACAAGATATGTATATATATATATATATATATATATATATATATATATATATATATATATATATATATATATATATGTGTGTATATATATATATATATATATATATATATATATATATATATATATATATATATATATATATATATATATATATGGTCCATTAAAATTCCGGGTCTCAATCCGTTCGTCCAACAATAAATTTGCACGACGTTTCGCCAAAATCTCATTTGGCATTTTCAAGTGCTCTTGCTCAACTCTTTTGGCTTTGAACGGCAGCTGCAAGATCACAGTATCGAGTAGCAGCAATATCAAGAGCACTTAAAAATTCCAAATGAAATTTTGGTGAAACGTCATGCCAATTTATTGTTAGACGAACGAATTGAAACCCGGAATTTTAATGTATTACATTTCACCATCCGTGAAAACCTCCATTGTAACATATATATATATATATATATATATATATATATATATATATATATATATATATATATATATATATATATATATATATATATATATATATATACAGTAGAACCCCGATTAACCGAGTCGCGATTATCCAAGCTCCGGATTAACCGAGCCAATCTAAGAACCTGATTATCCGAGGTATGCGCGTCTATGCTACGTATTAACCGAGCTTCTAAAATATGTACGTACATATTTCCATTTAAAATCGTCGGGGCCTTCGGGGCATCCCCCTGGCCCGTGTGAGGAGTTCCCCTATTTATGTTTTTGGACTCTTTCAGCATGTAAATTTGCGTGAATGCAGTGCATTATAGCGTTTACTACGGAGAAGTACGAGTATACTCACATAATTTATTTGGTTGGAGTTCTGGTAGTTAAGTGTAATTAATACGAACTGCTTTGTTTGAATTTTTGTTTGTCGTATTATAATGGAGCAAAACAAGCGTAAAAGAATCGTCGTTCCTATTGAAGAAAAATTTTTATAATGTATGTACCTATTTATATGTTAAAAACGTTAAAACAACGATTTAAAGTATTGGTGTTTATTTTTTGAATGAATAAAAAACAAGTCCGGATTATCCGAGTTTTCAGTTATCCGAGGAGGGTGCCCCCCACGTTACCTCGGATAACCGGGGTTCTACTGTATATATATATATATATATATATATATATATATATATATATATATATATATATATATATGTATATATATATATATATATATATATATATATATATATATATATATATATATATATATGTATATATATATATATATATGTATATATATATATATATATATATATATATATATATATATATATATATATATATATATATATATATATATATATATATATGGATATATATATATATGGATATATAATATATGTATGTATGTATGTATGTATGTGCCACGACCCTCTACGAGCTTTTTGTCCACTAATTTGAATCAGTTCAGGAACACCATCTACACTCGCAAATCTATGTATTACCAAAAAAAAAAAACAAAGCAATGACAAATAGAAGATTATTTCAAGAATAATTTGATCCTCCCATGAAAAATGTGAAAGGGTATTTTTGTTTACTGTATAAATTGGTTGTAATTTCATGTTTTATAACAATACAAACTCTTACTTGTATAAAAAAACAGTTACTAATAAATAATCAATTGAGAGGAATAGGATGTGGTATTATTTTATAGTACGTAAATCCTTTCTACTCAGTGGGAAGTAATACCTAATTGCGAAGGTATTTTTATTATACTTTCTACGAATATTTTACACATAGCCATTACAAATGTATTTAATTACCAGATAAGTCTTAAAAATGCATACATTTCTGTTGATTTCTTGCACTTCCTGTGCTAATAATCATTGATTTACTTTATTAATCACGTGTAAAATGTTTGTCATTGAAAATACACTGTGATGCAAAATAAAGTAAAATGTGAAAAATGTAACAAAATCTAAGAGTATATCATTTGGCAATTCTTGTGTGTTCTATTGTCTACATATTGTCTACGTAGTGGCACCCAACTGGATCGCCTTGGTAAACCTACCACCTCAATTTGTCAACATAGGGCTTTATCGTTACAACTATAATGTTATTACAATGGTTTCGAATGACCTCCTCTAAAAGAATAGAAAATATTTAAGTCTAGTATTTTTACTACTTTTGAGATTTGTTTGCGATTTGCGATGACTAAGGACTATTTTTACTCCTCCCGCCTGTCTGTAATTCGGTAAAATCTTTATAATTTTGACAATATAACCGAAGCTCGAATTATTATTCTACTGTTAGACTTAAGAAGCGGATAACTTTTAAGCAAACAATTATTCCAAAAACTATTTCCATATTTCCTAGATGAGCGCGAATAAGATCTATCCAATTTTATTAACAAAATGTGATTGAAACAACGAGAATTTATTGAAGTACAATCGATGGCAATATGTATGGAACACAGTATAATTTAAATGGCTATCTCGACTTTGCTTAACGTAGTGCATTCTATCAACCCGATACTGAGTCGCTTTCTCACATAAATCAGGCTGTATGTCGACAATAGCACGAGCAACAGTTGTTTTCAACGGATTTATTGTTCCCTTGGTCAAAATTCACAAAAACTCCTTTGTACACAGAGTGTTTTTTAAAAGTAAATTTTTACGGTTTTGTGACATTGTTCGGATTAGCTCAGAGAATTTACCAAACACTACTAAGTACACAAATGCCACTGAGGATGCTGAAACGAAAAACAAATATAATCACCATATCATTTGCAAGTGGTGTCATCTATAATGACGAGCCGTTTTCTTGACACTTTTTTGGGAAACTTTGTCATTTAGGTCGCTTCCTGATTTGTCGATGCGGTATCGTTTTTCTCGGTATGCCTGACTTGCGCGGGATGCGCGGGCGTGGAGCAAGTCAAGTGGGTTTCATTGAAATATAGGCGTTCGGAATGTTTTCGTTACCGAATCGGTAGTAAGCACACCGAGAAAAACGATACCGCACCGACAAATCAGGGAGCGGCCTTACTTGTTTTATGTATATATGGTTTTTTTAAATAACGCTTTCGGTGTCTACAACTCGAATTTGTAAAGAAGTTTAAAAATTATTGATAACTAATGAAAGTCTATAAACATCGCGAATCTTATTTATTTTACGTCACTCTGTATTACTAAGATGCATATTCATATTTTATTGGATGATTCCCTGCCTAAGCTTGTATGGAAGTAGTAAAAAGATGATTCATTTTAAACCGGAACTAATAAGGTGTCTCCTCAATTTATCGCTGTAATCTATTAGGTATTCCCAGGTTTAAAATTGGTAGTTTTTAATGTGATTCATGGAAAACATAAATTATATTTGAGGTATGATATCTAATTTGTTTATCATTCCGATTATTTTTTTTTCTAAAAATGATTATGCAATGATGGATTTATAAATCGAAATATTATTTTCCGAAATATTTTCTTTTTAAGTTAGAGTTTCCGAAATTGCTCTATAGCTTTTTATAATAATTTAAAGAGGTGCATCAATATTATCTTGATAAAAATGTAATTTTCAAGTGAATTTCTCAGACCTTCAATTAACTCTAAACATACTTTACGAATATATTGGGCGATACGGACAATGTATCACTATTGGCAAAACAAAAATGTGATATCTAGTAGACAATACGCCTCTCGACATCAACGGAGAAATTATTAAACCAGATGCAAAATTCGCTTAGCAAAAGTTTGTACAAACTTTTGTACTGTGATAAGGAAATCCAGTATACTATATGGTGTCGAGACCTGGTGACTTAAGCTAGAAAGCTAATCCAAATCGAAATTTTTAAACTGTGAACACCTGCAGGCACTATGAGATTTCACAAGACTTGCACAGTCAAGCCATTACTGTGGATTCATCGAATTACAACATCCCCCTATAACCCTGACTTAGTGCCCTGCGACTTTTATTTGTTCAAGCCTCTGAAGGAATACCTCAATAGGCGAAAATTATTTCCAGATTATTAGTTAAAAGATGGAATAAAACCACCTGAGAAAGGCTATTACGTAGTCTATTAGTATAGACAGTAATTACAGTATGTCAAGTAAGAACGTGCCCGCTCATATTCTTGAAAAAAAATGTGTTTCGAAAACATTTTTGCCATCAATGTATTCTCTGATGTGCCAACAACGGCGCAATTACCTTAATAAGTCGTCCAATCTCCTCCTACATCAATAATCGCCTGGCATCTTCGAGGCATGCTGTCCACGAGATTTTCTGCATACTCTTCAAATTTTTCGAATCTCGCTAGACAACTGAGTCAAAGTCCTCAGAGTTTTCTCTTTACAAGATACCAAACGTTTTCAATAGGGTTGGCGTGTGGCGATTGTGAGGGCCACTCTAGTGTCTTATTGTGGGCCCAAGCGAACCGCTTCGCGACGTGATTTTCGCCCAGATTTCTTCAACGTGCTTCGGAATTGGGACACATTCAAACCTGATTTTTTTGATTTTGCCGCTCCTTGGCTCAGCATCAATTTCGGGTACCGTGAAAAACAAAGACACGACTTTCGGAGTGACTTTTTGCCTACCGAGCCACGTTTTGGCAAGTCGGTGACATTTTTCGTCTCGTTAAAATGATTTACGCACTTCTTCACAAACGTCACCGACTTTTTAATACATTTCGCGGCCTCGAAATGTGTCATTGTAGGCCCATTTGGATGGGAACAAAGAAATACTGCTTCGAACCGACGCGCAAACAAGTGACTCATTTTAGATTTTACGTAATTTCGACGAAAGTTCGAAATTGACTGATACTTTTACTAAAATGCGTCGTAGACAAAGGTTCCCCCCTACCGATTTTTTGTTGAATCGCTAGAATCGCATCTACCAAAATTGAGTTATCCCGGACACGTTCTTACTTGACTGTATGTAGAATTTTTTTGTTAAAGTCTAAGCATTTTGCTTCATAGTTAGTTAGATAACTTTAAAAGCACACTCGCAATAAGTTCGTATTAATTTAAGACGATATTGGTTGCGTCAGTTGTGACAAATTCAAAAGTTTGGTTTTGATTTGTAAGAGTCTCATGACATAGAGGTAAGGCGACGAAGGATGAAGTTAGAACATAAAGCAATTCCATATTAAAAAAAAAACGGTCAAGTGCAAGTTGAACTTGCACAATTAGTGTTCCGTACGTTGATTGTTTTTAAAATAAAAAATTTTGTTAGGGTGGTATAAAAATGATCAGTGACTTCACAAAAAACACACCCCAAATGAGTTTTCAACAAAGTTTGTTTCCAATCTTTACCGAAAACTGGTGACCTTGAAATTTTATTTTTTTTTTTATATACCAAATAAATTATTAAAGGTAATGCACTCGTGATAATTTTCGTTCAATCTATACCCCGTGGAGAATATTCCAGAATTTTTTCAAAATTTTTTGATCAGTTCTTTTCGAGATGAGGTAGGGGACAGCGATTTTTCAAAAGTAATACGAAGAAAAGTGTGCGCAAGTATTACATTATATATATATATATATATATATATATATATATATATATATATACATATATATATATATATATATATATATATATATATATATATATATATATATATATATATTTTACTCGTGTACCTAGTAAAAAAATTTTTTTTTCACTTCCGATTTCACCCCTCAAAACGAACCCCTTAAGTCAAAATTTATGTTACGGTGGTATAAAATGATCAGTGACTTCACAAAACACACCCCAAATGAGTTTTCAACAAAGTTTGTTTCCAATCTTTACTGAAATCTGATGACCTTGAAATTTTGTTTTTTTTTTATACCATATAAATTATTAAAGGTAATGCACTCGTGATAATTTTCGTTCAATCTACACCCCGTGGAGAATATTCCAGAATTTTTTCGAAATTTTTTGATAAGTAGTTTTCGAGATAAGGCCCGGGACAGCGATTTTTCGCGAATTTTTAAAAAATAATACAAAGAAAAGTGCGCGCAAGTATAATATTATATATATATATTTTTTATTCGTGTTTTCACAAGCTTTTATTTGACACCACACTCGATGACCTAGTAAAAAAATTTTTTTTTCACTTCCGACTTCACCCACTAAAACTAACCCCTTAAGTCAAAATTTAATTCTCAAAACTACATGGCTCTGATGAGGCCATCAATTCCTATATTATTACCAAATTTCACCTTTCTATGTCAAATAGTTTCGGAGAGAATCGGGTGTGACAGACAGACAGACAGACAGACACCGAAGTGATCTTATAAGTGTTCCATACGGAACACTAAAAAAAACAGTCAGTACATCCGAAATTTTTTATGATTTGATATAGTAACTTGGATCATTTTCATGATTTATTGGATCGAGGCCATTTGGCTTTCTGTCCTAGAACCGGTAAAATCCCATAATAAAATCTGACCAAAGAAAATTTGAAATTACTGAAGAATATTTTGTTAATATGGTATAATTAATTTATATTACATTTTATTAGCCTAACTTATTTTTTTAGGTTTAAGTTCTTTGCACTTACTTGCGTAAGTAGCATATATTAAATCGCCTTATATGTATGGTTTTACGAAGTAGCTATTTATGCGAGAAAAAGAATTATCAAAATACAATACAAATTAAACAAATCATTGATAATGATAATGACGTCGGCAATTTTTATATACGTGTAAGAGTTTTTTATTTGTTTAACAATTCAGCTTAGTTTACATATCACTTAAATATTCGTAACCGATAGGACCGGCAAGGCGGGTTGAATGGTTTTGTTTGAAAAATATTAATCCACATATCCCGTTTAGCGATAACCTCGAGTGCCGTCAAATACAAATATGTAGCACGTTATAAATTGTTCCATGAAATATTAAAACACATGTTTATTTGGCTAAAATGATTGTAATTTGTTTTATAATAAAAAAATCAGTTTTCTTTTAACGGAACGTTGTATATTAATTGGATTTATAACTTTTTAGCATGTACTTATATTTTTTTATTTCTATTAAAAATGTTAACTTTAACCAGTCATTCTGTCAATAGAGAGATTTTGTAACGCTTATTTTTCACGTGCCTTTGTCCTGCATGCGCATTATTAACGCGAAAGGATTGCAAGGTTAAGTTAGTATTCATCTTCTATAAACCTAGGGGATTTCTTTACATTCATTTCATGGTTAAGCACACCGGTCATTAGTATTTGATGGGTTAACACAAGTTTCTAAATTAAAGTTGGATCTAGCATGTTTCTGTCACTATTTCTAAAGTAATACGAATGTACGATAAATAAAATTTGATTTGAAATTAGCACTACACACACTGTAATGCCATTGCGCCAAAGATTGCCAAATCTGAACGTAATCAGGCCCTACCATAATATCTATCGATAAGAATAACGAACTTCAAATAATCTCTCTTATAAGTTTCTGAATAAAGGAAATCGTTATCCTTAATAAAGGTTTCTCTTATTTTGTTTCAATACTACGCAAGCTCCAAATGGTGGACGCATGCTTCAAATAACGAGCCTTTTGTATTTAATTTCCTCCTTTTACTACTGTGCAAGCTCCAAACGGTTGGCGCATGCTTCAAATAAAGATAAAGACAGTGGCCTACCAAAATAATCGTTGCAAAATCTCTCTAATGTAATTAGCACACCTTCTCTTAGTTGTTTTTAGCAAGTGGGAGTTACAACTTTTACCAGAAATCTTGAAAAATGTGCATAATATAGAAAGAATTAAAAAATCGGTTTCACTACACTAAAACTGAATTTGACTTTCTCACACTGAATAATAATTTAATCCAAGCAGGACCATCCACTATTTTAAACTATACGTACTTGATGATGATATATTAATCACAAAGTTGTGCGGAGGAAAGATTTCGGAGAACTTTTTAACTGAAACCTGTCATTTTCCTGTACATACTATTCGTGTTAATATCGGAGATAATGAAAACATAGCCTAATTTTTAAATTCCTCGACTAGAATAACCCTGAAAAGGACGTGTAACACGATATATACGAAGTAACTGGTCTAACCTCCTTCCATCCTTTTTAAACTCTTGTACGTGTGACAGTTATGCTTAAAATTTGTTTATTATCTCGATCAAAGTTCAGGAATTTTTTTTTAATACTTTTACAAATATACGAAATATATCGTCCTCATCCCCTTCCCCTAAGACAGTACAGCTCGAAAACTCTAGGCTTCTTTCCTACTTAAATTTGTTATCGATGTCTCATTTCGTTCGGAAGTTATCCTGCCGATAGACAGACAGACCGACGAAAATATGAAACTATGATTTTCGCGAAATGTGATGAGATGTTACTATCTCGGATAGTGATTTTTTCGAGAATACAGTACTTCGTTTAGCAACAGAAAGTAAAAATGTTATGTGAGTGAAAATATCTTTGACATTTTTAAAGCACTAAAATTAAAGGTTGTAATATAAGTAAAAAAGCCTATCAAAATTTTTTGTATGGAATATTATTTTTGAATAAATTAACATTGAAAATTTACAAATTTTCAATTTTGAAACTCAAATATGTTAGTAACTATAACATCTACAAAAAATATTATTAGACGTTCGTACGTTTTTTCGTAGCTTTTAATTCAGCTTTCTCAAATCAATTTTAAATATTTTTTTTATGGACACTAAAATTTGTTAAAAATTGGCCACATAGTTCTACTAAGCTCTATAAAAATGCAAGACCAGAAAAGAACATACCAGAAAGACAAAAGAGAATAAGCAACAATTTAGGTGAAATCGAGTTTGTGGTATTACCAAATATAGTTATTTATGTATGAAGCTCGGAACAAGTATTTTACAGTACAACTAAGCAACTCCGTCGGCGCAATTCTGAGAGCTTACTATTTTTGCTATATTACTAATACTTTCCAAACGTTGTGCATTCGTATAAAGTAATATAAAAGCCATTTATTTGTAAAAATTTCTTCTAGTGTCATGTTTGGATTCTCCGTGGCGTTAGTATTTATTTAAACCCAATTTTTTTTAATATTTCTGTGCCAAATTTTTCTGATATTGGTAAAAGAAAATTTATATTTTTATATTTAGTATTGATAACGTGTATTTAAATTTAAAAGTTAACTAGAAAATTTAAAAAAAGAAGATAGAAATAAAAATAAAAAAAAATCATTAAATAGGGCCTTAAAAATATCCTAGTAATGTTGTTACATACGTTGTCGTTTTGAAGCAAATTTCTTACAGACTCTTTTTTAGTTTTTAATTACAGAAAATGTTCATTTGATATTAACAATAAATTCTGCCTCTGATTATTTACTTCATAAAACACCGGTTTTAAATTAGATGGATTACAATAGAGTTCACTTATTTTCACAATATCTTTCATATTGTTTCAGTTTAAACTATGTTAGCGCTGCATCTTGATACAATAGTAGTTTTAATACTTATTGGTAAAATAAAATTTCAATATGGGCCAGTATCAAATTTTTGGAAACATTAACAGGCTAGAAATCTGTTCCCTCAAAATTTGATTATGGAATTTAGAACGAATGAACTTTATTTTCGCCGGGGGTGAATTTAACTTTAACCTTATACATTACCAATGTGTTCAATTCTTTGTATCTCTCAGGAAGTAATATACATTTTTAAACTATCCTCGTAATTGAAGACAATACTTTTTGTTCCTATATAAAACTATGTCACTATTTATATAATCGTTTCTAAAAAAAATTTTACGTCATGACTTTACAACGATGTAATTGTTATTAATACCGCTAACAGTGATGTAACTGATGTGTATAAATTAATAGTTATTTTTTGTTAGTATATCTCGTTATCAATGGAGCATATGAATCATGTTCATGACCGGTGAGTCATTTAGAAATATGTTTAATAAATTTTAAAATTGTAGGTGACTGGTTATAATAATGTGTTAAGTAATAAACATTTTGTTATTATAAATTTAATCTATAAACATTTTGATAAGGATGTGACATATGAACTACATTTATGATTAAAATGTTGTTTATTAGTTTGTTAGTTTTCAATTATTTTGTAGGTAGAAAACTAATAAAGTTTTCATTAAAAATACAAACAAGAATCAATAAAAACGTAGAACAAAAAAATTACTAAATCAGTCATTGTTAGTGTCAAGTGTGTCAAATTGTGACCGACACTTAACCTCGCAAGAGTGTCACGTATACACATCTGTCAAAATTTCTAGAGAAAGTGTATAAAGAGTGCTCATGTTGAACCTACAAGTATTATTATATTTTACAGATATTTTGTCTAGTTATCTCTATGTCTCAATAAAATATACTATTTGTTTTCTTTAAGAAAAATTTCATTATGCAGTCCATGTACGTCAGAAATAACTAATTACTTCGTCTTTATCAGAGTTTAGTATTCTTATTTATTTACAAAAGCGCGCTAAACTTATGACATACCTGTTAAAAAAAATCTGTTTGCATCCCATTATACTATCCAGTCGTATCAAAATCTCTGTCCTTGTATGGCATATGCGAGTCGAAATCGATCAATCGTATACTTGAATTCGACCGCTATTTAAGATAACACTGATACAATTGAAAGGAAATTTTTCATGGTGTTCCGTTTAACATAAGTGAGGTAGTGGTCAAGCAAACCATAGAAATGGTTATGATAAAGAATACACTTTTAGTGAATCTGTTATGATATTTTTGCGTTTTTTAACAAAAATGATTCTTATTATTTAAATATATACATGTATACACACACACACACACACACACACACACATATATATATATATATATATATATATATATATATATATATATAGGGCGTTGTAAAGATCGTTTAATATATTAAAACTAATGTCAGTTCGATTTTGAAACTCCTCCTCTTTCCCATTCAGGCCTATTTGATGTTATTCCAGTTCATGCCAATGGGGAGCAATACTTTTTTACATTACGTAACGTTGTGTGAAAATTACCACCTTACATGTAGGTTATAAATTAGTTATAATATAAAAAATATAACCACTTTTCTTTAAGTGTGGCTTTTTTCATTGTCAATTTGCAATATTTCATCAAAATATTCTTTCGATACGTTTCATAGTGTAAACAAAACATATTCTTTTTGACAGCTGACTACCGCTGTAACATATTTTTTTAACTGTCCCTAAAAGCTCGTTCTTTCTCTCTCTCATTTATGCCTTACAATGATAAAAATTAAATTTTGAAGTGTGTTCAAATTTATTAAGTAAGTAAGTATTGTGTGTGTGCCTAGTTGACTCAAGGTGTCACTCATTTTATATAAACTAAACTATATTATATATATAACTTGTGTGTATATATATATATATATATATATATATATATATATATATATATATATATATATATATATATATATATATATATATATATATATATATATATATATATATATATATAGTCATGTATCAGTCACAACTAATGACGTCTAAAAACCAATATGCTATTACTTAATTAACATAATATTACTAACGATACAAAAATACCTTCCAGGTATGCAAATGTTAGTGAGTTTTTGCATGCGATGTCTGCTAATTTTGAAAAGCGAAATCTTACGAATTTACGAATACAATTGAAGACTGTTCTAGCAAACACTGGCTTGAATTTTCAGACTTAAAAACCTGAATGCTGGCAAATGCCCTGCTCAAGTCCTTGGTTTGCTTATAGTACTAAACCCTTGAGTTGATGTTTCTTATAAAACAATCAATGTAATAATAACAGGAAATAAATCTATTATTAGAATCCCGATGATACCAAGTCCTTCTATAATTTTGAGTAAATATTCCATCTTATTTTAACGTTTTTTTGAATATCCTACATTTTCATATTTTTCTTCTTTTCCTACAAATTTTACCACTTCTTGTTGCGCAAGGCTCTATAATCCTTTTCATGTTGTTGGTTAACTTATGTCACGTAGCTGCATCGCGAGGCGTTCAAGGCAGCAGTACAAAGTGGGGTACTCGCTTCCAGTGAAATTATTATTAAAAATATTATTCTACTTATGGCGTAGCATAAGTTGAATACTTATTATTTCTCTTATAGTTATAACCTCGCACACCCTATTGAAGTTACTATTTGGTAATTATGTGTTGAATTCATCTGTACATTGATATGTAAGATAACAAAAACTTTAAACAAGTCAATCAGTTTATAATAAATATTTGCTGTTGCTTTCAATATATTTGGAAAAATGCCCAATGAATACTTGAAAATTTGCAGTCCCTCTGCTTTTGTACACAACTGTGGTGTTTTCCTGATTATGGACGTTTAATGAATGTCATGATTTTCTAAATATTTACTAAATTGTTTTTGTGGTATGATTGTTTTTATGTTTAAAAATTTTCACACTAACTAAATCTTTTTATTATCTTAACGGAGTAAATCATAAATCTATGTTACTAAGGGAGCCGAATATTTTGATTTTAATGTCAATCAGCAGGGATAAACTGAAATTTTTTGAATATATTGTACATTTATTTTTCACAATAATTTTACCTGAAAATTTGGCAATATATCTGATATATGGTAAGCGGAAATAAAATTAACAGTAGCCGAAATTTAAGCAGCTTGAATGAGTTACGGTACTAAATTTTCTTATAAAAATGCCCTCAGAATATAGGTAGGATGTTTGTAAAAAATGCCAACGACCTTAAAAAAATAACGAAAACCTCACTAGGAGCTTTAATCTTGAGCTTATAAAAATTCCATTCTATAATAGTTATTTCTAAAAATACAATGATCGTGAAAAAAATTGCGTGTTGACCTTCTCAATGCTAATATAGCGAGACACAACTGATGGGTTAAGATCTTTTAAACTTGTTTTGGACGGTTAAAAATTCGGTTAGTTTAAAATTTATAACGACGACGCGACGTTGATCCATAATTTTAACCGTTGTGTATCCGTTTTGTTTTTTAAATTGACCGTTAAAAAAAACAAACTGAAAAGGCTTTTGAAGGAAATATTTCAATAAAGCTATGAATATTAATATTTTTGTGGTTATTCTTAATATTTTTATGCAAGGAATTTAATAGATCGTTAAATGGGCGGCGTATGCGTGAAAGTAGTAATTTACGTTGATCTTAAATCGCTGCGGGTTGTATTAGGTAGACAATATAGCCTTTAAGAGTTTTAAAGAAAGTGGACGAAGAATAAAAAACAACATCATACGAATGTATTGTATTAGCGCAACTTGTATTCTTAGCATACAGCGCTCGGATGGATCGAACACTTCCTACAAACGTATTTATGAAATCTCTTTCTATCCAGTGTTTCGACGTTTTCCTTGTTCATTTCCTCCTTTCCATTTTCCCTGTATATACTGTTCCATCTCCATTTTTCGTTTAGTTTTCTGATCTTTCAGTTTGGTTCGTTCTCTGATTCATTCCATAGCGTGTTTGCCCTTTAGCGTTACATTTAGGATTATTCTCTTCAGGTTGCGTTTGGTAGCTAGCATCTTGTAATTATTTTCTTTGTGTTTGCCCACGTTTTATCCCTATATAGCAGACTGGGTTGATACCGAGTTGCGGTAAGTGTCGGTGAAAGGCAATAAAAAGTTCCGAGTTGCGATACAGACCTTTTTCGAACCCAAAATTGACAGCCGAGTTGCGGTCCGTCACAGGCATGTATAGAGCTATAAGTATGCAAGTTATGTGTGAAAATTAAAGCAAAAGATATATTTCAGTAATTACTATATTTGTCAGACATGTATTTGACAAACGTTACAGCATCAATTTCTTTATCTGCAGGGTGGACCAAACTGGACACTTTTAAAGGTAAACCCCTTTAGCTAAAGGAGACGGAAACTGATGTCGATGTCTGAGGCTCAATTTTTATGATAAACTCAATGGTGAAAACCGCATATCGATATCTAATACCGTTCCAGATATACAGGGTGTTTTTCAAAAATCTGCATTTTGTAAAAATGTTTGTAATTCTTTTCCTATTGAAAATTTTTGATTTCTGTAAAAACATTCTCAAAGCACTTTTCCACGTGGATTTCAACAGTGTAAGTTACATTTTTTTACAACTAATATTTTAATAGTTATTAACGCAAAAATATAATTTTTAAACGGGATACTCTGTATATTTTTCCTTATCCGAATAGAGCTTTAAATTACCATTCTAAAAATATAGCACACTTTATATTTTGCTTAATTCTACTTCAAAATATAAAGGTTTTCAGTTTTTACGCACGTTTGTGAAGTAGGCTTTGGACGGAGCAGCTATATGATTTAATTCAATTGTTTACTCGTAGTTGTCAAATTTTACTTCAGGATCAGCTATTGAATTGTCAAATAAATCGCAATAAAGTTTGAAAATTGCCCAAAAATGGGATGTGATAGTGTGTTTCATACAAACCAGAGAAAATTCGGAAGCGGCAAGTAATTTGTACCACGAACGGTATCCAGAGAGGCGTCAACCCTTTAATATTTCGCTCGATTACGACATAACCTAGTTAATAGTGGCCAGTTTGAAAAGAAACGACCCAAAAATTATGCATCAAAGAGGGATAAGGAGTTAGAAAAAATAGTAGTTTTAGGAACTATCGGAAATAATCTCAACACTTCAACCCGATAGTTAAAAGAATCCACTGGACTACGAAGAACTAACGTAAGTCGTACTTTTGTATTATGATGATTTTTATGTTGAAAAATTGGCACATTAATTAAATCTTTTTATTATCTTAACGAAGTAAATCATTAACCTATGTTACTAAGGGAGCCGAATATTTTGATTTTAATGTCAATCAGCAGGGACAAATTGAAATTTTTTGCATATATTGTACATTTATTTTTCTCACAATAATTTTACTTGAAAATTTGGCAATGTATCTGATATAAGCGGAAATAAAATTAACAGTAGCCGAAATATAAACAGTTTGAGTGAGTTACGGTACTAAAGTTAAAAGTATCCACTGGACTACGAAGAACTAACGTAAGTCGTACTTTGAAGAAGCACAAATTCGGGCCAAAAAGGACAAGAAAAATTCATCACCTTAGAGACGGAGATTTTCAACGGCGTATGGATTTTTGCCAATGGTTTCTGGAGAATTATAACCATGTTCCGAATTTTTCATTAAATTGCTTTTGGATAGACGAAGCCTATGTAAGCAATGCAGGTATTTTTAACCATTACAATTCTTATTCGTGGACACAAGAAAATCCTCATTTAGTTGTGGAGCAAAGAAATCAAGGCAGATTTGGATTTAATGTGTGGGCAGGAATCTTTAGAGGCAGGGTTATAGGTCCATTTATTTACAAAGGAACACTCACCTCTTAGAGATATTTAGAAATTTTAAGGCAGCAAATATAACCTTTTGTTGATGAACTGACGGTAATGGTCCTTAGAAATATATTTTTTCAGCACGACGGGGCACCCCCTCATAACGTTGCAGTTATCAGTAATTTTTTATCGACCGATTTCACCAATAACTGGATAGCCAACCAAGGTCCGAACCGTTGGCCGGCAAGGTCACCGGATTTAACACCCATGGACTTCTATCTCTGGGGAAAATTGAAAGACCTAATTTTTAAATTGCCAACAAACACACACACACAGGCAAGAGTTAGAAGTTGTAGTGATACAAAGTTTTGCAGCTCTCACTCCTCTTGAATTAATCAACTCGGTAAGAAGTGTTCAGAAAAGGTGCCGCCGATGTATAAATGAAACTGGTCGATATTTCGAACATCTCTTATAGAAAATTGTTTTGTTTTAGTTTGCTTTACTCGGAATAAATTGTTTTATTGTTGTTTTGTTTTATTTTCTACATAGTTTAAAGTACTATAGCATCTAGTAAATTTCATTGTAGTTATGACTCTTAGAGTTACTTCTGGGAATTTTTTTTTACGATTTAACTGCTATCAGTAAACAGTTGATATTGCCGCTCCATCCAAAACCTACTTCCCAAATGTGCATTTAAAACTCGCGTAAAAACGGAAAACCTTTATATTTTGAAGTAGATTTAAGCAAAATATAAAGTGTGCTATATTTTTAAAATGGTAATTTAAAGCTCTATTCGAATAAGGAAAAATATACAGGGAATCCCAATTAAAAAATATATTTTAGCGTTAATAACGTATTAAAATATTAGTTGTAAAAAAATGTAACTTACACTGTTGAAATCCACGTAAAAAAGTGCTTTGAGATTGTTTTTACAGAAATAAAAAAATTTCAATAGGAAAAGAATTACATTTTTACAAAATGCAGATTTTTGAAAAACATCCTGTATATCTGAAACGGTACTAGATATCGATATGCGGTTTTCACCATTGAGTTTATCATAAAAATTGAGCCTCAGACACCGACGTCAGTTTTCGTCTATCTCCTTAAGATAAAGGGCACCTTTAAAAGTGCCCAGTTTGGACACTACATATTGAATTATCTTATTTTTTAAAAATGCTGAATTCTACCTATTAGTCGAACATTTTGGTGTTGGATTATACAGTGTTGATTTTCACGTATGTCTCAGTCGGGAAACCCTAACCTGAACTAACCCTAATTTAATGTAATAATAATATTTTAAGAATTCATAATATTTGATAATTTAACCCTACCTACCTGCCGATTTGTCGATTACCGCAACTCAAATGAAAGGCAGGTCAAAATATTTACAACCTTCTAAAGACGATTAGGCGGACCGCAACTCGGTATCTACGGCAGAATGAAGTAACATTAATTTAATATTTTTATTTTCATGTGTACCGAGGTTTTTGTTTTGTAATATATGCTTTACTCTCCCCAAAGCACTCCACACGAGTTTTATTCTCCCTATTTAAATCTGCCGTGCATTTTTCTGTCTATACGTGTGTTTTATCTCAGATATATCTATGGTTCTATTATTTCTCTCCTCATTCCTTTTAACATGATGTATTCGTTATTGTATTGGGAGGATCTCTTAATTATTTTTGTTATACTTATATTTATACTCTGTCCTATTTCCTCTAATTTTACTTTTAGCTTTTTTTTATCAATTCCTGCAGTTTCAAGCGATTCTCCGTCATAAGCACTACATCGCCTGCATGTCTTTTTTATTCTTCAAGGTGTATAGCATAGTTCTCTCAGTTTATGTTTTCAGTTTATTTTCCTTTGCTAGCATGAAAAGCTTCGATGCTATGGAGTCTTCTTACCTTATTCCTCGTTGAATTTTAAATTTTTCTGTCTACTGATTACTTCTTTATATGTATCTACGATGAGTTCGATATATCTTAAATCTACACGGCAATGTTCTAAAGCATTTATTTCTATCGAGTCAAAGTCATAAATAATAAGTACAAATCCTTGTTAATTTGTACTGGCTTATTAATGCTATTGATTATATGTAACCCAGTGTGTTATTTTATGTTCTGAAACTGCTATTTTGATATAACTTGAATTTGCTTTTTAGTCTTGTAGTTTATTATTTTTATTTATTACGCAGGCCAACAAAAAAATATTTTTAAAAACTTTTAAACCAATACATCTGTGTTATGTATTTTTGGGTGCTGAAGCCGTATCTGTATCAGTTTTTTTTATATCACCCACAGTTCTCTCACAATATGACATCGATTAAATTTCAAACCAAGCAATTCTGCTTTTCTCTTAGTCAAACCCAAATCTCTCACTAAATCATTTAACTCAGCTTGTGTAAACAACTGTGGTGATAAATTTTCTAGAGAACACTGAAACTCATCATCATCCGGTCGACTTTCAATAAATTCGGGACAGGACTGTAAAACATCATCAATAGACTGAGGTGGCTCAGGGAGAGGAAGTCCCGGTTTATGTCCTACCGGCCGATTAGCTGAAATAAAGTTAGGATAGACAATTACTTTCTTATTTTTGGAGTTATATCCAGAAACATCAACACTGCAAAAATAACAATCATTTGAATGATTTTCTTGCTCTCTCCATACCATGGGTACTGCAAATCTATAAGCTTTCTTTTCTTTCTTATACCATTTCCTAAGATCCTCGACACAAACATAACATAATTTGTGAGGAACCCAACATTTTTCTTGATTACTGATTTCTACACCAAAATATGCAAAGTATACTTTTTTTACAAAGTCAGTAATGTTTCTTTGATGCTTTTTAACTACAAACTCATCACATATATAACAAAAAGTGTTGGGAGAGTTTTTACAACCACGATTGGCCATACTTTGAGTGTGACTTAAGACACATGGGTTAAACACTACAATGCGAGGTTATATTAACTGTAGAACATATTTAGGAGTCGAGTCCTGAAACATTAGAGAGATTTTGCAACACCAGGCCACTGTCTTTATCTTTATTTGAAGCATACCCAATAGTATAGGGAAGAAAGTAAATATAATTATTTGAAGCATGCGCCCACCGATTGGAGCTTGCGCAGTATTGAAACAAAATACATTAATAGTGAAGGTGTCATAATCTGCCGGCGGCTATTTGCAAGGATCAATTACTGGGGATCTTGAAAACCACAAACTAAGCATTTGAAATATACTATACGTCTAACGTCAAGATATGGAAATAATATGGGTAAACAAACTATTCCTTGAAGTATGGTTAAGGAGGTAACCATAAAAAATAACGTATCAGCACTTTTTTACTAAATGGGTATTTTATGGCTGTTGCTGATTAAGTAACAAAGAAAAATACATTTTTATAGGTATTTTTTCTTAATACAAAAACAAGGTTAAAATATTTTAACAAATTGTATTGGCAATGATTTCACTCCCACGTAAATTGCACGAAATTGAAAGTCTATTTCCGAGAGGTAAAAAATAAAATAAAAATATTTAATATTTATTTTGTTTTATGCATTTAAATTAGGTGTTATTTAATTTACATATACAGCATAATTACGAAACGTAATAAATGAATTAGTAATATTTAAAGTTTTGTGTATTGAATTTTATTTGTGGGCAGTATTGCATGTATCCTGTATCAACATAGAGTATCTGCTACTACTTACATTAAAAACATTTTTTTTTTTTTTGATAATTCAATCCGGCTTCCTGTTCCTAAGGGTGTGGTAGAGATAAGCAAATTTAATTAAAAGCTAAATGATTTTACCAATTTCTAACTCAATTAGTGTTAAGGCCTTTCTTATTTCTGAGATTGTCGGATGGATTTGGTAAACCCTCTCTTTCCTAAGAATACTTGGGTCTATTTAAAAAATACTTGTTTCTTGATCTTTTTATATGAAAACTTGTGCAGTAATTTTTATGAAACTACACGGAAACCACAAAAAATAATCTTGGACTTCTACGTTTCACAACCTGTTGTATATTTCCGGAAATCCTCTTCCTTAGAATATTTTGCTCGGAGCAGTAGAACACATCCGTATATGTTTCAAATATGTATCTAAATCGTAAGTACAGTCTGTCAAGTAAGATCGTATCCACGATAATTCATTTTTGGTAGATGCGATTCTAGCGATTCAACAAAAAATCGGTAGAGGTAACCTTTGTCTACGACACATTTTAGTAAAAGTATCGGTCGATTCCGAACTTTTGTCGAAATCACGTAACATTCAAAATGAGTCCCCAACCAAAAGGGGCTAAAATGACACATTTTGCGGCCGCTAAATATATTAAAAAGTCGGTTTCGTTTGTGAAGAAGTGAGTAAGTCAGTTTAACGAAACGAAAAATGTCGATATCTTACTAGAACGTGATTCGATGGACAAAGTCTCTCCAAAAGTCGAAAAACGAATCGTTACTTTGTTTTCACGAGACCCGAAATTGACGCTGCGCCCCGGAGCGGCAAAATTAAGAAAATCGGGTTTGAATGTATCCCATGAGACCATTTGAAACATCTTCGTGCTCATGATGTCAAATTCCGAAGCACGTTAAAGAAACCTTTGTTGGACGAAAAATCACGTCGCGAAGCGGCTCGTTGGGGCCCACGATAAGATACTAAAGTGACCCTCACAATCGCCGGACGGCAACCCTATTGAAAACGCTTGGTTCCTTATAAAGAGAAAACTCAGAGGAAAGACTCTGAGAACTTTGAGCCAGTTGTCTCGCGAGATTCGAAAAATTTGGAGATCATTGAAAAATCTCGTCGACAGCATGCCTCGAAGATGTCAGGCAATTATTGATGCAGGAGGTGATTGGACAACTTACTAAGGTAATTGCGCCGTTGTTAGCATACCAAAGAATACATTGATGGCAAAAAATGTTCTCGAAACACATTTTTTCTAGAATACGAGCGATGACGTTCTTACTTGATAGACTTGCCAAAATCAAACAGAATATAATTACTAATGTTTTTTGCATAAAAACTATTTAAATATTAAGTACTCAAAAGGACGTAAATTTTTGCGATAATTTTTTTTTATAAAAAGTATTTAATCACTGAATATTTAAATACTAAAAGGTTACTAAATACAAAAAAGAATTGAAACCAAACAAATATTTCTGTGGGTCAAAAGCCATATGAAAATTGACAACATCGTTAGAGTTGGTGTAGTTAACTCCAATTTGGCTTGTATTTTCACATTATAATTTCGGACCAGATAAAGTTCTTGTCAAAGAAATATTTCTTGGCATAAACATGTTAATAAATTTTTCCTTAATATTAATAAGAATTTCTATTACTTTTTTTATGAATAATAAAAAAATTTGTACCGTGTTTACAAGATCTAGCCCCTGTTAAAACCAGATTCCCTCCCTACCTAATGTGGTCTAAGATCGTAGCTAATGATTTCGGTGGATTTCTGGACTGCAGTAAAAGAGCCTTTTGCATTGACGAGTATTGGAAAATTATCTAATTATCTAGACCTGAAAACGCAAAGTAAGTTAGGAATTTTTTCAGGAAGGTAACATTAATTTTAACAAAATTTTAGCTAATTGCGCAGGTGAAAATTGAACGAGTAAAGTTATGCATATATTTGTCGGTTCATTGGGTTTTTTTTTTTTGCCAGTTTAATTATTCATGAGATTATCTTAATAAGTTTTGTTTATCGATTTGGCAAAAATAACTTATTCCTTTAAAATTTGTATTCTATCCGGCACGCAAACCAAAACAAGTATCCTTTTAACTTTGCTGTGATGGATAATTTCAAAATTGTAGATGAATTTTTATATATACAGGGTGTTTTTTAGAATGAAGCATTATTTTTAACTGTTCATAGTACTCATTTCATAAAGTTACTTCGCTCAATATAGCCTACAAAAAGAATAGCAATAGAGATTATGTTGTTTTTACAAGATTTTTCAATTCACTCACGTACGGTCAATAGAGAAATTTAAATAGGCTTTAAAGTAAATATGAAAAAATGAATAATCTTACGGACAATTTTGTGGTTCCAATATAACTTTCAAAGGGATTCCATCCATCAGTATATGGAGCAATTAATAAATTTAAGAATTAACAGGAAATATATGTTCAAATTTAAATTAGCATTGGCTTAGAGCAAGAGATAAAAGTTCAAATTTATATGTTATAGAAATCAAAACATTTTCTCTCGCATAGTTTGTAGTCTCAGCTTTTTCACCTGTGCGAGTCGATCACATTTTGAACGTTAACAACATTGTTTACTTATTTTTGTTTCGTATGGCACAATACACATAAGCGTGTGTCTAGTAAATCTAAAAACAACATAAAATACGCATACACAAGCTAACACGAATAAAAACATATTTTTGCAGTAGTTGCTAGTTTCATGGGAAAGTTCTGTACAACGTAGTCCGAAAAAGCACACAATTACATTTCTGTGTTTGCCCAACTGTGCACTAAATGCAGAAATCGGAAACTTACATTTGTTTATTGTGTAAATAGATCGTATTACTAGAACTCAAATTAGTACATATTTACCGAATGCTTATGGGAAAATATAAAAATAATTGACTCATCGAAAACGATCGGAGGTTAACAAATTAATTGTAAAGGGATCAACGGAAAGTTGTTCATGTGAACATTCTTTTTTTATTATTATTTCTAGGAACGTCTTAAACTATTTTATAACGTTATTTTATAAAAAATGACCTTTGATATGAGTTTACAACTTTCATAGTGCAGACAAAAATAGTCAATCGCTTGTTCTTATTTTTAACAGGTTTTTATACTCCGCAAAATAAGTTACGTATGTATTATTCTGCTTTCGTCCACATATTTGTTTAAATGGAAAACTAGCATTATCTGCTGCTCGGACTATATATATATATATATATATATATATATATATATATATATATATATAATATATATATATATATATATTATATATATATATATATATATATATATATATATATATATATATATATATATATATATATATACATTATATATATATATATATATATATATATATATATATATATATATAATAATATATATATATATATATATACGAGGCTGGTTTGAAAAGTCCGTGCAAAAATAAAAACTACTTATGTGTTTGGGGTAAACCTTTTTTATTTTTCGACATAGTCTCCTTTTAGGCTTATACACTTCGTCCAACGATGTTTAGTTTGTTGATCCCTTCCGAATAATAGGATTTGTCCAAGTCTGCAAAATATCCATTAGTGTCTACAATCACCTCCTCGTTTGAATAAAATCTTTGTCCCGCCAGCCATTTCTTCAAATTGGGGAACAAATAGTAGTCCGAGGGAGCCAAGTCTGGAGAATAGGGGGGATGTGAAACGAGTTGGAATCCTATTTCCATTAATTTTGCGACCACAACTGCTGAGGTGTGTGCTGGTGCGTTGTCGTGATGGAAAAGGACTTTGTTGTGGGCAATCGCGGGCGTTTTTCTTGCAGCTCGGTTTTCAACGGTCCAATAACGATGAATAATATTCACCTGTAATAGTTTTACCCTTTTCCAGATAGTCGATGAGGATTATCCCTTGCGAATCCCAAAAGACAGTCGCCATAACCTTTCCGGCCGAAGGAACGGTCTTCGCCTTTTTTGGTGCAGATTCCCCCTTGGTAACCCATTGTTTAGTTTGGTTTTGGTCTCAGGAGTATAGTAATGTATCCATGTTTCATCCACAGTGACGAAACGACGCTTAAAGTCCTCCGGATTCTTCTGGAACAAAACCATCCTTGCAACACTTCACACGATTCCGTTTTTGGTCAAGCGTGAGCAGTCGCGGCACCCATCTTGCGGATAGCTTTCTCATGTCCAAATGTTTATGCAAAATATTATGTACCCGTTCAGTCGAGATGCCCACAGCACTAGCAATCTCACGCACCTTAACTCTTCTGTCATCCATCACCATATCATCGATTTGATCAATGATTTCTGGAGTTGTAACCTCCACAGGCCGTCCAGAACGTTCAGCGTCACTTGTGCCCATATGGCCAGTCCGAAAATTTTGAAACCACTTATAAACTGTTCTAATCGAAGGTGCAGAGTCACCATAATGTTTATCAAGCTTCTCTTTAGTCTCCTGAGGCGTTTTGCCTTTCATAAAGTAATGTTTAATCACCACACGAAATTCTTTTTCGTCCATTTCTTGAAAATCACTCGACTTCCTTGATTTACACGAATGCCAAACACAAAGAAATAGACCAATATGGCTGAAACTTGGTGTGCGTTCATTCAAGAGATGCTACTAACTAAACATGACCTCGATACGCGCCGGTGGTGCCATCTCTCGGACTTTGCACGGAACTTTTCAAACCAGCCTCGTATATATATATATATATATATATATATATATATAATATATATATATATATATATATATATATATATATATAAAATATAAAGTATAAAACGCACCATCTGTCTGTCTGTCCGTTAATGCGCTTATCTCTCGAGAACCAGTTTTCCGATTTACGTGTTTTTTTTTTTAATTCATACACATATTCTCTAGCCAGGTCTTAGTATATATTTTGTTACATAAGGAATAAGCAGTGACGATAATCAAGTCGGAAAAAAGTTTGCCGCTCTTGCATAACAATCTAAACAATAATTCTGTAGTCCACGCGAGCGGAGCCGCGGGCACAGCTAGTAAACAATAAATTAACTTTTAACATGTAAAGATATCAAAAGCCTACATTATAGTCTGAGTAATAGTAAGTATTATGTTATGCTAGTAAGTGAATTCGTTAAATATAGCATATATAAAGAAGATATGACTTTTTTGGAGTTATTTTAAATATTAAGTGCGATCATGTAAAATATTTATAATATACTATCTACTTTAATAACTTATTGAACTTTGAAACGGTCGAGCTTTTAGCAGATTGCTTTTCCTTGTATGTAGATGTAAGATTGTGAAAGAAAAAGGGTAATAGAAGAATATAGCTTATCAGTACGACAGCAATAATATCGAAACAAAATAAAGGAGTTCAATAATATATTTCCACGTAGTACAAAGGGGTGTGCAAGTCAAGTTTTAACTTTTAGGCATATTTTAAATTTTAACATGTAGAGTGACCTAAAAAAAGATACGATGTCATAATTATAATTTATCAAATTAAAGACTTAAAGGTAATTTTGAATACTAAGGATAATGCTTGATCAAGAAGCAGTTTAAGAGATCTTTGATATTCATATCTGAAGAATTACATTTATAATATGTACCAGGCTGTAACATCCTCCAAGTTAGTTTTTTAGGTAAATTATCCCAGTACTTTTACAATGGAGACCTGGCACTAACCTCTGCCAAACTTTAAATATAAAGAAAAAAATGACATAATTTTCAAATTCCAGCAACCCCTCACCCCCTATGATTATAAATAATTATGCTTAAAATTTATCCATTATCCTACTAAAAACTAGGTAAAATTTTCATAGTACTGATATCGCTTACAAACTATAGATTCCTTTCTTACTGGTATTATATGTGTGTCAGATTTAAAAACGATTTATTATTCCGTCGAAAGATCTCGTGCTAACAGTTCAACAGATAGACCGACAGACAGACAGACAGGCAGAAGACGGAAACTCCATTTTTTATGACCTAGGCAGTCTGATCGTGAAAAAATGCAAAAAATATCGGAAGATAAATAAAAATAGGATTAGTAATGTGGTAGTCATTAATGTTCTAAGCTGTTTCACTAAAATTCACATTCACAACAACAAAAAAATATTGTAAGTTTGAGATATATTTAAATATCTTCATAAAATCCGTAATATCTTAGTTCTGAGTAACCCTGCATACAAAAATTTTACTCAGAATATGTATGATAAAAATAAAAAAATTGGCAAGACCAGTGTTTTTAGTAAATATTATTACCTAATTTTGAATAAAATTTATAGAATACATATATATATTCCTGTACAAGTATTACCAGTTTCTAATTCCTGTTTGTAAACACTTCAAATCATTCTTTCCAAAATTCATTAACAAGTAATATTTTTTTATATTTATTTTTCTTTAATTAATTTCCTTAATCAACGCTAGTCTTTTAAATTATATAAAAAAAATCAGCATTTCTTAACTAATCATTCATCGGTAATTTCAGCATCATTAACAAATAAAGTTTTGTGTGTGATTAATCAACCTGTAGGCTCGTTTATCATTTTATTTTAACGCTCACTGACAACCAACGAGTCTTTTATTTTATCGCTTCTTTAGATTCGCTATAAAGGTGTGTCTTTATGTAAAAAAGTATACAATTAAAGATGCATAGTTTTATTCATGAGTTTTTTATTATTTTAATAACTGATTTTATTTCACATTTTCAATAAGCCTGTTTCTTAATAATCCTTCAACGTGTAGTAGATCTGTATATGTACGAGTATTGATACATTTGGTGATGCAGATCTCAACGTTCCCCCGCAAATAATATTAAAATCTCACCCAAACTTAATTTTATCAAAAACACATACTACAGTGAAAGTTCAAAAATTGGACTAGAATTTCTACATTTACTTTTTTTTTAATTATAATGGCTGTGTTGATACCTGCTTTCTTTTGTTTATAAAAATAGTATTTTTTAATACTTAATTAAATGCTATTTGTTTATGGCTAGCATTTCTGCAGCTGATGTTTTTTATCGGTCACGTTCGCGCCTGAATAATGTAAGGTAGGGAGATAAAGCTAATTTAGAAAATTACCGACCGATCAGTCTACTTTCGCAAGTCTATAAATTGTTTACAAAGAAAAAACAAATAGACTGACTCTCAAACTGGATAGCTACCAACCTCCTGAGCAGGCTGGATTTAGTAAAGATTATGGTACATGCGAACACCTACTGACTATGAGAGTGTTACTGGAAAAGTCAGTGGAATATTATTTACACATCTGCCTAACTTTTGTGGATTTCCACTAAACATTTGACACTGTGGAACATTGTGTGGCACTTAATCATGCCAGAATCGATTATAGATATACCCAGATACTTAAGTATATATACGACAATCCAACTTCCACTGTTCAATCTGAAAAATCTGCGAAGCCTATTCCCATAAAAAGAGGCATACTCTTTCGCCAAAGTTCTTTACATTAACTTTAAAAGACGCACTCAAGAACTTGCATTGGCACAATCGAGGCATTTCGATTGATGGGAAAAGACTGAATTATCTTCGGTACGCGGATGATATTGTCTTTATTGCAGAGAGTCCCGCTGAATTGCAAGTAATGTTGACAGACTTGGAGAGAGAATTATCGACTGTCGGATTAAAGATGAATTTGCAAAAAACCAAGGTAATATATAGAGAAGACCCGAACGCCACGGTTGAAAAAACTACTTTGGAGAACGTTGTTGAATATGTATACCTTGGCAATAGAATAAAACTACGGAAATCAAACAACCGAGATTTATAGAAGAAAAAGATTGGCTTGGGTAGCATTTGGTAAAATGAGTAAAACGCCGACAAACAAAAATATCCTTATGTACCTGCGATCTCGGCTTTTCGGCCAGTGCATCTTGCCAGTCCTAATTTACGGGGCCCAAACATGGACACTTACCAAGCACTCTATGAATCAACTAAAGACAACACAACGTGCTATGGAACGACAAATGCTAGGTATATCTTTGAAAGATCGTAAAAGCAACACTTATATTAGGTCAATCACTAAGGTCAGAGATGTAGCAGAGACGGTGGCTGAACTGAAATGGAGCTATGCTGGCCGTGTTGCTAGATAATACAGATGACAGATGGTCCCAATCTATATTGAAATAGAGACCATACGTGGGTAAGCGATCGAGAGGACGCCCTCCCAAACGTTGGACTGATGACATCAAACGAACGGCCGGGTTTGTGTGGATGAAACAGGCACGGAACCGTCAAAGGTGGAAGATATGAGGGAGGCCTATATCCAGCAATGGATCGATGAAGGATGAAGAAGATATCATATAGATATCAGCCAAATTGTCGTGATATCCGCCAACGTTATATAAGTGCCGAATTATATTTGTATTTGACGCCACATTTTAAACAACACGATAGTGCTGTCACGAGAGTTTTTGTATTTCTGGAATAGGTGAGAGAGAAATACAAAACAAAAAATAATAATAATAAAGGAAATAGCCTTTATTATATATAACCAATCTTTGAAAAATTATTACTTAAAAATTTGTCATCTAGATTTGGACTTTTATAGTACGTTCCTGACAGTAATTACTGCTCGACACGACGCCTACTTTTTTTTTTAAATTATACTGGGAAGCGAGGATTGTTACTATAAGCTTTAGTTTTGAGATTTCTTCCACAAGAAAAGATCTTACAGGCTAAGTGGGAACCTACTTTTGTCACCCCGTTTGTTTACATTAAAAAATGCCTGCTGAAGCTAGCTTATTTTCATTGAAGTTTACGTATAGCATCTCATTAATAGTTATTTTGCACACCCTCGAAGAAGTACTGGGCGCATATCGACATTTAGAAGACTATTAAGGCTTTTGATGCCTTAGTTTTAAATTTGTCAGTTTTCAATAACGGCCTCGCCGTTCTGGTGGAAACCTGCTTCACTCGAATAGAAGATGTTGAGAAATATTGAAAATCCTTCAAACATTCAATTTATGAAGTTGTACCTCTCATCAGTATTAATTAGTTTAAGTTCTTGCACCAGTTCTATCTAATAAGGGCCCAGACATAAATTATTACGAACGAAATTGTAACGATCTAATTGGTACTGGGTGATTTTCGTAATGAGAGGCCGAGAAACTCAAACGCATTCTACCCATTCTACCCTTGGTTCTTGAGGTTTGGAAACAGCAAAAAATCTGTCAGCCCAGATTCTGTGAATAGCATAGTCATTGATCACAAAACCTGTTTAAGCCAAACACTGAGCTCCACCACTATGTATCCAACGAATCAAGCACTGGCCGCTTGTGAAACGACGTTTCTCTCTCTGATCACCATCTATCGACTTTTCACCATTTTTTCAAACGCGCATCCCACTTAATACGTAGACTAAAAAGTTTTTTGTCTAACTACTTAAAACACATTTTTTTTGCAAAATTCGACTCTTTTCATCAATATAGTCTCCTTCAAGAGCGATATAATCAGTCCAACGCTTTTCTAAGATTTCTATACCTTTCTTGTAAAAGGATTTGTCTTTGCCCTCAAAATAGACCTCAGTCGGCGATAACTTCTGTATTGGAGCCAAATTTCTTTCCCGTGAGCATTTTTTTGAGTTCTGCGAATAGATAATAGTCGCTGGGGGCCAAATCTGGAGAATACGGTGAATGAGGAAGCAATTCGAACTTCAATTCATGCATTTTTGCCATAGTAACCATTGACTTGTGACACGGTGCATTGTCTTGATGAAAGAGCACTTTTTTCTTGTTCATTTGGGGCCGTTTCTTTGCGATTTTTGCCTTCAAACACACCAATAACTTTATATAATATTCGCTATTGATGGCTTTTCCCTTCTCAGTATAGTCGATGAAAATTATTCCATGCGCATCACAAAATACAGAGGCCAAAACCTTCCCAGCTGACTGTTGTATCTTTGGTGACTTCGGGCGGCTTTCACCGGCTGCTGTCCACTCAGCTGACTGCCAATTTGATTCTGGGTTGTAATGGTGGATCCATGTTTCATCCATTGTCACATATCGCATGAAAAAATCCTTTTTGGTCCACTGTGAGCAAACGCGGTACCCATTTCGAACAGAGCTTTCTCATGCCCAAATGTTCATGTAGTATATGACCAACACTTTCTTTTGATACCTTTAGGGTGTCAGCTATCTCACGCAATTTCACTTTACGGTCGTCCAAAACAATTTTGTGGATTTTTTTTATGTTTTCCGGCGTAACAATCTCATTTGAGCGTCCAGAGCGTTCAGCATCATTTGTGTCTGTACAACCGCGTTTAAATTCAGCATACCAGTAAATAATGAGTGATCTTCAAGTGGCAGATTCCCCGTAACACTTATTAAGCCATTGCTTTGCTTGAATGGTATTTTTTCCCAGTGTTGAATCAACACATTAAATTCGATTGTTTCCATTGTTTTGAAAATATCAAAAATAGCGTGACTAAAACTACTGTAACTTGTAAACTAATCGTCGAAATGTCATGGAATTTTGACACGTATCGTTTGAAAGTTGGTACTTCCTAAAAATCATATGGATTTTTTGAAAAGAGCGACATCAATGTGTCAGACCAAAAAGTTTTTAGCCCACGTGTTATGTAAACAGACATGCATCACCGTACACAGCTTGTATCATAGAAAAACAAAATTTAATTTGCCCCACGTTGCTCTATTTTTACGAATTGTGACAATAAACATATTGAGATCCATCAAGTTTTGTAAGGTTGAGAGGAAGTGAATGTATAGTTCTTATCTTATCTTAAATCTTATTGTCGTTGTGTCTTGTACCAATGCAAATGTATCAGTAAAATATGATATACCATTTAATTAAACGCTTAATTGACTGTATTGTGCAAAATACTAATCTGGCGGCTGTCGCATAAGGTTCTGAAAGTCTCTTTCTTATCTTAGGGAAATTCGATCTTTGGGTTGGCACAATTGACCATTAACGTTAAAGCGCTTTGTTCGCTCAATATTGCGTCGTTAGGCAATCTTGGAGATATGCATTTTTGAAGATCATTTGAAGGGTATATTACAGTTTTATATTAATTAGTATTCTGTACGGAACACTTATGGGATCACTTCAGTGTCTGTCCGTCCGGTGAAAATAGTGGATAGAGCCGAAAGTTAAATTTTGGCTTGAGGGGTTAGTTTTGGGGGGTGAAATTGGAAGTGAAAAAAAATGAAAGCTTGCGAAAATACGAGTTCAAAAATATATATGATATAATATTTACGCGCACTTTTCTTTGTGTTATTTTTAAAAAGTTGCCACAAATCGATGACGCAAGGAGCACTTCATCGGTGGTAATACAGGGCCCAACCAAGTCTATTGAGCATTGTTGTTGATCTGGTCTTGCATCGGAAAATAACTCTGTGATATAGTCTTCCATATCTTCAGTTTCTCCTTCTTATCGATAACAATGTTTCATTAATGACTTATTAAACGTCCATTTCATTTCATTCTCCGTTCATCAGTTAAGTCATTCCTTTTTCGATAGATATTAAACCTATCATACTTTCCCTGCAACGTCTCTATCTCTTTACATCTTTCACCATTTCATCTATCTTTAGCTGTTCGGATTGCTTTCTGTATTTTTGTGTGTAGTCTGCTACATCCTCTTTTGTTACCTTTGTTTTTGTGTAACCGTCTTTCCTCCATTAGTTTTAGTATGTCATCGGTCATCCATTCCTTCCTTTTATGTGTTTGTACCATAACTTATTCTTTAGCCCCCTTGTGCATTACGTTTCAAAATTTATCTGGTATAAAAAGGAAACTATGAAAACTATATTTCTTGACGTATGGTGGAGGTAACTGTAACCGCGTGGCGAGTCACTCTTGTACCGAGATATCATCATCATCGTTCCCCATAATTCCTCAGATAGCGCATAGGGCCTCCACAAAAGCGCTCCATCTTACTCCGTTCTGGGCCGCTTGGTTTCTGCCCAAGTTTTCTTCATGAACTCGGCCTCTCCAAGAAACCGACATATAATTTTATTTTATTTTATCACCGTACGTAACACTAATTGCGCGAGTAGGACTTGCACTTGGCTGTTTTTTTTATAAGCCAATTATCGACTTTAACAATTGCATAATTAGTATTCGGTTTTTAAAACATTATATTAATTTACAGAAATTTCTATTTTATTATTAAAACTGGTTCAATACGCAATTAACATAAATTCGTAAGTTGACAGCTTTTCAAAACGGTATCAACTGATCTATTATATCATTAAAATGGTGACACCAAGCAAGCGCAGAAACTGTTCTTTTAGTTTCAAATTACTTTTATAAAGGTTTCGAACTGCAAAGAATCATAAAAAATGTACTTAACTGTGTTTTCTTCATTAATTAACATTCACTTTTAGGGGGAAAAAGACTATAAATCAGATGTACTTTACAAGAATAACACAGGACTACAAAGACATTTTTTTGTCAATTTACTTTGACTAACATAGGTCTAGGTTATGTTTTTTGGGTCGCTGATCACGAATTGGAGGTCCGTTCTGGTCCATCACATCTGGATTTTGCATAAAATAGCCATAAAATTGGTCAAAACGTGCTCAAAATGAGATTTTCATCGTTTTAAAGGGCATAGTATTCCAGAATGATCAAATTCGTCATACACCCGCCACTTTTGGGCTCTGCAGGAATAACTGTAATGTCCGAAATAAGTTTTGACAGCGACCATATGTTCTGCAGCTGGCAAGTACCAAGATGCCTTGAAGAAAAGATGCTATATTTCTAATGCAACCAAGCTACCGGATGCTATTGGCGATTCTGATCAAGACGAGATAATGCAAAATATCACTTAACAGCTGTCAAGTTTACTTTAACAGCTGTCAAATTACACTCGCAGCTGCCAATTAGCTTGCCTGGATATCAGCACTGAAACAGAATTAATGAAAGCATAAGGCGTAGTGTCTTTCTCAAAGATCTAAACTATTAGAATATTCTCATGACTTTGACAGTTCTGTTCAGCAGTGCTAGCTGTCAAAGTACACTTGAGAGCTGTCAAATAACATTTTATATAATAATAATAATATGTTAGGACTGTTACCAGAGCCACCAAGATCATATAATATACATAGATTTCAAAGAAATAGAGTAACCTTACCATCATGACAGTGTTGACTGTCATTTGGCAGCTGTCAAATTACACTCACAGCTGTCAATTAGCTTGCGTGGATATCAGGACTGGAACAGCGCCGATCAAGGCATAAGGCATAGTTTTCTTGTCAACGATTTAGAAAATTCTCACGGGTTCGCAACCTTTATCCATCATTTGACAGCTGCTGAAGTGCAATTAAATGCTGTCAATTAACATATTATGTCAGGCTCCTTCCTATAACCAATCCAATCATTATGGTAACACGATTTTTCAATGGAATAGAAAATTCGCATTGTTTAGACAATTTCCTTCGACATTTGACGACTGTCAAAGTAAACTTCACAGTTGTCAAAGCAAATTTGACAGCTTGCCAAAGTAAACTTCACAGCTGTTAAATGATATATTGCATTCTCTCCTCATCTTGATCAGAATCGCCAATAGCATCAGGTAGCATGGTTGCATTAGCAATATAGAATTTCTTTGACAAAGCATTTTGGCACTTGACAGCTGCAGAACATATGGTCACTGTGAAAACCTATTTGGGACATTAAAGTAATACCTGCAGACCCCAAAAGTGGCGGGTATATGACGAATATGATCGTTCCGGAAACATGCCCCTTAAAATGATGAAAATCTGATTTTCAGCAATATTATGGCTATTTTATGCAAAATCCAGATGTGATGGACCAAAACGGACCTCGAAGTCGTGATCAGCGACCCAAAAAACATAACCTAGACCTACTGTAGTCAAAGTAAATTGACAAAATTTTTTTTTTGTGGTTCTCTATAATCAATTCTTTTGACACACAGTGTTAATTTAACTTATTTGTACTTGATAGATTTTTAGAACTTCATACCTCTCGTACTTAATGGTTAACGTCGATATTATTTCTATAAATCCAGAATGTAAATGGCGGCCAAATGAAAGATACAATTTGTTAGAACTCATAAGAATAACAAATCAATCCCACTGCTGCACTACAAGACTAGAACAGAAAACCACGAAGATAATTATGACATAACTTGTGAAAAAAATGTGCATTTTTGTTATTCTCTGAACAAATTTACAATTTTTTATGACTAACAATTTTTAAAAGATGAATTTAATGGAATACCATACAGGGAGTTTAATATATACAAAATTTCGTAACGAAAATACGAATACTTATGTTGAACACATATTTTTAGAAATTGTACTGATGTGTAAAGCATAATAGCTGCATTCTTTCGTTAGTTCGTTTGTAATCATTAGTTACTAATGAGTAATAATATATGAGTATACCATATTTTTGGCGAAATTTTAGTAGCTATTTCTGATTCTTTATTTCATAATCACAAAAGAAAGAACGCTCATAATGTGGTAGTTTTAAAGCTGTTGTTTTAGTCTGTGTGAATTAAACAAGTTGTTCTTCAAATTATAAATAAATAGTGTAGAAAAGAAACGTAAAGAAAAATATCTTTGATATCGAGTGAATACTCTTATGCGTTTACTCAAAGTCAAACAAGATATATGTATGTATAAAATGTTGGGCTTCTTTAAATAATGTAAGCAAAAACGTTACCAGCGCAGCATGTATTGGCCACCCTGTGGTTGCATAAAAATGTACTTTCCAATCGTCTACGTGACTTTTTAAAGGTATAGGTTTATTTCCTATGTAAATCATAGAAAATAAAAAGGTAAATCGTCATGGATTCGTTATAGAATAAATATACATTCGCGAATTTAGAACTATGCTAAAATTAAAACGCGTGGCCGCATACTTCACAAACTTTATGGGCCAAATTAATACAAACAAAACGTACGGAAAATTCGAAAATATTGACTTTATATATTGGAAGTACGTTAAGAATGCAATTACACTTACCGTAATATACAAACAAATGAAGGTATTTGAGGAATTCTGGAAAGCGTGGAAATTTGACTAGACTTACTTTATTGCTACTGCGAAAACAGCACAAGAATTTACGCTAGATTTTTTCCGTAATAGTTTTGAAATTTACTGTTACTTTTCTCATTAAGAATAGTCTAACACATCTTACTACCCTTGTAAACTGTTCGTTAAAAAGTCACCCTCCAAGATTTTTGTATTTCTTCACGTTTCAGGGTTCCTAAATTACGAAAAATATACTTTCCTATTTCCGTTTGCTCTATCGGTCTGTTGGCACGATAACTCTCGAACGAAATGAGATAGTTTTCAAATTTTCATAACATAACACATAAGCTAAAAAGTTTTTGGTCTAACTACTTAAAACACGTTTTTTTGCAAAAATCACTCAGCATAATCGATGAAAATTATTCTATGCGCATCCAAAAATACAGAGGCCCAAACCTTCCCAGCCGACTGTTGTGTCCTCGGTCGCTTCCGGCGGCTTTCACCGGCTGCTGTTCACTCAGAGAGTTCAGCATCATTTGTATCTGTACGACCGCGTTAGATTCAGCATATGATGAGTAATTTTCCAGGGGCAGAGTCTCCGTAACACTTATCAAGCCATTGCTTTAAAGGTATTTTTTCCCATCAATAAACAGTGTTTAATCAACACACGAAATTCTATTTTTTCCATTGTTTTGAAAATATCAAAAGTAGCGTGTCTAAAACCACTGTAACTTGTAAACTAATCGTTGAAATGTCATGAAATTTTGATACGTATCGTTTGAAGGTTGGTACTTCCTAAAAATTATATAGATTTCTTGAAAATGGCGACATTTATATGTCAGACCAAAAACTTTTCAACCTGCGTGTTATAATACTTAAGACATTTAAAGGGTTGAACGGGTGGGGGAGACGATTACAAGGGTTGCTTCGTAAATATTGTGATATGCGATCTTGAAGTCGACAGGTCTGAAAATGGTATCCTTCCCCTGCTCAACTTTCTTTTTATGATTAATATATCACCATAAATTACCTATCATTTTACCTATTATTATTCTTTAATGTAGAAAAATCAAATTAATTATTTATTTGAATACTGCGTGTTAGGAGGGACGTATTGGGTAAAAAAAATCACCAATTTTTAAAAAAAAATTTTTGTTTATAATAGCAGCCAGAGATACAAGTCGCTGTATTTTACTTATTTCTGCGCCAATATTGCGATAATTCAGTTAAACTAATATTGTAAAAAGACTTAATTTATTAACAATTTATTATTTTAGGATAATATTTAGCAAAACGACAATATAACAGAGTTAAAAAAACGCCGGTAGTCACTGTTTTTCCTTGGTCCCTCTATTCCCGGTCCATCAAAACTTGACTGTAATTTGAGAACCCACACTTTTTTTATTGCCACTAAGTCTTGAGTTATGGGTACGGAAAATGGTCGATAATAGTACTTTGAGTTTTGTTCTCTTCTCCGTCGATCCTAGCTCCGTTGATGAATCGTGATGCTATAAAACGCATCCCAAGATGACAAATGAGAGAACAATAAATTGCTTTTGAAATATGAACTTGGTTCAATTTTAGTAGTTGATTTATATATATATATATATATATATATATATATATATATATATATATATATATATATATATATATATATATATATATATATATATATATATATATATATATATATATATATATATTTATACGGTAGAACCCTAACAATCGCGCTACCTAGCGGTTTTTGTCAGCAACTCATTAAACAGTCCCTCTATCGGTTGTGGCCTTAAACAACCCCCAATATAGAGCAGGAATGCTTTCAAAACTAGACGTACAGCAGTTAGAGATACCAATCATACTGATTGGTATTGAATTATTAAAGCGAGGGCTTTATGAAATATATACGGAACAATATGAATTACAATGTAGCAATGTTTTCTGGGAGCATGTTTAATTAAATCGTTAAGTTTCACAACCAGATACCTGACTAAAACATTTTTCTATCAAGACCTTAAAGTTTCCATACTTTAGTCTAGGTCTATAGGTCAAACGTAAGGTTTTAGTTTACTGTAATTAGGGTCACTATTTAAAAGATCTAAATTTAATAGTTTTTTAATTAAATAAAATGTTTATAGGTGTGTATATATCTGGGCATAAAACTTGAAAATAATAGAGCGTTTAAGAGAATGGTTCGGACTAAAAATTAAAAAAATTCATTTTGCATTTGTTTATATATTTTAGAAATAATTTTTCTGGATTTCTCCTGTGCCGATTGACAAAGTAATGCTGACGTTTCGCTGATCATCCTGCCGACTTCTTCAAAGCTTGTTCCGAGAACTGACTTCTTCAGAATCTAGGCAGATACTAGTGGACCAGCATGGAAGGCGGGTGGAACATGATGCTCCGATTCCAGATTGGTGAAAGGTAAAGTCCAGTATCACGATTAAGATTGTCGAAATGTTTAAATATTTCGATGAACTCCTGAATTTTTCCAGCATAGAAAAAAAATTTGTTGGAAGGATCTTTGATTGATTAAAGAGAATCTGGTGTCCTGTTTCATGCTGGTGTTCTGAAAGTGCTGAAGTGGAAATGTATCGAGATGTAAAAGACTCTATTCAAAAACGTACATATCTCCCCAGGTGATTCTTGCAACATCTTCCTTATTCTATCCTAGAAAAATTTGGGAGTCTATCGATGTACCTAAATACCCCAACAACCTTAATCGTGACACTGGTCTTTACCTTTCTCCAATGTGAGAACAGATTATCCATGAAGCTCCACCCACCTCCATCCGAGTCCACTAATAGAAAAAGGCGTGTGCAAGTCGAATTACCTCGGCTTCGTGCTAGATTCTAAAGAAGTTAGTTCTTGGAATAAGCTCTGAAAAAGCCGACAGGATAATTGATAAAACGTCAACATTACTTTGTCAATCGACATAGGAGAACTCCAAAATAATTATACCTATATGGTTTTAAGATGGAAGTGAAATTAAATACCAATGAAGGGTGAAATTCACAGAATTATAAATGTAAAAACAGCAACCCACGCAGAGCCAATTTATTCAAATTTATGCACCTGTCATTTTTACATCCTAATTACCGGAATACGAGGGTGTTCAAAATTCAAATTACCTAAACGTGAAATCTGACTAATCCAAACAAAGGAAACATATATACTAAGGAAGTAAAAATTCGTAACCAAGTAAACCTACACTTTTTTTTTCTAATAATAGAACCTTATTGTGTTGTTGCTTTAAGAAGTAAACAATGTTGCATAAAAAAAACCATGAATATGTATATGTTACAAATAAGATCTTTTCAAACAATAACCTTGCGAATTTTATAACTTTAAAAAATCCCTTTATATATTACTCGTGCATAAAGTAACAAGTAACTTGCCCCCTAACAACTTCGGAATAATTTGAGATTTATCAATAAAATTTAGTAGAGATAACTGGTAGCTACTGAAAAGTTCTTTTGATCAGATCGCCACTATCTTGGATCGCACTGTATGTGTTTCTATTACTGTTCTTGGAATTCCAAGATGCAAAAATAACCGTTATTTAATTGGATTATTATTTAGCCTATAAAATCGACAAAATTGTGTATAATTCTGCAAAGTAAGTTGATCACGTCTACATAAACATACATAGATTGTAACAAAGGAAACCGAACTTTTATTCTAGAAACTGTACTATTAGCGCCATCTAGATGTAAGTGACGTACTGAATAGTTTGATCGATACGCTATTCATAGTGAGTAATATAATTAGAAACGGTTGTTGACCATCCATTATGTGAGGCCAAACATAACAACTGTTCATTGAGGGTCGTTAGAAAGTTGTGATGGACCACAATTTACTCACCACTAACATTAAGTTTTGCCTGAAACTCAAAACTTTTACCCCAACGTAGAAGTTATTAAAACAAGTATATGGAAATGATTGCCTATCCTGTACACAAGTTTACAAATTTTTTCTAAAACTAAAGATAGCCGGAATTCAATTGCTGTTTGAGATTCCGGATAATTGCGTGAAATTTTTAACGAGGATCCAAATGAGACGGCAGAGTTGGATTCCGTTCTCATGGATCTGCGAGATATTTTGAACAAACTTAAGGTCTGTTCTCGCTTTGTTCCGCACTTGTTTACCGAGGACCAAAAGCAGGCAGCCTTTTAAATACAATTAAAATTTTCTGAAAAACATTGTTACAGGTGATGAAACATGGTGCGAGTAATATAATTTAATAATATACTTGAATTGATTCGGCCGATACTTGGTGGAAATCCATAACTAGAAGTTTTGCAGGAAGTAAAACACTACTTAAATTTCCACTAAATTTTTTATTTTTAACACCATGACATGTTTCGCTGTCGACAGCTTCTTCAGATATTTTGTAACAAACCATCTGACAAAAGCTGTCGTACAGCGAAACATGTCATGGTATTAAAAATAAAAAAATTTAAGTAGTATTTTACTTAATAATATACCGTCAAAGTTCTGTGTGGAAATCATCTGACGAGCCCACATCGAAGAAACTTCACTTTCAATAATCATGTGTTAAGATTACACTCGTTCGTTTCTACGATCCAAAGGATATTGTGCATAAATAATTCGTTCCAAATGACCCGAATATTAAAGAAGAAGTTAATTTAGGTATTTTGGAGTGTCACGCCCGGAGGCCGCAATCGTACGTCAATTTTTTTGCTCGGTTACAATAGTAACCCCTGACCATACTCCTGATGACTCTCTAGGATTTCTTGTTTCCAATATTAAAAATTCCTTTGAAATAGAGTTGTCATGACGACATTCCCCACAAGGTGCCAAAACAGAAGTTAAAAAGTCTTGTAACAAGTGAATTAACCATGGCAAACATGTATTAATCTTGATGGAGGTTTTTCAAAATAAATTAGATTATTTGAAAATATTTCTTGTTGTTAATTCTTGCTACTTCAAAAGTTCGGTTTGTTTTTCGACAACTTGTTTATTGTTAGAGTGTAGCTAAAATATACCATATTTTTTTATACGTTGCATTAGTTTTCAATGAAATTAATTACCTTGGTTAAAGACGCACGAAAATATCGAAGTTAAAGTACCAGTTCAAATTAGCTTACCTAACGATATCTGACAATAAATGTCACATACAGTAAGATAAATTAATATAGTATAATATACTAATTTCCTTGATATTTACTAAAGTATGCTATTGTCATTGAACAACTATCGAAGCTTCATCACAATCTTTACATCTTTAGAAAGTGTCTATTTCGTTAAATCCCTAAACGAGCGACGTGTGCGCGAAAGTAGCGAATCACGTTGTTTCTAAATTGCTACAAGTTGTCCTCGGTGGGAAACTGTCCCGGGTAGTTCATTCCAAAGGGATAAAGTTCTCCATATATAGTAGTTCAAGAAGAGGGTGGTACTGCGACTAATCAATCGGGCTATATCAGTCGAACACTTGCACATAAGTACTCGTATTTGTCGAATAGACTCAAGTTACCAACTTTTTTCCGATTGTTCTAGGTTTTTAGTAAGTTCTTCTGAGCTTCCAATCAGATTCTAACAAATGCAGAGCCTCAGACTTGAAAGCAGTTCTCCATTTTGAACTTTGTACAAGATTAAAGACTGTTGTGGAGTATCAAATATTCGCAGCTTTCGAAAAGCCGGGAATTGAACCAGCAACCTTTTAAATGGTGCACCAGTACGCAACGAAGCGGTTTGTTGTTATAATGATACCAGTCAATAAGTTTTGAAAACAGAAATGAAACAAGATGAATATTAATGAATCGAAATACATTTATTTTTCAGTATAATCTTCTTTAAGCTCCATACATTTTTTCCAACGATTTCCCAACTCACTTGCTCCATCTCTGAAGTGTTTTTCCGAAAGACCTTCAAAATATCCATCTATGGATGGGATCACCTCATCATTTGTTGAAAACACTTCCCACGTAGAAATTTTTGGAGATTGGTAACAGTTAGAAGCCAGACGGAGCCAGATCTGGCAAATAGGGTGGATGTTCCAACAATTCGTATTTTAATCCAACCAGTTTTGCCGTTTCCAAAGTCCCTCTGTGAGCGGGTGTTGAAAGATGATTTTTTCTTCTGCAAACCGAGCCTTTTCTCACGAATTTTCTCATCCAGCTGGACCAAAAGGTTTCAATAATACTCTCCTAAGATTGTTTTACTGGTTTGAAGGTATTCAATTAACAAAATTCCTTTTGCATCCCAGAAAACTGATGTCATAATTTTTTTGGACGACTTTGGCTGCTTTGGAGCTGAACAATCGGGCAGTTTGTTGTCGCAGTTTAGAATCATACTGGTAAACCCAAGTCTCATCTATAGTTACAAATCGACCCACAAAATCAGTTACATATGATCCTAATACGCAAGCATTTAAAACATAAAATGACATTTTAAAAAAATTAACCATTCCAGTCAGTTTAGCTTTATTATGTTTTGTCGTGGCTAATTTTAATAATAATGTTTCCAAATAAGGTATGTAAACGCGAGTTCACTGCTTTTTGAATGGAAGGATGCACGGCCAAATTGCTGAGGAATTTTTAATTATGTTCGATTAAGTTTTAATATGCTATAATGTTTTAAATTAAAATAAGGTGTCGGCTAAAGTAAAAGTGTTCTCACTTAGCAACATAATTAAAAAATAATTGGTATTTGTCTGAACGGTATAGCATTACAAAGAGTTTAGCTACTAATATGTTACTGTATATAAAAATGTATTAGCTACTTTGCAATTTTTTTTCCATTTCACCAGCATTCAGTTGATGATTCGTCGACCTTAAAAAACATTATAAAAGTAATCGAATACAAGCTAGGATAGGGGGACAACTCATGGAACCTATTGACATGAAAACTACTATTTATTCTCGTAATGGATAAAATAATAAAAAGCGTAAATAAGGGAAGATGATACAGAATAGGGAAAAACAAAATAAAAATATTCTTTTACTCAGATGATACAGACCGAGTTCAAAAAACTGAATTGTTAGTAATTGTTAAAGAGCCGTTCAGATGCAAATTCGGAGGTGTAAGTATCGAACAGGTTATGAAAGTAAACTACTGGAAATTATACCTTCTAACTATGGTGGCCAACACAAAAAATAATAACAATGTAGGCTAATAATTAACCGGATATGTAAACACTATAATATGAAGAAACAGAAGCAAAATCCCGAATAGATGAAGCCACTATAAGATTATTAATAACTTCTACAGCAGAGACATGGCCGAATATATCTACAATAAGATACTTGAAACCGGGTAGATGAGAATATTACCATGAATGATGAGAAATATGCTAAAATATCGAATAAACAGGATTGAAGTCAGAAGAGCAACAAGCATAATTGTCTATGGAAAATGGAATTTTTGCCATAAATTTTGTTACATACTTTTTAATATAGATATTTTGCCGTTCTTGACAAACTGGGGAAGGAATAGCTATTTATTAAAATTGTAATTGGTTAAATCAAGTATATTATATTTTTAGTGTTCCGTACGGAACACTTATAAGATCTCTTCAGTGTCTGTCTGTGTGTCTGTCTGTCACACCCGATTTTCTCCGAAAACATGTTGGTAACGCCTCACTTTTTTCGTAAATTTTTTAAAATGAAATCGGAAGTGAAAAAAAAATCGTGTGGTGTCAAATGAAAGTTTGTGAAAACACGAGTATCCCGCCTTTTCTCGAAAAGTACTTATCAAAAAATTTTGAAAAAATTTTGAAAAAACTCTGGAATACTCTCCACGGGGTGTAGATTGAACAAAAATTATCAAGAGTGCATTACCTTTAATAATTTATCTGGTATATAAAAAAAAACAAAAATTTCAAGGTCATCAGATTTCAGTAAAGATTGGAAACAAACTTTGTTGAAAACTGATTTGGGGTGTGTTTTGTAAAGTCATTGATCATTTTATACTTCCGTTACAACATTTTTTATTTTAAAAGCAATCAACGTACGGAACACTAATTGCGCAAGTTCAACTTGCACTTGACCGGTTATTTCTAGTTAGATCAACATACTCCAGAATACTTCTTAAAAAAACTCAATTAGTACGTTAAAAATGGTTAGAATTATGAATAATGAGATTTAAAAAGCTTTATGTTTATTTTGAAGACGCTTAATTTTTGTGGACCAACTAATTGTAATTAAAAATTCTACCAAAACGTGTACATCTGTCTACAACAATTACAAAGACACCGACAAGGTTTTAAATTTAGGTCGCATCGTAAAATATAACTAGTTTTTTATTGCTAACTGGCTAATTCATGGGAAAAAGTAGTATAGGAGGAAATTAGTATATAATGTGAGTGAGTAACCATTCTATTTTATCAGTTTCTTTTCCTTTAAAAATTGAATTTATTTACGGGCGCGAATTTTTATCTTAGAACAAACTTCATAGACTTATTTCTAATAGTTTTAGGCATTATACTATAAACAATATTAAGTTAATTAATTTAAAATTAAGACTTGTCATTATTTATGTTGCTGTTATAAAGTATGCTAAATAAATAATAAAACTATGAGTTAGAATCAAGTTTAGAACTCGGTAGATAATAAGATTAATGATTTTAAGAATTGGCTGTTAACGAATTGTTGTATTAAAGCTTGACAAAGTCGCAATTTCGTAAAATTGCTTCTACCAAAGCTATTCAGATCTGAAGTGAGTTTCAACTAAATTTAACAACTATTGCATATGTACCTGTGATATTTGCAATATAGTCTAGATTAATAATGAAAGCTTAGCTTAAAAAATCTAAAGTAATTTTGTAAAGATTCAGAAACATTTAAGCAACATTTATTTAAAATGGGTAATATTACTCTTGATTCATCACTGTGATGTCTTTAGATATAACGTCTTGAAAATGTACAAAAAATACGATTTTGAGCTTTATGTATATATACATATGTGATTCCCTATTTAAGGTGGAAAGACAGGTTGTCATCTGACTCGTTACTGCAAGCTTAAAACCAAAGGTTATTGTTCTTTTTTAGTTTACTGAAAAAGAACCCCGCACTAATCATATGGAAATTGGATCCCGGTCAAATCGGCTGAAAATGTATAATGTTATGCTTCAAGCCATTCTGATCAAAAGTCTCCATAGACACAACGTCTAAAAATGGATAGACTAGGAATTATCGCGCGTGGAATTAGTAAAAAAAAACCGCTAAGAAAATTCTATTTTTGCGTTTAAGGACTTATTTTGACTAAAACATTCGAACGGGATTATATGTTTTTTGGGTTGCTAATTATGATTATAATAATTGTTTTGACCCATTTCGCTCCTACTTTCGAATATTGGCCATTCTGGCCATTTCTGGAGTATTTTTTTGATTTAATTCGTCTAGAACATTTTTTTGCTAAAAATTCTAACATAATTTTATGTTTTTGAGTTAATAATTACGAATATATTATATAATTATTTTGAACCAATTTAATCCTACTTTCCAATAGCGTTTATTTGGGGCCAACTGTTGGCCCTTCTCTGACTCCAGACTCCAGAAATGACCCATATTCGAAAGTAGGAACAAAATGGCTCAAAATAATTATTATATTTATAATTAGTAACTCAAAAATCATATAATCCCGTTGGAATTTTTCTTAAAATGATGTTCTAGTCAAAATAAGTCCTTTAAAAAACGCAAAAATAGCATTTTCTCAGCGGTTTTTTTTACTAATTAATTCTACGCTCGATAATTTCTAATCTATCTGTTTTTAGACTTTGTGTCCATGGAGACTTTTGATCGCAATGGCTTGAAGCCTTAGATACTACATTCTCAGCCGATTTTACCGGCATCCAATTTCCATAAGATTAGTGCGGGGTTCTTTTTTGTATTATTCTGGACACAAAAACCCTAACCTTTTAAGCGGTAGTGAATAATATAATTTTTACTCTGTTCGCTGATAATTAAATATTTGACCTTAAACATAAGAATTTACGATTCTACTAATTAAAATAACAGGAGGTGTGAACAAAGAATAATAAGGTGTTTTTTTTGTTTTCACCCGACTGCGTTTGTGATAATAAAATGAACATTTTTAATATCCTATTTGATCCTGCTTCCAACACACATTTACTTATAATTTATAAATTATAAAAGATTTGATATGAAATAAACCAATTTTTTTGAGTATATATCATTAAAAATAAGAAAGTAAAAAAGAACGATTATTATTTGTAAATTAAAAGTAGCTATCACCTCGGTCTAAACGATTTTTGATAGAGAAAAACAAATACTCTCAAAGATTGTCATGATGATAGTCACTTCTTGTATTAATGACTGAACATTTAGCTGCTGTAGAAAACAGCACGATACCAACAATAACTTAAGGGTAAGTGGAATATCTAAGAACGCTTTTGCAAAGTTATAAACGGGCCTTTTGATGATTCATAGAATTTAAAATTCAGATTCTTTGGCGAAACCTAGGCTTGTGATTACCTCTATTTTTTCTGAATCTAAAATTTTGTACCCCCTTAAAATTGCAATTAAACTTAGCCCTTCTAATTTATTAGTTGTTTGCTCCATGCATTTAGAGCTAGTTATTTTATTTAATATAGGTGTTTGAGCTCGAAGGACCAAACTTTATTATAATTTTAAATTATTAAACGAAATATGGCACTAACCTTTCTGTTAAGAAACAGTCGCCTCATGTTTAGGTTTGGTTGTGCTGGCATCGTATATTTGTTCACCACCATTCTTACAGTTCATTTAACAAATAAACACCATAAAAACAACAACCAAAATCACATCACACAGAACGAATCGGGATCGTTTTATTGCCCTATAAAACCGCGCGAGGGCTTTAATTATAGCGCTTTTCTTTCAAGTTTCTAGAAAAATCGTAAACAAAATAAATCGTAACCGTCCTCGTAAGAATGGTAAACTTAACGACCAGTCAATGAAGACACCGATGTCTAATTTTATAACGGTTCAACGTTTATTTCAAGGCTTATACTGTTGAGACAGCCTAAAACGAGAGTCTATTTAAGCTCCCCTCTCTAGTGTTGCTTAAACTTTTGCTGCTTTCCGAGAAACGTATGAACGCGAGCAGGAGCCATCAGTCGGATTTTGAAAGCTTTCGCAGGAAAAAGATTGTGGCCGGTACGCAGGAAAATCCGATTTTAGCACTGCGGATTTGAGACAGGTGCCATTGATTTATTTACAATCAGGATACTCACGTTGCAGTTTAATAACATATCAGGAACAATTTGTCACTCTGGTTTACAGAAGCGCAGTAAATTTTATCGTACGAACTTATTTTGTTACTTGTTGGTTTTATCTCTACAAATTCGATAATTTATATATTCTACTCTTTAATCTAAATAATACCCCAAAAGCATTATTCTGATGGAATTTAAAAAATTTAGAAAAGCCGTACTTTATATAGAGAGTTTCTCGAACGTTAAGTATTCTTTCTATAGAGATATTTTCTATTTGCAATTTTTTTCGGATTTGAAAATAGGTGTTATTAATGGCGCAGTTTAATAACAGTTGAGAGTTATTTTTCGCGAATTGCCCCAGGCAACGAAACGTGGGTGTTTTATTGAAGTCCTTCCACGAAACAGAAGTGGCTCATAAGGGCTCTCCACCTCCAAAGAAGAAGAAAACTAGGTCGGCTTCTGAAAAGATGACGTTGGTTTTTGGGACTGCAAAGAAATTTTGCTTAGTGCGTATATGAAATAACCGGTGAAGTGCAAGTTGAACTTGCGCAATTAGTGTTCCGTACGTTGATTGCTTTTAGAATAAAAATTTTTGTTACGGAGGTATAAAATGATCAGAGACTTCACAAAACACACCCCCAAATGAGTTTTCAACAATGTTTGTTGCCGATCTTCATTGAAAAGTGATGACGTTGAATTTTTTTTATATATCAGATAAATTATTAAAGGTAATGCACTCGTGATGATAATTTTCGTTCAACTTACACCCTGTGGATAATATTCTAGAATTTTTTCCAAATTTTTTGATCAATACATTTCGAGATAAGGGGAGGACAGTGATTTTTCGCGATTTTTTAAAAATGATACAAAGAAAAGTGTGTGCAAGTATTACATTATATATATTTTTGAACTCGTATTTTTACAGGCTTTCATTTGACACCACAATTAATAATTTTTTTTTCACTTCCGATTTCACCCCGCAAAACTAACCCCTTAAGTAAAAATTTAACTTTTAAAACTACACGGCACTGATGAGGCCATCAATTCCTATATTAGTACCATATTTCAACTTTCTATCTCGAATAGTTTCGGAGAAAATCGGGTGTGATACTCGGACGGACGGACAGATACCGAAGTGATCTTATAAGTGTTCCGTACGAAACACTAAAAAGGGTCTAGACATAATAGAGACACGCAAGACGATTCAAACTCTAAAGCCGGCCACTGGAGAAAAACGTCCGAATTTGTGAAGATACAAAACTCTGCTTTTGCACGACAACTGTAGAGTCCACAAGACTTACACAGTTCCCGCCATTACCAAAAGCTGTGACTTCACCAAGAGTCAACATTCAATCTATAGCCCTGATTTAGCGGCCTGCGACGTCTTCTGTTTAAATTATCCTCGAAAGATGCGTTGAAATCCACCGTAGCGTCATTTTTTTTTTGAGATGCAAACAAAAGATTTTTTTGATCGGAATGAAACTGCTCTGGAAATGCTGGACTAATTGTATTAATGTAGACTTGTAGAAAAATATTTTTTATAAGCTGTATAGCTATTCAAAGCTAGGTAGATACCTAGATAGCACCCTCGTACTATTATCTGAATAATAAATAACCGGTCAAGTGCAAGTTAGACTTGCGCAATTAGTATTCCGTACGTTGATTGCCTTTAAAATATTTTTTTTTTACGGAAGTATAAAATGATCAGTGACTTCACAAAATACGTCCCAAATGAGTTTTCACAAAGTTTTTTTCCGATCTTTACTGAAACAGGAGCCTTAAAATTTTTTGTTTTTTTTTATATACCAGTAAATTGTTAAAGGTTGATAATAATAAACACTTGTGATAATTTTCGTCCAATCTACACCCTATAGAGAATATTTCAAAATTTTTTCAAAATTTTTTGATCAGTACTAAGGGGGGACAGCGATTTTTTGCACTTTTTTAAAAATAATACAAAGATAAGTATTACATTATATATATTTTTGAACTCATCTTTTTACAAGCTTTCATTTGACACCCCACTCGATAAGTTGGAATTTTTTTTTTTTTCATTTCCGATTTTACTCCCCAAAACTAACTCCTTAAGTCAAAATTTAACTTTCAAAACTACACGGCTCTGATGAGGCCATCAATTCCTATATTAATGCCAAATTTTAACTTCCTATGTCAAATAGTTTCGGAGAAAATCGATTTTGACAGACAGACAGACAGACGGACACTGAAGTGATCTTATAAGTGTTCCGTACGAAGCACTAAAAATGATAAATGTTTTATTATTATTCAATATTAATGTAACCTATTTATGTTTTGAAACGCATAGTATATTAAAAGAAACGGCTTGTTTACTTACGTTGGGGAAATACACTGTTCAAAAAAACTAGATCCTGGCAGGCAAATTTGAAACAGGTGATATATTTATTGATGGCATAAAATGCGAAATCGTCAGTATGTAACATGTGAATCATTCCAGTAATTAGGTTATAAACATTCTACATTATTTTGAGTCAACTATGATTATTTTAAGAATTGTCCCAATTTCTTTCTTGTAAATATCATTTTACTGCAATGTGATTTTTTTAATTTGTATTTACTTGATTTTCTAAATTTGTGTTTACTTGCTTTTTGAAATTTGTATTTACAACTGTTTATTTACTTTTTACTTTGCTTGCTAAACTAAAGTATTGTATTCGTAAAAAAAATCACGTCCCGAGATCCTGCTTCTCTTCACGTTTTAGGGTTCCTAGATTACATCATCAAAACTACACGGCTCTGATTGGGCTCAATTCCTATATTTGTACCAAATTTCAACTTTCTATGTCAAACAATTTCGAAGAAAATCGGGTGTGACAGATAGACACCGGAGTGATCCCATAAGTATTCCGTACGGAAACTAAAAGGTCGACGATGCAATATATATATATATATATATATATATATATATATATATATATATATATATATATATATATATATATAATGATTCCCTTCTGTTAAGGCTTTAACGCTTTTTTTGAACGACTCGTCCCCCTGAGAAATAACGTCGCTATTATCATTATTATTAATGTTTGAGGGGAGTATTAGTCCTAAATTCATTCTATAATGAAAATTATTTATTTCTCTAATATGAAACAATAGTATACAGGCGCCTATTAACATCCTTCACTTTTTTTAGCACCATAGTCTGCCAAGTGGACAACATTTTTACCTATAATATTGTTTTAGCGTTTTAAAAGATAAAAACACCTTAAATACGGTTTTGTTGAAACTGTGCATTCAATATAATGATAATTATTTATAATATATATATATATATATATATATATATATATATATATATATATATATATATATATATGTATATATATTATATATATATATATATATATATATATATATATATATATATATATATATATATATATATATATTATATATATATATATATATATATATACATATACGGGGTGTTACGGAATTCACTGCACATATTGGAACTGGCGTCTCCTTATAGCAAGCCCGATTGCAGAAAATTCAGCTTAAATAGCAAATCTCAATAATAAAAGAAAAAAATCGACCCTAAAGAAATTACGTCATGAATATTTTTTTCACGCTGACACTGGTGTACCATACAACTGCACAATATCGTGGAGCGTTAACCAGAATGTCAAATTCAAATTCAAAAAAGCTTTATTAATACTCAATAAAATTTACGAGGTTGGTTTAACGTTTTTGAGTTCAATGGACATTCATCCACTGCAAGGCCTTGGGACTTGTTGGTATTCTGCATACTTAGTATACCAGTCCTTATGTATGCCATAATCTTTCAGACGTTTCTGGATATTTATCTTGTAATGGCTAGTATTATTTGTGATTTTTGTGAAGGTACGTTGGCTATTAGGGTAATTTTTTAATTTAGCCTGCTGCGAAATTTCTTAATAGAAAACCCAGTTTGAACCAGAATGTAAGGTTAATACATATAGTTACTACAGCGTTTTTCACATTCAACAGGAATCTTAAACAAATTTAATAATAAAAAAATGTTCTAAAAATAATTTAAATAATTATTTTCGCACACCAAATATTAATTACACAAGTTTTATATTCCAATATTTTATTCCTAATAAGTAAAAATTTTAACACATGTAATTCATTAAAATTTTATTTTAGCGTGATTATAAAATTGGCCTAACCAGCCTAATAAATAAATTAAGGTGGGTCGAAAGTTGTTCATCTTCTTTGGCTTTCTTTTTGTCCACACAAAAAAATGCTTTCTTTTAATAGGCGCACCACCGCGACCTGCGGAGGCATCAAAGAATTTTCTTTTGCGCGCAGGCTGAGTGTGGGTTTTTTTTTGAGGTTTGTAGGAGAGGCTTAGGTATATCATATTATTTTTATTGTTGGTTTTTTATTCCTTTTGTTTATTAATAACTTTAACTTTTTTAAGGATTTGATGCAATTTCCACAGTTTTTTGTACAGTATTTTTTGAAGTATTGGGCATAAAGATTTTACAATTTTTTTTTTTACAGCTTTAGCGTTAAATCCTGAAGCAGACGGTTCAAAATTTATATGTGGTAATTTGGAGACATCAGGCTGCTTAGTAATTTACTTGTTATCTTTGATAATAATAAAGGCGTCTTGTAAAATCGATGTGCTTTCATTAATTCAATTTGCTTGAGAGAGAGAGAAAATATTTATATTTTCAGCTGCTTTAAACAAATGTTCGAGAAAGACGTTTTTGTCCACATGCCAAACTTCAGCCACTTTAAATCCGTTCACAATGGAGCTAATGATAGCAGCTCTTCGGTAAGCTTCTGCAATAAACTGGCAACTTGATATTGCGTTACCTGATGACCTGGATTTGTCCTCAATCATTTTTCTTTTGATTGAATATAATAATTGTTCATAAGTTTTAAAAAAAAAGACGTCCAGTAGGTGAAGCTGTGCGTAGTAAGGCTTAGTAGTTGTGACATTATTATATCCCATTAGCCTTTGCTATGTTCAACGCTTCCTGCGCTGTATTTCTATCAAGTAGAAGTAACACTTTATTTACAGGGGTTGGCTTTACGATGCTTATAAAATGTTTCATCCATTTTACAAATCAGTTTGAGTTAATATAGCCATGTTTGGGATCGTGACAACACTCTCAGAAGGTGTGCCATTGCCCAATTCAGGATATTGTCTCATTCTTTTGAATATAAGCATTGGTGGCACTCACCGTCTAGCCACACTGGCGCAACACCAGGCCTCTTTCTCCGCTTATGATTGCGCCGATTTGTTTCTGTCTTTTTAATCCCAAAACGTTTTGCGTTTTTTTCTGAACGGTGCAAAATCTACTTACTTCAACGTTAAATATTTTTGTAGGCGTTAATATATTTTAATTTACGATTCTTTCAAGATGAGGTTCGATTTGCCCTACTCTCCTTTCTCAGCTGTTCTCCCCCGTTAGCAAAAAGTTATTTCTTTTTTTGCTTCTAAAATTTTATTTACCTCATTATAAATACTGGCCTTTCATGGGGGGTTAATTTTGTCAATGATTTGGTAAAATGCAGTTTTGTTCTTTTTTTTTCATTTTTCAAAAATTTTCTAGTTTGAAAAAAAAAGTATCGAATGTATATTTATATATTACGTGTTTACGAGGAAAGTACTAGGTAAATTATTTCACCGATTTTTTTTACAAGAGTTGTTATTATCGTTGCTAATAGTCTGATTTATTTAAGACTATTTTAGACTACCGTTATCTTGAAAACTTTTGCAGGAATCATTAAAATAGCCAAGTATTT
>CM032456.1:156520989-156670989 GCA_019049505.1 Pachyrhynchus sulphureomaculatus
AATTTTGTGACGATGCTAGAAGATTGAAGTGGTTACATGACTATGTCGGGTTGCGCAACGTAACTTTTTTTATGAAAAAAAACTGCCGCCTGGGTTTTTGAAGCGTTAGATTCTGCTTGGTTACTATCACTTCAAGATAGGATTTCTTCCAGGTCTTTGTTAAGTTGAACGGTTTCCTGCGGTCTGCAAATATTTAGTCGATGTTTTTGCGTTCAAAGTACAAGAGCGACACGTGTGCGGAAGAAGCGATTCACGTCGTTCTTGAATCGCTGTAAATTGTACTCGGTGAGAAACACAGTCCGGGGCAAATTATTCCAAAGGGATGATGTTTTCCATATAAAAGACTGCTTAAAAAGCGTTGTACGAGGAATAACAAGCTGAACCTCATACGGATGTGAAGTATCAGCGCGACGTGTATTTCTAACATGCACCGCTCTGGCAGGAATTAAACGGGCCACATCCTCCGATCACTTTCCGTAAAAATACTTGTAGAACAGGCTCAAGTCACCAACCGTTCTTCGATGTTCCAGCGAATCAAGGCCGCCGGTCAGTTCCGAGTCTCCAATCAGACGAATAGCTCTTCTCTGAATAGAATCCAACAAATGCAGTGTATGTTTGGGAGCGGAGCCCCAAACATGGGAGCAGTATTCCATAGTTGGTCGAATTTGAGCTTTGTAAAGAATTAACAGTTGTTGTGGAGTGGAAAGCTTTCTGGTTTGAAATAATATTCCCAACTTTTGAGAAGCTCTCCTTGCTATGCCTGCAACATGCTTATGCCAGGACATATTTGCTCCCAAATTAACGTCCAACAAATTGAGTGACGATGTTAGAGGAATATAGTGCCCCGCCATAACTATGTCGGGTTCAGCAACGTTAACTTTTTTAGAAAAAACTGCCGCCTGGGTTTTTGTAGCGTTAAATCCCACTTGGTTATTGTCACCCCAAGATAGAATTTCTTCCAGGTCTTTGTGTTTTCTGCGGTCTGCGTACTGTCAAGGTTAATGTAAAGGAGAAAGGAAGTAGGAGACAATATGGAGCCTTGGAATACACTGACACAGCCGTAAACAAAACCATTCAGACATACCATAATACCATAGCTTAGCCGACAATCTGTCCTGCTAAACTCGGTCAAATGCCTTGTATATATCAAGTGCATCCGCACGAGATTCTCTATAATATTCATTTGCTTTGTTCCAAAGATGTCTGACATAAGTTAGAAGATCTCCTTTTGATTCTTGCTTACGAGAGCCGTATTGAATCCTAAGATAAAGCTTTTGAGTTTTTTAGTCGTGAAATATTATTCAGTTAACTTAAATATATTGTCTTAGCTTAAAGACTTGTCAGTGTCTTCATTTAATTACATTGTTCCAATAACATTAAACCATTATTCCATCTAATCTAAATAAATTTCAGCTTTAGTACACTCAAAAATATGTACTATGGTTGGATTGGAAGAATGATTAATTTAATCAAACTGCCACTGATTTGTTCCGACTAGTCATTTTTGATCTCTGTATGTACTTTTTTATATATTAGTTTATTCGTATATTGTTATTGACACACATAAAATTCTTTATAATTATCATTAATTAAACAGAATTAAAATCATGACTTTATTATTAAAGTTTAAGTTTCTTTTAATTGTAACAACGAAAATAAAATATTCTAAAAAACGTTATGCTCCAAAGAAATAATAATCTTTAATTCACAGTATTACATTCATATAACATTGGGTGTACGCCAAGACCGCGATATAGTTGTCACCATGAAGCCAAGCGTTTCAACATAAAAACATTTTAAGAGGAAAAGTGAGGAGCACTAAATGTAATAACAAATTTATTTTAATAATAAGAAAAATGAGCTGTTTTTTCTGTGGTAGTGAAGTAAGGGTTTAAATTTAAATTTGTTCCAAAACAAATACACTTTTTACTTAGGGCTCTTATAGAAGTTGGAAGCCTTTTTTGTCGTATAAAAATTAAATACTTAATTTTAACAAATATCTTGTATACAAAAACAATGAAAGAAAAAAAAAAAAAATTTGGTATAAATCGTTTTATTGTTTCTCAAAATATTCGCCTTTAAAATTTTTACACTTTTGCATGCGTTCGAACCAATTCTCGAAATATTTTTTCCACTTTGAAATTGGAAGGATTCAACAGCTTCTTTAGGTGATGAAAATCGTTGTCCACGCATTTGTTTTGACATTGGGGAACAAAAAGAAGTCGTGAAGCAATAAATCAGGTGAATACGGGCAAGGAGACAGTAATTCGATGTTTTTGTCCGTCAAATCAATTGTTTGACGTGCTTTGTGAGAGCCATCGTCATGACGAAGAATAACGTGACATTTTCGGCTGTTTTTCTTAATTTCATTTATTATATTTCTGGTAAACAAATTGTTGTATACTATTCAGCATTAACTGTTTTTCATTCCTCTAAAACAGTGGTTACAACATGTCCGGTATAACCAAAGAAACAAGCGATCATTTTCTCGGAAGGGCTTCGCGAACGAACCACTTTTGTTAGATTTGGTTTATCTTGGAAAATCCAAACAGTTGATTGTTGCTTAGTTTTCAGCTGGTACGAAAAGGATGAAGTTTTTCGTATACGTGTATGATGTATTAGTACGACGTGAATTCTTATAATGCACCGCGAGTAAGTGTACTACAACATTTCCCATGGAGTATAGACTGAAGTTGCCAACTTTTCTTCGATGTTCAATGTTGCTTGTAAGTTCCTGGTTCCCGATAAGGATAATAACTCTTTTGGATATGAAAACAGAGTATGTTGGGATTATGGAATCTTTGGCACGATGACACGAGAAAACATTTATCACCACTACACCCAACACTTTATGTTAGCACTCGACGCGGGTTTCACTTATCATGTTAGCATCATCATTAGTGGTATTAATAAGTCAATCATCGCTCCTGATGATGCTAACGTTGGTAACCAAACGAGCGTCAAGTACAAAAATTGTTTGGTGTAGTGGTACTCAATATTATGTAGTAAAACAGTATGTGTGGGAGCTGCAAACATAGCAGCAATATTGCATCAACTGTAAAATTTGAGTTTAGTAGCGGATTAAAGATGCTGTGTAGTATACAGCTTATATAGTATATAATAAAATTCCAGGTAGTTTAGTAGCGTTTCTTTCTCTACATGCAACATGATTAAATCAAGGAATATTTGCTCCCAAGTAGTTGGGACGACGAACGCCCTGCATATATCCAGTACAATCGTTTGAAATTCTCCATAGTGTTTAGTTGCATTGTTCCGAAGATATGTGACATAAATTGGAAGATCTCTCGTTGACCTTTGTTTACTAGAGCCATATCAGTGGTTGCTCTTATATTAAATTCTTCCCGATATTTTAATAGATAGCCTTTTCCATAACCTTCGGGATAACTGAAAGCAATGCAACTAGTTGGTAGTTGTCCGTTAACCTTTTTTAGATATCGTCTGAATTCGAGCATATTTCCACAAGGAAGACAATATTCCTTTTCTGCAGGATAAGTTGACAAGCCTACAAAAAATTGGTATTCGTCTGCAGGCCTATATTTTGAGTGCCAGGACAATTATTTCAACAAATACGGTTTATGAATATTGGGCTTTTTTGCCCTGACATTAGAATGTAAAGCAAAGTGATTACCAGGTGTACAAGTATGAAATGCGGATTTCAGACAACATGGTGCACCAATGCAGTTTCTGCTATAAAGATTTGACACTGCGCCATTTTGGTATGTCATCAACAAGTGTCACACGCGCACGAATGATAAATTGGAAAAGTGTATGCATAGTGTTGTGCTGTTGTGTTCAATATGTCGAAATTTATACCGAACAAAGAGCATTCGTGGACAGCATTCATTTTTTATATTCATTTGAAGAAAACTGCTGTTAAATCATACCGATTACTTCGAAAAGCTTATGGTGAATATACTCCATCGCAAGATACGTGTGAACGATGGTTTTGGAGTTTCAAAAGTGGTGACTTCGATGTTGCAGACAAGGAACGTGGAAAACCGCCAAAAAAATAAAATGTGGAATTGCAAGCATTGTTGGACGAAGATGATTCGCAAATACAAAAACAGCTCGCCGAGCAATTGGGCGTTAGTCAACAAGCTGTTTCCAATCGGCTACGAGAGATGGGAAAGATTCAGAAGACCGGTAGATCGGTACCACATGAGTTGAACGACAGGCAAATGGAAAAGCGCAAAAACACGTGTGACATTTTTCTCGCTCGCTACAAAAGGAAGTCGTTTTTGCATCGTATAGTTACAGGGGATGAAAAGTGGATTTATTTTGAGAATCCCAAGTCCAAAAAATCATGGGTAGACCCAGGCACACCATCCACAACGACCGCAAGACCGAATCGTTTTGCAGAAAGACGATGCTATGAGGGAGAGGGGCGTGGTCTATTATGAGCTGTTAAAACCTGGGGAAACGGTTAATTACTAAACGTTACCAACAACAATTGACCGATTTGAACCGTTCGCTGCTTGAAAAAAGGCCAGAATACCGAAAGATACAACACAAAGTCATTTTTCTTCATGACAATGCTCCATCACAGACGGCAAAACCAGTTCGCGACACGTTGGAAGCACTCAGCTGGGAAGTTCTACCCCGTGCGGCTTACTCACCAGACTTGGCTCCTTCCGATTACCACTTGTTTGCATCGATGGGTCACACATTTGCTGAGCAGCGCTTTGGTTCGTACGAAGGTGTGAAAAAATGGTTCGATGAATGGTTCGCAGCAAAAGGGGAAGATTTTTACTGGCGTGGTATTCACAAATTGCCCGAAAGATGGGGAAAATGTATAACAAGCGATGGAGCATACTTTAAATCAAGCACTTTTTATCATTCTTCCGAATTTAACATGTTTTTTTTAGAAAAAAAATCCGCATTTCATACTTGTACACCTACTAGCTAACAATTTGGCTTGTTCAACAGATGTTACTGTAAATGGTATTGTACGACCGGTGGCGGTATAGTTAGTGTGAATTTTGATCTATGCAATCAGCCAAAAAGATCAGGCAAGTTGCTCATTGATTAAAATGTTACCGATTTGTATAAGGGCGAAACATGGGATTGATAAGAATTTTGTAGAGAACTGTAACAATGGGGATCCCTGAGGAATATCATGGTCCCAGAAAAAATCTTCTGACCGTACAGAATTATTTTTTATTTACAAACATCGCATATTCAAAAACTTTTTATATTAGAGAGATTTTGCAAGGCTTATTTTGGTCTTTATCTTTATTTGAAGCGTGACCCTATAGTTTAGAGCTTGCGCAGAAGTAAAGGGAAAAATTATATATAAGGACTCGGCGGACTGGTTTCGTTATTTGAAGCATGCTTGCGCAGTATTGAAAAAAATAAGAGAATCCTTTATTAAGGATAACGATTTCCCTTATTTAGGAACTTATAAGAGAGGTTATTTGAAGTTCGTTATTCTTATCGCTATTATGGTAGGGCCTGTTTTATTTTCCTACTTAGGTATACAAACCACTAAGAAAATACACTAAAATTGAAATGATCTTTTATTGCAAATAACACTCACAACAGTTAATTAGGGTTCGGATTATGTTGTGATTTTGCAATCTTTGACACAATGGCATTACAGTGTGTATAGTCTTAATTTTAAATGAAATTTTATTTATCGCACATTACACGTATTACCTTGGAGATATTGAAGGAAGTTATAGAAACCTCTTAGACACAACTTTAATTTAGAAACTTGTGTTGACCTATCAAATCCTAATAACCGGTGTGCCTAACCATGAAATGAATGAAAAAAATTCCCTAAGTTTATGGAAGATGAATACTAACCTAACCTTGCAATTCCTTCGCGTTAATACTGCACATGCTTGAGATAACGATAAGGTCAAAGGCATGTGAAAAATAAGCATTGCAAAATCTCTCTATTTTGCTTATTAAATATTTTTGAACAGTTAAAATAGAAATTTTATTATATCTAGTTTCTTAACGTTCCGACGTTTATTCGTAGGTTATAGCACGGCAGTTTTGAATATTACGTACTACTGATAAATAGTACCATTTATGAGAAATGATCTATGCGACATTTCTTAGGAATCGAAACTTGAGTGAAATAATAGATTACTAACCGATAATAATTATTCATACGAACCTTAGATTATTGTTCTTTAAATTTTCTTTCAATCCTTTTATTAATTTTCCATTTATTTATTCCATTTTTGTAATATTAAGAATCATTTAATAATACGCAGTAATATTGGTAAACACATGAAACTTTTTTTTCGTGGGAACAATCTCAGTAAGACATTAGAACTTGCCATGTTTTCTTTTAAAACATATTAATTTAAAAATAGTAAAACTATAAAGGAATAAATTTATTTGATAAATTTATACTTCTACATACTATTCCGTAATATCAGAGAAATCAAAATACCATTAATTTTAAATTTGAAAAATTATGTTTTTATTCATATCGGTATTCAGGTGCGTAGGATATCCTTGAGTAAAAATAAAATTTTGAACAGGTCAATTAATATACTGTCGTTGCATTCTGTTTTTATGTAATCCAAACTTGGATGGAAAATTTTGAATATTATTTTAATTGATGCGCCAAATATTACTAAATATAATAAAAAAAATTTAGAAAATGCTAAAAGTTTTTTACTCAGTGGTTCCCTCGCAAATATAGATTGTAATTAAGGGGTTACATATACCTCGAATTTTCAGAAATTTGATTTTTTTTACGCGTAGGCGTAGTAAAGCCAATCCCTGAAATTAAAGTGTCGCTTCTGCTTGATGGACATACAACGCATTCGAAGAACCTAGAAGTATTGAACATATCAAAGGCTAATGGGATATAATAATGTTACAACTGCTAGGCCTTACTACTCACCGGCTTCAGCCAGTGGACGTCTCTCTCACTTATATTCAAGCAATAGAAAAGGGGTTAAGGACAAATCCAGGTCGTCATGTAACGCAATATCAAGTTACAAGTTTATTTGCAGAAGCTTACCAAAGAGCTGCTATTATTGGCACCATTGTGAACGGATTTAAATCAGCTGGCGTTTGGCCTGTGAACAAAAACGTTTTTCCCGAATATTTGTTTAAAGCAGCTGAAAATGTAAATGCACTCTTTCTCAAATAAACTCGAGTAATGAAAGTACATCAATCTTACAAGACGCTTCCATCATTATCAATAATGGAAACAAGTAAATTGCTCAGGAACCTGATATCTTTGAATGAATTTCCACATTTAAATAGTGAAACGTCTACTTCGGGATTTAACGCTAAAGCTTTAAAAATAAAATTAAAATCTTTATACGCAATACTACGAAAAATATTGTACAAGAAACTGTGGACATTACATCAATTCCTTACAGAAATATGTTGGAAGAATCGTCACCAGCCAGATCGAGGAAAAATACAACCAAGGTAAAGACATCAATAAACAAAAGAAGGAATGAAAAAACAAAGACGCCAGTAACAAAAATAATACAACTCCAACCCTCTATCAACCTGAACTAAAAGGCTATCGAGAGTCAGCAGACGCCGAAATTACATCCTTTGATAACCGCATCGGTCGCCGATAACAAAGGAAGGATTTCTTTTCGGCATTCGACAAATGACCCTTTGTAGCCTTTCGGAGAAAATAAATCCGAACAAGGGGAATGGCATTAAAAATTTAACCCAATAATTTATTTATTTTGCTGTTCTTTTTTTATTCTTATCTCTTATTAAATAACACCAAGATGTAAGAGGAAGAAGACATACAGTATGAAGCTAGAATGAGAGCCTAGCCGTAAGTTCACTTTTTATCTTCCCGAAGCTTTAAACGCGTTTTTCTCGAAATTATGTTTTCACACACTGTCTGCAATATTACTCGGTCGTTTCGTAGAAAATCGGGTGTGACAGACACCAAAGTGATCTTATAAGTGTTCCGTACGAAACACTAAAAAGAAATCACACCGCGTTAAGAGATGGGTGTCGTAACTTGGTGAATCCACAGCTTTCGGTAATGGCTTGACTTGGGCAAAGTTTTGGTTCTCCATCAATTGGGACGTTTTTCTGGAATAGCCCGCTTCAAGTTTTTAACCATTCTTCTGTAAACATCTCCATTAATTGTTGTCCAGTTTTCCATTTATTTAATAAGCAAAATTCCGTCGCAGTCCTCAAAAACGGTTTGGGGTGGAAAGCCGTCATGAACCCGTTGCATCGACTTGCGCATTGTGGAAAGATCCCAATAGAACACTTAAATCTTGTTCGCGAAAAATAATTACCTTCGTTCTCTAAAGTGGCCACATATTCTTGAGAAATTTCTTTCCCCGTCAGTTTCTGCTCTAGTGAAAGGAGTTGAGATGGAAGAAAATCCTTATCAAGCCTTATGGTTTCCTTAGTTATTGCATCAACAGGTCTTCCCGATCCGAGAGTCACCCCAAAGTGAGCCTCGGCATGTCGAAACTGATTAGTTTAAAATTTTACGTGAAAATAAGACAGATCGTCATTTCCGTACACCTGGGACATTCTTTGATGAATCTTTTAGTCCATCTCCCCCTTTAGTGAGAAACTTTTTCACTGTCGGATGCTATAAATTACTTTCACTCAATTTTCGAAAGAGAAGGAAATCGTAAAAACTGCAAAACAATGAACTCGTAAAACATTAAGTCAAAGCACTTAGAAGAGCGACAGTAATTTGACAAAGAAGCAATTTTTTGTATGGCATCATTTTCACAAGTAAATACTTAAAAATAATATTATTTTTCCCGAATTGAAGAACTCTGAAAAACTTATTTCGTCGAATTTACAAATTTTATGAGTCCGAAATCCAGCGGCGGACCAGACTCGAGGCACATATTTGATTGGGTATCAAAGTGAAGTGTTTCAAAAGTGATAAAATTCATGGGAGTGAGCAGATCAGGTAAGGTAAGGGGCCAATCAGCCGGTAGCAGGTAAGCTGCGGCACTTCTGTCAGGAATGCAAATATCTGTAATGGCATATGTAGCCCTTTTTTTCACTTTTGAGACCTCCCAAAATCCCGCTGTGCATTAGATTCAAGTAAATACGGTATTACATGATATATTCGAAATTTGGCCTCCAACCTCGTTCCCCCTCCCCTTATGTACTTAACTATACAGTCTGTCAAGTAAGAACGTGACCGACTGTATTCTTGAAAAAATGTCTTTCGAGAAAATATTTTACCAGCAATGTGCCGTGGTGTGCTAACAACGGCGCAATTACCTTAGTAAGTTGTCCAATCGCCTCCTGCATCAATAATCGCCTGACTTCTTCGAGGCATGTTGTTGAGATTTTCTGCACACTCGCACTGCAATGATCACCAAATTTTTCGAATCTCGCGAGACAACTGAGTCAAAGTGCTCAGAGTCTTTCCTCTGAGCTTTCTCTTACAGGGGACCAAACGTTTTCAGTAGTGTTGGCGTCCGGCAATTATGAGGGACACTCTAGTATCTTATCGTGCAAAGGTTTCTCCAACTTGCTTCGGAATTTGACATCATGAGCACGAAGATGTTGTCGAATGGTCGCATGGGACACATTCAAACCGGATTTTCTTAATTTTGCTGCTCCTTGACGGGTCCCATGAAAACAAAGACAAGATTCGTTTCGGAGTGAGTTTGCCTGCCGAGCCACGTTTTGGCAAGTCGTCGACACTTTTCGTCTCGTTAAAACGATTTACCCACTTCTTCACAAACGATACCCATTTTTTAATATATTTAGCGGCCGAGGAATGTGACATTTTAGGTCCCTCTGGATAGGAACAAAGAAAGACTGCATCTAACCGACGTGCAAACAAGTGACTCATTTTGGATTTTACGCGATTTCCACGAAAGTTCGGAATTGACTGATACTTTTAGTAAAATAGGTCTTAGACAAAGGTTAAATCGCTAGAAGCGCATGTACCAAAAATGAATTATCGCGGACACGTTCTCACTTGACAGACTGTAAATACTTATGCTTATAGATTAAAGAAAATAAATCCCCTATTGTGCCGGTTTTAAATACAATTTTTTGATTGGGCAGTGAATCTGTTAAATAAGGAACATTTAGTTCAATAATGCCATAAAAAATAATGTCAAATATCGTTAAATAATGGTTCATATTATTTTTTTTTAATTGCATATTTGTAAATATATTAGCAAATAGTTATAGAAAAATACATAACTAGGATGTCAGTATATCAGCTAGTATTTATTTTTAAAAGTTTGGTCATAACTATAAAAACCCTGGATTACATTTATTCCAGCTTTATAGCTATTTAGAGGTAAAATAGTTCTAGTATAGTAAATCCCAAGATATAAGATCCTGACTTTTTGTTCTTTTCAGTGGGGCAATAAACGACCCTATTAAGATTTTGTGCATATTTGCCAGGTATTACGATAAACGTATTTTTATTTTACCTGCTTTGTAGACCGCCCTCACTTGCACCTGCAATCATATTGGATCTATTTTTACCTATATATTTACTACCTGGCAACCCGGTTTGAAGCCCTTTAAGTATTTGATAATATAGGCCTAATGACCACAGGTCCCCATTATGATTCGAAAGATACTTTTTATTATTTTTATTTTTAGTTTTACTTACAACTTACAACGTAACGGTTCTATTTTAATTATGTGGCGTCCGTGGGAAAATTGCAATAGTGGCTATCGCAAGAGAAAACATTTATCACTTGACGCTAAACAAATAGTGAAAAATGTTTACGACAGTTTGGTAAAAAGAAATTTGAATAAACAAAGTGCTTTGCAAGAAACCACTGAACTAACAAAAACCCCAATTTCTACAATTAAGGGTATTGTACACAAAGATTACGAATCTTGCGAAATACTTATTTACAAGAAATTAAAAAGTATCGATCAGAGAATTGGCCAATAATTTACTTTGACGAAACATGGTTCGATACCCATGACACTGTGCAAAAAGGGTGAGTTGACAGCAATACAAAATGTCAGACTGTCGCATCTTCAAATAAAGGTAAACGAATAACCATTTTACATGCTGGATCTTAAAAGTTTCAAATTGTCTACTATTATCTGCAAAAAATATAAAAGATTCTAGTTTGGACTATCAGGAAGACACGACCGCAGAACATTTTGAAAATTGGTTTCAAATTTTTTTTTGCCAAATGTTCCCGAACAGAGTATTATAGTTATGGACAATGCAAGTTACGATAGTCGCCTACTAAATAAGGTTCCTAATGCAGCCAACACCAAATCGAAAATACAGGAATATATGTTAGAAAATGACATTTATTTTGACTTTAGTTAGTTAAAGTGATCTTTTGGAACTTTTGAAAGACTATAAATTGAAAAAGAAATATGTTTGTGATAGTATGGCTGAGAAAATGGGACACATTGTTTTGCGGCTTGCTCCGTATTATTGTGTGTTTAATCCAATTGAACATATTTGACATCAAGTTAAGTAAAAAATAAGGGCACAAAATGTGTCTCCTACTTTAAGCGTATCAGTGGTTGAATTAGTAAAAAAAGTTATAAATGATATACCTTGTGAAAGCTGGAAGAATTCCATTCAGCACGTTGTTAAAGTTGAAGATTCATATATTTATGTAAATAATATAAAACCACTGATAATTACCTCAGCTGATGATTGTGATAGTGAAACCGAATTAGGCTTAAGTTAAAATATGTTTTTATTTATACAATATGTCCCCTCTTGTAAACTCCATTCATTCAAACTGTATATTTGTACTTCTTATCCATTTGTTTTTACATGTATCTATAAATAAACATCTCCAAAAACACTTATAATTTTATTTATTTGCATTAATGAATAAAATTCTTAAGTCCATCTCTGCAATCTATCATAAACAAAAGGTCAGAATTTTTATATTGCCCACTTCAAACGGCAAAAATCAGGATCTTATATTTTTGGGACAGGCTATACTCCTCGTATTAAACAATCTTATGATTTTTATATTTAAGACGATCAGACACATAACATAACAGGTAGCTTTAACTATTAGTATAATGAAATTATGAAATTGAATAATATATGTACCATGTAGGTTTATAGGTATGAGGTAACTCTTTATGGAAAAATATCAGTTCTCTTTCTATTGTTCCGCTCAAGGCGAAACTTCATTCTATATTAGGCCTAAACGTTTGCAAGTAATAGAATGGTTCTGATAATGATACATTATGGTAATCATTCAGGTGATAAATGGTTTGTTGTATTTTATTTATTTTATAAATTGCAACCATAACAACGACATTTCTTTTAAAAGTACCGCATTGTGAAAAATGTCTATATTTATCATTCATTACGTTACAATAATAACATAAGATATTGCATTGTCAAAGCCAAAATCAACTGGGCAGTAAGACGTCAAACTTTTAAACCATTTCGATGAATCTGGCTGCTAAAGTTTGAATTATGGCGCTATCATCTCATAATTTCTTCAGTCAGTCAGTCAACGATAGAGTAAAGTTCATTATCTCATTTGTTTCGGGAATGACGAAAAAAGGTTAAATACAATAGTTTTTAGAGAATGTTAAGGTGCATAGTTTAAAATTATTTTTGAGTATACAGGGTACTTCAAAAAAGCGTGACTGATATAACATATGTTTTTTTTTTAATTGGAACATCTTATTTTCTAATTTATTTTTTTAAATTCTGCATAAAATTTTATAACTTTTTTTATTAATAATGTTATATACCTAAACCTAGTAATTTTTCTAATATTTCAATTTTTTTTTTTTTTAAAATACTAGTTTTCAGTTTTGTAAAAAATTACCAGTAGCGCCATTGTTTCTGAAGGTGGAATACTCATAATTGGTAGGAGCGTTCTATAGAGATGAAAAAAAAAGATATATATAAAGAAATTTGAGTTAGGTGCTACAAGGTGTTCAAAATAAAATTTATACATTTCTGCTAGTTTAAATTGAAAAACCTCAATTTTTTTAAATGGCTCACCCTGTATATTATTATTTTTTTGATAGATTTTACAAAACCCTCCAACTTTTATTAAGTATGTCATATACCTATTTCTAATAGTTTTCGATTTATTTTGAATTTTTCAATTTTTACTCTTGTTTTTAATACACTTACGCTATAACATCATAGTTGCCAAGACAAAACAAAAATGTAGGCATTGTCAAATTTTGACATGTCTATTAAGCAAGTAAAAATAGTTTAATTTGTTGTAGTAAGTGACGTATAAAGGTAATAGTTATGGGTTTTCCTAAAAATTAATTGATATGGTTTATATTCTGGGCGAGGCGGGAAAAAATTGTCTTTTGGCAGTAAGGCTTTACGGAGCGAAGTACCTTAATAGACGTATACCATCTAGAAAATTTTTTCAGGAACGGTTTGATGGTAGTGGTAGTGGTAGCGTTGAGTATACGAAACGAAAAGTAGTAAACCAGAATGCTACCAATGAGCAAAAAGCAATGGCGATTTTACTTTATGTTGAAGATAATCCGCAGGTCAGCAGCCGTCAATTAGCTGACTTATCTGACACATCCCAATCTACGGCTAATTGCACCACAAGAAATTACAAGTATAATCCCTTTCATATGGAACTACACCAAGAACCGTGATTTTGAACGACGAGTAAACTTTTGTACCATCATGAATGGAGCAATAGAGGCCGATCCAAATTTTTTATCCAAAATATTGTTTTCTGATGAAGCTACTTTTCGCAGTAATGAAGCAATTAACAGCCATAACATGCATTATTATTCAACAGTTAATCCATTTTGGGTCCGGGAAGTTCAAAACCAAAACCATTGGTCACTTAATGTATGGTGTGGAATATTAAATTTTCGAATTATTGGTCCATATTTTTTCCGCCAACCGCTTAACGGGCCTAGATATCTAAATTTTTTGCAAAACGAATTACCTTTCTCGAAGAAGTTGATAACTTTGAAAGGGAACAAATGTGGATTCAAAAAGACGGAGCTCCTGCTCATTACCACCGGGAAGTTCGGGATTTTTTAAACGATTGTTACTCACAAAAATGGATCGGTGGGGATGGATTCATTCAGTGGCCCCCTCGATCATGTGACTTAACACCTTTAGACTTCTTTTTGTGGGGCTACATTAAAGATCGTATTTATGTGAATCCCCTACAACACCAGTAGATATGGAAAATAGGATACGGGATGCATGCAGGACCCTTTATGCTAAGGCAAGTGAATTGAATACACAAGGGTAAAAATTGAAAAATTCAAAATAAATCGAAAACTATTAGAAATAGGTATATGACATACTTAATAAAAGTTGGAGGGTTTTGTAAAATCTATCAGAAAAAATAATAATATACAGGGTGTGCCATTTAAAAACTTTCAGATTTTTCAATTTAAAATAGTCGAAATTCATTAATTTATTTTGAACACCCTGTAGAATCTAACTTAAATTTCTTTACATATATCTCTATACAACGCTCGTACTAATTATGAGTATTCCACCTTCAGCAACAATGACGGTACTGGCAATTTTTTACAAAACTGAAAACTAGAAATTTTTTAAAAAAAATTGAAATATTAGAAAAACTACTAGGTTTAGATATAAAACATTATTAATAAAAACCTTATAAAATTTTACGCAGAATTTAAAAATAAATTAGAAAATAGTATGTTTCATTTAAAAAACATATGTCTATCGTCCACACTTTTTTGAAGTACCATATATACTCAAAAATAATTTTAAACTATGCACCTTAACATTCCCTAAAACTATCGTATTTAACATTTTTTCGTCAATTCCGAAACAAATGAGATAATGAACTTTACTCTATCGTCGACTCACCCTGTATATTGTCAAAGCCTTTTTTGACTTACCACAGTTATAAACAAGATAAAATGTAATGCATCGCCGCGTCACCTTTACAAGCAGCAAAATCTGACAAATCGCAAATAATCTGGGATGGCACATGACCGCAGGTTTGCGCGTAGGCAACACTTAAATGCTTATTTTTCCCTCAAAGAATTATTATTTTATTTTTTTTTATTTGCCCAATTGACCCGGCTTATTTTATTTCCATTTGCCAGCACAATTATTATTTTACTATTTGAAAATCTATTCAAGTGAGGACACAACACCCAGGCAGACAGGAGGAATCGAACCTCCGGCCCTCTGATTCACAGTAGGTTTCCCTACCTACTGCGCCAGGGGTCCTCTCAAAGAATTATTATCCAACATAATAGTGCAGATGAGTTCCCCCCAGGTATAACTTCGTCTGATATTAGTTGATGTGTACTCTGTATCCATATTTTCGGCCATCAAAAAATATCAAAGAGAAAGTATCCCGTTCGGTTTTTCAGGTCAGGATACATTTGGTGGCATCATCACAGAGAGATTGAGATTACAGTTGATTTTTGTAATGTAAGAGGTTTCGAAGGCAGTTGTCGATAAAATAATTAGATTGTGTTAAAAAAAATTTAACGCCTAAAGGAGAATAATATATTTGTTTCAATTACATTTTTTTTAGGCGTTTGACCAGAGCTGCAAACATTACAAAAAATGTGTAGGTAATAAAACAACATCTCTCAAATATTAATTTCTATTAATCCGTACGCAAATGGTATGTTTACGTTTGATTAAATGGTATTTAAAAAATTATATTAATTTTTTAAATATCATGCAACTATTACTATATGTCAACTTCTTCAGTCAAACCTGCTTTTGCTTTTTAAATCGATCAGACAAAGTCAACTCTTTTCATCCTGGATATAAATTTTGTCGCCGACCAGATCTTAGTTAAAAGTTATCATCTTTCTTACCAATCGACAAAGTGAGAATCTAGAGCCTAAGGACTTTGATGTGACAACTCAAAAATCCATAGGAACATTTACTGCTTGGATCTATCGTTAATCGACACCCAATTTATATAAAAGTCCCTTTTTTACCAATTCTGTTACTGTAAATCATCCATTGCATTCTTTGTTTCAATTTATAAGAGGATTTGACACACCATTTTCAAACTTTCTTCTGTTTATTTTGAGTCTAGTAGGTAGGTTTCTAATGCCCTCACTGCATTAAACTTGCTGCAAACTGGGAAACCTTGGTTAGTTCGTTCGAAGTTGTGTATTTTCTATCATCGCAAGTCGTCACAACCCTGTTAATGTTTCATACAGATGCAAACAAGTAATGGATGAAACCACGGTAGCATATTATCACAGAATTATTCACAACACTTTTGACAATTTTAATAATATAATATCTTTTTAATACGTTGCTAAAGCAATTAGACAAAATTTAGTAATAGTAATGGCAACTGAAGAGACCAGTCTATTAGCTCAGCTGTTTTTAGTGTTCTGTACGGAACACTTATAAGATCACTTCGGTGTCTGTCTGTCTGTCTGTCCCACCCGATTTTCTCCGACACTATTTGACATGTAAAGTTAAAACTTGGCACTAATATAGGAATTGATGGCCTCATCCGAGCCGTGTAGTTTTGAAAGTTAAATTTTGACTTAAGGGGTTAGTTTTGGGGGGGTGAAATCGGAAGTGAACAGAAAAAATTCCCAGGTCATCGAGTGGGGTGTCAAATGAAAGCTTGTAAAAACACGAGTTCAAAAAATATATATAACATAGAACTTGCGCACACTTTTCTTTGTATTAATCGCGAAAATTCGCTGTCCCCCCACCTTATCTCGAAAAGTACTGATCAAAAAATTTTGAAGAAATTCTGGAATATTCCCCACAGGATGTAGATTGAACGAAAATTATCACGAGTGCATTCTTTAATAATTTATCTGGTATATAAATAACCGGTCAAGTGCAAGTTGAACTTGCGCAATAGGGTTCCGTTCGTTGATTGCTTTTAAAATAAAAAATTTTGTTACGGAGGTATAAAATGATCAGTGACTTCACAAAACACACCCTAAATGAGTTTTCAACAAAGTTTGTTTTCAATCTTTACTGAAAACTGATGGATGACCTTGAAATTTTTGTTTTTTTTTATATACCAGATAAATTATTAAAGGTAATGCACTCGTGATAATTTTCGTTCAATCTAGACCCCGTGGAGAATATTCCAAAATTTTTTCAAAATTTTTTGATAAGTGCTTTTCGAGATAAGGCGGGAGGACAGCAATTTTTCGCGATTTTTTAAAAATAATACAAAGAAAAGTGCGCACAAGTATTGGATTATATATATATTTTTTACTCGTGTTTTCACAAGCTTTCATTTGACACCACACTCGATGACCTAGTAAAATTTTTTTTTTCATTTCCGATTTCACCCCCCAAAACTAACCCCTTAAGTCAAAATCTAACTTTCAAAACTACACGGCTCGAATAAGGCTATCAATTCCTATATTAGTGCCAAGCTTCAACTCTCCATGTCAAATAGTTTCGTAGAAAATCGGGTGGGACAGACAGACGGACAGACACCGAAGTGGTCTTATAAGTGTTCCGTACAGAACACTAAAAAAAAAACAAAATTTCTAGGTTATCAGTTTTCAGTAACGATCGCAAAAAAAACTTTGTTGAAAATTTATTTGGGGTGTATTTTATGAAGTCATTGATCATTCTTTCAAATTTTAATATTAAAAGCAATCAACGTATGGAACACTAATTGCGCAAGTCCAACTTGTACTTGAACGGTTTTTTCACATTATTTTGGAAATTTTATAAAGCATAACTTAACGATTATCAGTTAGAAAGCTACTTGCTCAGATAAAAATACTAGTTAACGTAAAAAATGGAAAGAATTTATCCTTCTTGTGGGAAATGTGATTGACTTCAGTTTATATTAAGAAAGGCACCATTATGATGTTGTTGATAAAAATGTTTGTCCTGATTGATAACAATTTTGGATCAATAACCAAGAAACTTTATTTTTTAAAATAATAATCGTTTAATAAACATCCGTTTTTAAATTTCAGTTAGATATGTTTCACAATCATTCTGTGCGTTTATGTTCATTTTTATAGCAGATAAAATCAATTTAAATTTTGGATTGGCGATACTTCAATAAAATAATGACTTTTTAATGTTAACACATCCATACCGGTTACAACTATATAAAACTACATTGTGTTTTTTTTTACATCTCTCGCTAGAGTTCTCTGCCGGTGATTTTTCTTTGAATAAGCCGTGTATTGGATTTATTATTGTAGATGTAAGGAGTGAGAACGAGCTGTTAAATTTAGGATTTTCGAAAAAAAAACCTTCTTTGCCTATTCTGTTCTTTACCAATCGTATTTGTTTGTACTTTCTTAGGTCTTGTTGCTCTTACTTCGGATTCCAGTCGCCAATGCAATCAAAATTCTGTTGGTAACTCTACAACTATACTGTTTCTACATCTATTGCTTCTGTCGGAAAAACCATTATAATCTATAATATATATATATATATATATATATATATATATATATATATATATATATATATATATATAAAATGCAACGTCTCTCTCTCTTCTGTCTGTCCGTTAGTGCGCTTGTCACTCGAGAACCACTTATCCGATTTACGTGTTTTTTTTTTTTAGATTTATACATATATTCTCTGACCAGGTTATAGGATATATTTTATTACGTTAGGTAATATAAGAAATAAGCAGTGACGATAATAGTAAATCAATTGAGAAAAGAGTTTGCCGCTGGCGCGGCAATACGCTGCCTAAATAGTTAAATATCGAACAATATCATGTATATATATATATATATATATATATATATATATATATATATATATATATATACATACATACATATATATATATATATATATATATATATATATATATATATATATATATATATATATATATATATAATGCAACGTCTCTCTGTTCTGTCTGTCCGTTAATGCGCTTATCACTCGAGAACCACTTATCCGATTTACGTTTTTTTTTTAATCCATACATATGCTCTTGGCAAGGTTATATAATAATAACAATAATCTGTACGATATATATATATATATATATATATATATATATATATATATATATATATATATATATATAACGTAACGTCTCTCTGTCTGTCCGTTAGTGTGCTTATCATTCGAGAACCACTTATCCAATTTACGTGTTTTTTTTAATTTTTAACTTAATATTTATCACTGTAATATATATATATATATATATATATATATATATATATATATATATATATATATATATATATATATAAACGCAACGTCTCTCTGTATGTCTGTCTGTCTGTCTGTTAGTACGCTTAGTACTCAAGAACTACTTACGTGTTTTTTATAAAATACATATGTTCTCTGGCCAGGTTATAGGATACATTTTATTACGTTAGTTAACATAAGGAATAGGCAGTGACGATCAAGTCCACGCGAACGGAGCCGCGGGCACAGCTAGTCTAGTTATATGAAAAATAAAGCTTACCTATTTAAATTCGGTCCGTTTTTCTCACATCTTGTGATAATGTTGCCAGAGAAGAAGTAAGAACCCCTTCTCGTGATAACTTTTTAATGAATTTATATATCACTATAAATTTTGATGATTTTGATGATTTTAATATTACAGCTGAAGAACCGTCGGTGGGGGGGGGGGTAGACTGAGCTCTCTTCAGTACTTTTTTACGGTTCTTACTAAAGGAAAGTATTCGTGAAAAAATTACACTTCAAGATTTTTACTTTTCTTCACGTTTTAGGGCGATCTAGCATCACGAAAAACATAGTCACTCATTTCCTTCAGTTAGGTGGCACTATAACTCTTGAACTACATGAGTTATCAGTTTTCAAACTTGGTACATAGATAACATCTAACAAGGAGATAAAGTCTATATTTTTTGAACGATATTGCTTCATACCAAAGGGATGAAAAGAGGGGAAGTCAATAAATTTTAAGGTTTAAATAGGAATATGTGAGTTTTCCTAGTTTTTTTTGTTGACTAACAAGCAAATTTTATGCATAAATATTTATAGTAAAGCATATAAGGGGCAAAATGAGTGGTTGTCGAGATTAGAGGGTGTTGCTTCTTATATATTGTGTTATATATATTTTTCTGGGTTTTTGAAACCTATAAATCCAAAAATTAGGTTATTTTTTTATTGTTTTCAAGTTTAATCCAGGAAGGGGTTGAATTGGGCAGGGGTAGTTTAATATTGGATTACTTCAGTCGAATTTTGAGATATTTACATGTTTTTTGGTTGATATAGTGGACAAATTTTAACCATAGTAAAATATGTAAGGGGTTAAAGGATGGGTTTGTCTTTTTGTAGCTATGGCTATATTTTCTCTGCTCTCTGCTTTGCTTTTCTTTACGTTTTAGTGTTCTTAGATCGCTAACACTATATATTCCTATTTCCATCGGTCTGTCTATCCGACTGTCAGGCTGTTCGTTTGCATAATATTTGAAATAGAGATAAAACCTATAGTTTTTGAGCGACATCGTTTCAAAGAGAGAGGGCAAACGGGGTGTCTGTCGATCTTTCTATGATTTTATCCATATTATGGAAATTTACTTTCTCTAAGAAAGTCAAGTGCGGTACTTATTTTAGAACTACATGTTTGCAAGGAAAGTACTGGGTAAATCACTTTATCGGTTTTCTTATTGGAGAGGATTTCAAAATTCATGGTATCAAAAGATTCTTTTTATGTAAAATTTAACTCTTTGTACCCACATGCCTCCTCCGCTCATTGAGCTTGACTATGCTGCTACGTATACCACGTTTACAATAACACCAAATTTGTGGCTGGGCACTTAAAGGTTGTCTACTGTGTTACTGGATACTTCCTTTACGTAGTAGCTCCGTTGGTGGTTTGACCATCTGTCCTGTTATTGGGTGCTAGACCGGTCCTGATGATTGGATCCGGGTGTTTCTAGGCCCTATCCAAAAAGTTTATTGGATATTGACTTCATAATTTGCTATATAGTGGGCCTGCTAAATTCGTGATAGATCTGATAATTTCTCATATAGTAAGGATCATTTGAGATGATCCGACTTTGTATTGCCTATATCTTTTCTTATGGTAAGTCTCGCTGAGAGGGAACAAAGGGTGGTAATCGAAGAGGAGAACAGGGCAAATGATCTGCTTATATATTGTTAGTTTGTTTTTCGTTGACATCTTACTGTTTTTACTCACGCAAGGATATAGCTTGGAGATGAGTTTTTACACCTTTGATGATGCTACTACTATGTAACTTTTTGTTTTATGGTGTGTCGAGTTATTTTACCTTGTTTGGTCAGCTGAGACGGGTGGAGCCAAATGGAGGTGCCTGTGTTTGAATTTTTGAACATGACTGTTTTAATGGGGTTGATCAAGATTTTCCATTGCTGGCACCACGCGCCAGTATCTTGTATACTGTATTTAGTGTAAGAGAATGCCGTGATATTTACGTTTATTTTTTTATGTAATATAAAATTATACGTTATGAGTATGCAAATATTTATTAATTAACTTCGTTTATAATTATAGGCTGTAACTTTTATAATTGATATTTTAATATATTGATATGCAAAGTCGTGAAATAAATTTTTTGATGACCGGGCAAATTATAGTACCGATAGCGCTAGTGGTGTGAAAGTTGGCCCAAGTTTTAACTGACAGGTGGTGTTTCGACAGGATATTCTCTTGTCCCTCTAGAGCGGAAGGAATTAGGTAATCTTTTAGGCATTTTGATAAACAAATAAGTAAAAAATTGGTACACACATTTCTTTACATGCTACTTTTACTAAGATTATAAATAATGGAAAAGTTACATCATTTTCAGATTTCTTGATTCCATGCATCAAAAGGAGGTGTAAAACTATTTTGATGTTTGACTATAAATAATACTACACTTTGTTCATCCATGTGGTGGACCAAAAAATTCTTATAATACTATTGAAACTAAACAAAATTTATCGACCTCCATCTCTTTCACCTGATGCGATTTTACTCAAGGATTATAAGTTCCACCCCCTACTTCAAATATTGTATACGAAATTTGAAATCGATGTCTCGTCTCATTCGAGAGCAGGCGGACAGACCGACGTAAATTAGAAAGAATATTGTTCATGGTCTAGGAACCCTGAAACGTAAAGAGGCGGAAATCTCGGAATGTTTTTTTTTACAAATACAATATTTTCCTTATCAAGGGAAGTAATAGTGGTATAGAAAAACAATAATAACAATGACTTGAAGTAAGTTAGTATAAGGGTAACCATAATTTTAAGCCTAACCTGAACATTAATCGGAAAATTATATTTATTATTACAAGGTTTACATATGATATTTTTCATATCAGTTGGTGATGTTTATTCTAAACTGACATTTTCCAACTTGTTAATTCATTTTTTAAGTGGAGGCTGTTGTTGCTGAACTTACGGGCCAAGTGTGGTCTGGCAAGCAAAGTCTATACCATAAGCTATCCACTTACATTTTTTGCATTTTGAATTGACTAATGCATTAAAATGTTCGCTTAAAATAATTTTAATATTTCGCGAAAAAAGAAAATTAAATAATTAAATTAGACATAGGTAATTTTGAATGTTGAACATTGCCTGCTCATTCAGTCATCATTGTGACTCTAAGATTTGTTATAACATTTTGTTATGGAAAATGCATTACATTTTTTGTAGCTTCTGTAGCCCTGATTAAAAGTCTCCACGGGCACAAAGTTCGAAATGCCCTGGTTTAAGCTCTAACACTTCTGGAATCCATTGAACTTGCAAGGGATTTTTATACTTACAAGGTTACTGTATATATTATCAGTAAGCTTCAACCTGTGCCTAATTGGCCGAACGCAGAGCAGATGCTTTAAAATATTATTGACCCATATCTAAGTAGATAAGTCAGGGAATTCCGTAAAGTGAAATTGCGTGAGATAGCTAACACCCTAAAGATATCAAAAGAACGTGTTGGTCATATTTTCCATGAACATTTGGGCATGAGAAAGCTCTGTTCGAGATGGGTACCACGTTTGCTCATAGTGAACCAAAAACAACAACGTGTTGATGATTCTGAGCGCTGTTTGGACCTGTTTAAGTGCAATAAAAAGGATTTTTTTCCATATAATATGTAACAATGGATAAAACATGGATCCACCACTACACACCGAAGTCAAACTAGGTTAGGATATCTCGAAAACCTAATGTGAGCAATTCTGAGGTCGGATTCCGATTGAGCACACCAAAAACCTTTAGAAAAGTATACTCTGGTCTCAGGGTCTGAAGTTTCGTCCAATTATATCGGACTGTGTTATTTAAAAACATGTTGATTTTGTTATTTAATTCAATGAATTGAAATTCAAATGAATAATTGTTAGATATATCGGATAGTAATTTATTCATTTCAGTTTTGAATACTATCTCAAACACCAAATGATTTTCTTTTAACGTAGACGCTTAAAGGAAGGATAACTGTGCTAGTTCGTTAGTGGTTCAATGTGACACCCTATATATTAGTTGACTAGCTTGTTTGGCATGTCAATAAACAGGCAAGTTTCGCGTTTTAAGTACTTGATTTACACTGAATTTAAACTGACAAGTAATCGGAATCAATGTGGGAAATATAAAACTTTAGTGATTGAAAATGGATTACGTGACCTTTTAAACGCAATTACATGTCAAACAGTCCTTCGGTATGTACCAACAATAATGCTGCTATTATCAAAATATATTACTATATCAAGTAATATTTTTTAAAAATAAAATAAAACAACTTTTATAGTAAAAAATCAATTTTAAAACGTCCAATTTTGAGTCATTCCTTTATTGCTAATGACCTCAACATATGGCAGTACTCATCAGTGTTTACAAATGTTTACACGTACTTCCTGTTTGGTCTTACGTCAGGAGTACTGGTATAAAACGTACTGGCATCTCCATATACTGGCTCTCTTGAACCGTGTCTTGGACAGCTGAGTGGACAGTAGTCGATGAAAATCGCCTGAAGCGACCAAAGACCCAATAGTCGACTAGGAAGGTTTTTGGCCTCTGTATTTTTTGATGCGCATGGAATAATTTTCATCGACTAGAAGGGGAAAAACCATCAATAACGAATATTATATAAAGTTATCGGTGCGTTTGAAGGCAGAAATCGCAAAGAAACGGCCCCAAATGAACAAGAAAAAAGTGCTCTTTCATCAAGACAATGCACCGTGTCACAAGTCAATGGTTACGATGACAAAATTGCATGAATTGAAGTTCGAATTGCTTCCTCATCCACCGAAAGCGCTATTATCTAATCGCAGATCTCAAAAACATTCTCGAGGGAAAGAGAGTTGGCTCCAATGAAGGCGTTGTCGCCGAAACTGAGGCCTATTTTGAAGACAAAGACAAGTCCTTCTACCAGAAAGGTAGAGAAATGTAAGAAAAGCGTTGGACTGATTGTATAGCTCTTGAAGGAGACTATATTGATGAATAGAGTCGAATTTTGCAAAAAAAAATGTGTTTTAGGTAGCTAGACCAAAAACTTTTCAGCCTACGTGTTGCATGCAAGCATAAAAACCTCTTGCAAGTCCAAGGGATTCCAGAAGTGTTAGCGCTTAAACCAAGGCAGTTTGCACTTTGTGGCTGTGGAGACTTTTAATCAGAGCTGCAAAAGCTGAAAAAAAAATTAGCGGGGCCCCATTTTCCATAAGATTAGTACGGGGTCCATTTAGCCGTCTGCTTGCTATCTGTCTAAATGTCCACCGCCCGAAGTTGGCCCAGCTTTTAACGTAATAAATTTTAAAAGGGATTTTTATACATTAAGGCCAGAAAAGTTTATTTTAAATAAGAGGTCTGCAAAAACCTTGACACCATTTGCATTAAATAATATTATTAATTATTACTTTTGTATTTTTTTATGAGTATGATGGATATGCTATAATATTTTTAAAACAAATGAACAGTGCGTATTTACCATAATTTAAGACCTTACTGAGTGTGTATTATGCATTGCAATCGAAGTTATCCTTAGTGATTTTTAAAGAAAATCCAAATAGAGCGATATTACCTATACAGGGTACATCTCCAAAGTCCGGACAAATTTTAGTTGAAATCTTCCGCCATACTATGCTTCCACCAGAGGCATCCGAGTGGGAAACTGACTGAAGTAAATAGTGTTTGTCTTAAAATTATCGCCATATCGAAAACAAATGGGGAGTATAATCGAAGAGCCGCGATCATCGAAGGCCTTCGCGCTGGCCGGTCAGCACGGGAAATAATTCGGTTTTTCGGATACTCGAAATCAACTATTTATGACGTTGTAGCCAAGTACAAGGCACAGTCCGACGAAGGTTCCAATATGCCGGCGAGGAACCACCAGTTAAAATAATATACCGTGAGAATCCCTGAAGTCAAAGTACAAGGAGTTCTGGCCTCCTAATGGTCCAGATTTGAATCCTCTGGATTACTACGTATGGGGCGTAATTAAACGGGTCACAAACAAGTTTTAGACTACTACGTCTGGAGCGTAGTTAAACGGGTCACAAGCAAGTTTCGGCATCCCAATTTGACATCATCAATGACCGCTATTGAGACAATGTTCACCAATATGAACAGCGCGGAATTACTAAGGGCGTGCCGGCGCTTTAGACCGAATGGAGGCCGCTAATGGGGGATACATTGAATGATTGTTATTAACATTTATGCGCTAAGCGTCATTAAAAACCATGCCCTTCAAAAAATTGTTTGATTTGTACAGATTTTGGTGATGCACCCAGCACTTCATTTTGTTACAAAATTCAATGATAACGTATGATAAATAGAAGAGCTTGGACTGTGGACTCACCAGAAAGAAACATTGATTCTTTGGAACATCAAAGTGGTGGCTTTTGTCTGTTGTATAAATAACTTTATAGAAGATGTCTGATGTATGTAGTCCAATCCAACTTCAATAGCTCGAATTTCGTTCTCGTGTCTAATCTTATCCCCTCTGTTTTACAACTAATTAGATTGGTGACTTTCGCAACAGTTATTATTTTAAAAGGTCGTAGGGTAAACCCAGTTTACAAATCACATTTCATTCACTGTTTTATCCGGATTTATGATTACACATTATTTCAAACCACATTTCGGTCGAGGCTACAGGAACCTCCGCCATACTGAGAAAACGATTGTTTCTCATTTCGTCCGCTTTGTGTGGTACTAATTTTAACCCCTCTCTGTAATAGTAATTTCGTTGAAGTGAGTTTTTTAACTCTATCTAGAAAAACAATTAATAGTATAACAGGTAATTAACGAACCAGAGGATAAGTTTGTCAATATTTTTTGGAGGTCGTAGGAAAAAGAGATGATTGGTGTGGTCAGGTATATTGCAGGAACAACACATGACTAATGGACTACATAATTCTTGCATGAACGTTGAAACACCATACCTACCGAAATCGAAGGCAGCCCTCAACAGGGTAGGTCGATACTATAAGACACAGCGAATCGAACTGGATCTACGAAGGTGGATTGATAGCTCTGGTAAACTTGTACGTCTCCAACAAATGTAGTTGTTTTTTGGCGGCTATTGCAAGTGATTGGTATTACACGTTTCGTAAATATGGATAAAGCCGAGTATCGTAAGTGATAAAACAGTTTTATTTAAAAAAGTGGACTGCGACCCGGATAGAAATTGAACTGAAGGAAGTTCATGCGGACCACACCAGCACCCAAGACATTTTATTAATAGATAAATGCATTTAAACGTGGCCGTACGAGCACTACAGATGTTGCACGTTCAGGACGGCCGATTGAAGTTTCTTCTGAAGAAAATCGTTGCATTAAGGTGTTTCTTCAAGTAACTGTTAAAAGTAGTTTTGCTTGAAATTTTTAGAAATAATGGATTTTAGCATCATGAATTCACTGCTTCAATATAAAGATGGTTTACCACGCCGTTTTGCCATAATTAATTGTAAATATTTCAGATATTTAACACGTATAAGATAGGAATCCATACTTTTTCTTCGATGCGTTTTTTACAGTTTTTATTGTCGTATGTGCATTAAAAAATAAAAAGTCACAAAAAAATTATATATACATAAAAAAATTACTTTGCTATCGTTTATTAAAATATGAAGGCAGTTTAACACCTAGTGGTTGCAGAAATATAAGATAAATATTACTTTTTATTGAATTTTATGAGGTGAATTTTCGCTGTGACAACGTAGCTTGAATAAGACTGCTCGCGCAGACGCGGTCGTTCTTTCAAATTTTGAATCATATACAACTGTGGTCAAAAAATAGTAAGACTTTTGAAATAAAACGCAAACGGATTATTTATTTTTCCAAGTTTATTTCGTCCCCTTCGGATACAATGCATTTATGCCAGTCTTCGAAACAGTTGTTGAATTCGATTGCTGGAATAGCCTTCTTCGATTCGGTTTTAATCTCCTCAATCGACTCAAAACGATGTCTTCGAAGCGGTTTTTGAGTTTAGGGAATAGCCAGAAGTCCGACGGAGCTAAATCAGGCGAATAGGGCCATTGCGGAATGATATGAGTTGAATTTTTGATGAAAAAGTCGCGAAAAAACAATGCTGTGTGAGAAGAGAGTTATCGGCCCATAATTCCAGCCTCTTGAGACGAATAGCTTCACACAAACGACGCATAACACTCAAATTATATTCCTTGTTGACAGTTTGGCCCGGCGGAAGGAATTCATAATGAACAACACCACGATAATCGAAGAAAACTGTTAACATCACCTTGATTTTCGACTTGCTTTGGCGTGGTTTCTTTGCTCTGGGCTCACCGCTAACACGATATTCGCTTGATTGGTCGGCAGTTTCCGGATCGCACGCGTAAATCCATGTCTCATTTCCCGTAATGATGCGCTTGATGACGTTTTGATAGTAAGACATCATGGTTTCACAGACATTAACACAACGCTCTTTTGGTACCAAACGAGAGGAGACGCGTTTGAGACCGAAGTTGTCTTTTAAAATCGGTTGAATTGACCCAAATGATAAGTTGGTGATGTCAACAAGGTCTCTAATTGTCACTTTTTTGAGCACCAAATCCTTGATTTGCTTGACGTGATTCTCATCGGTAAATGTTGAAGGACAACCAGGAAGTTCATCGTCCTCCGCACGTTCTCCGCCTTCTTTAAACAATTTATACCAATCAAAAACACTTGCTGTGGATAGAGCATCATTACCAAATAACTTTTTTATTCTTTCGAACGTTTTGAGAAGCCGAAAAAACCATTTTTAAAACAAAATTTAATGCATTTTGTTTGCTGAATTTTTTCACTCATGTTAAAAATCAAAAAACGCAATTTTGTTGTTGAACGAATGCAAGCGAATCTTATTAATTACTGACGCTATGGTCTTAAAATTTGACACAGATGGCAGTTAAGGTCCTACCAACCTAACGAAAAAAAATTAATCCTATTTGGAAATACCCGGGCGATTTAGATTTAAAAGTCTTACTATTTTTTGATTACAGTAGTATAACGAAACCAACGAAAAAGCGGCAGATAAATATATCACGTATTAAATGTGACTAACTGAACCAAAAAATACAACTTATAGAACTAAATTCCGGTTCCTGCCGTGGTTATGGGGGGGGGGGGGGGGATTGCAAAAAATTGAGGGTAGTTGAACCCATCGCAGAGTGGCAGTTTTATATGTGGTGAGGATACTATAGCCTTAATATCTGCCACGAAGACCGGTTCCTGTCGGAGTAAACCTTTTTTTCTTGAAAAAAATGGGCGCAAAAAATGAACTCATCGCTGAGTGGCAGATATTCAAGATATAGTTAGTTTGGGACCTAAACAGAAGTGAAAAAATATTATTTGCCATAGATCTTGGTTCTTTGAATCCCTATACATTTTTGAACCTGTAGAGTTTTTGGACCCACCTGAACTCATTCGAGAACGGCAGATAAATAAACCAGTGTTCGAATACTATAATACGAGGTGAAATCCCGTATATGTGCCATGAAGTCCAGTCCCTGCTTTTATCAGCAGAATTTTTATATTTGTAATGCAAAGCTTAAGTTATAAACAAATTGATTTTTCCTAGTCGCATTATTACCTAGCTGTGATGCATGAGTTCATATATTTTTTAACACGTTAAAATCGAATTTCTAATCCAATTTTGCTAAAAATTTATTAATTTTTATTACAAATAAATAATTTTTTTTTTTCTGTAATAACTTAATATAATATTATTTAACTCGCTATATTTAAATTCTCTGTTCATTTTTTCAAAAACTATTTTTACTATTACGAGGCTGATTTGAAAAGTCGCTGAACGTTCTGGACGGCCTGTGGAGGTTACGACTCCAGAAATCATTGATCAAATCCATGATATGGTGATGGATGACAGAAGAGTTAAGGTGCGTGAGATTGCTAGTGCTGTGGGCATCTCGACTGAACGGGTACATAATATTTTGCATAAACATTTGGACATGAGAAAGCTATCCACAAGATGGGTGCCGCGATTGCTCACGCTTGACCAAAAACGGAATCGTGTGAAGTGTTGCAAGGATGGTTTGCAGCTGTTCCAGAAGAATCCGGAGGACTTTAAGCGTCGTTTCGTCACTGTGGATGAAACATGGATACATCTACATATAAAACAATCTAAACAATGGGTTACCAAGGGGGAATCTGCACCAAAAAAGGCGAAGACCGTTCCTTCGGCCGGAAAGGTTATGGCGACTGTCTTTTGGGATTCGCAAGGGATAATTCTCATCGACTATCTGGAAAAGGGTAAAACTATTACAGGTGAATATTATTCATCGTTATTGGACCGTTTGAAAACCGAGCTGCAAGAAAAACGCCCGCGATTGGCCCACAAGACAGTCCTTTTCCATCACAACGCACCAGCACACACCTCAGCAGTTGTGGTCGCAAAATTAATGGAAATAGGATTCCAACTCGTTTCACATTCCCCTATTCTCCAGACTTGGCTCCCTCGGACTACTATTTGTTCCCCAATTTGAAGAAATGACTGGCGGGACAAAGATTTTATTCAAACGAGGAGGTGATTACAGACACTAATGGATATTTTTTGCAGACTTGGACAAATCCTATTATTCGGAAGGGATCAACAAACTAGAACATCGTTGGACGAAGTGTATAAGCCTAAAAGGAGACTATGTCGAAAAATAAAAAAGGTTTACCCCAAACACATAAGTAGTTTTTATTTTTGCACAGACTTTTCAAACCAGCCTCGTATTACTGACAATTTATTAGAATTGTATTAATTTTTCTTTGGTAATTTAACATAAATATTTTTATCTAATTGCATATAAATAAACTGATTAGCGCTTAATTTTAATAAATTGGAAAAAAAAATGGATTTAGAAATTCAGGCAGCAGGTCAAAATTCACCTAAAAAACTTGGGTAGAGCTCGTAAAAAGCTTAGATTTTGCTTTTATGGAGATAAATTCTATGAAATTCTGTTTATTAGCATAATTGTTTGTAATAAATTGTTTATAACAATAAAAAGGTTACCTTTTTGCAAAAATAGACTATGAATTCGTATTCAGTGAGTCAAAATATGTCTAAAAAAATTTGAGTGGAGCACATAAAGTACACTAGAGTGTACAATGCTTAAAGTTTAAAAAGAACACAGTGAAACCGAAGTGGCTGATGAAATATTCAGTCATTGTTGTATTGGCATTAACCGAATGCTGCAAAAATTTTATTGTATGTTTTAAGTGTTTAAAATGTTAAATCTTCGTGTTAAAAATCAAAAATTTCAAATTTACTGTCCAATATAGCTTCCAAATTTTTTTTTTTAAATTTTCTTAACTACATATTAAAAGAGGTTTTGTGGCTTTTGAATCCCCCCCCCCCCCCTAAATTTTAAATAATAGATATAAACAAAATTTAAAGTTTAAATATAAAAAAATATAGAGCGAAATTGCACTGCAAATTAAATAAATATATCAATCTGTTTGTAACTGTTTCAATAGTGATTTGAGCGTCACTCGAGACCCTGACGCATGTGTAGAGTATTTGAGAGAAAAAACAAATCACAGGACGGGCGCGCGCGTTGTAGGACAAGCGCGCGCGTTTCAAAAATACTTATGCGTTATTGCAGCAAAAAATTTAATTTATTTTAATAAAGAACGAGACTTCATGGCAGATAATGTTATTTTTTAGTGTCTACAAATCTCAACGAAACAAATTTCATTCGCTCCTCTATGGGTTCGGGTGGGTCCATTTTTTTTTCTAGCAGATATTCATTTTTCAGTCATATTTCACAGAAATGAAGCTAAAGCCAGAATATCTGCCACTCAGCAATGGGTTCGTCCACAAACTTTTTCTTGCGGCTTTAAAGCGCATTTCCAGGAACAGGAACCAGACTTGAGGCTTCAAACTACCTGGAGGGACTAAAGCGGGCATAATTAACAAAATGATACTATTATCTGCCACTCATCGATAAGGTCGCATTTTGGTCGTGAGCTCCCGGACTAATATATGCATCGTACTGATCGGATTTTCTTTTAAAAGACACTAGAATAAATGCGTGCCTCGCAGGGCATTTATTTAGTTATAAATTCTTAATAATTAATATATTTTTAATAAATAATTCAAAGTATCGTTTTAATTAAACATAATTTTTATTTTATATCATGTAAAAGTATCAAGATTATTATAAATAACCCGTGATTGCGTGTGGCGAGAAGCTACGTTGCCACATTCATTATACTTTGAAAACCAAATTATTTCGCGTCTTTCTCTAACATAATGCTTTCTCTGTCTTCTCGTAAGAAATGCCTTAAGCTTAATGAGTTTGCTAAGATGGTAGGCATCTCATATGAATGGGTACATAATATCCCTCATGAGGTTCTACAAATGTTAAAGTTGAGTGCGTGATGCGTGCCGCGTTTATTGACTCCAGCCAAAAATCCACGAAGAAGGATATTTCAAAATTGTGTTAGTAAAACTAGCGTAATCTGAAGGTCTTCTGGCACTGTTTCGTGTGTGTAGACGAAACATGGAAGCACTATTACACCCCAGCGACAAAACAGCAGTCAAAGCAGTGGGTTGGCGATGGTGAAAGTGCACCAAAAAACAGCGAAAACAATTTTATGGGCGGGAAAAGTGATAGCAACTATTTTCTGTGGCTCATAGAGTCTCTTCATCATGATTGACTACTTGGAAAAGGATAAAATAGTGACTTGTTCTTATTACGTAACGTTACTGGACCGTTCGCATAGTGAGTTGAAGCAGAAGCGACCAAGATTAGCGCGCAGAAAAGTTCTCCTTTACCAGGACAATGCACCTTTTCACACATCGACTTGCACTTACAAAAGTGTACTAACTGAATTTCAGTATAATTCCCCACCCACCCATTCCCTAGATTTGACTCCAAGTAACTTTTTTTGTTTTCTAACCTAAAAAATTGACTTTGGGGAGAAATTTTCGTCGAATGAAGAAGTTATCTGTACTGTAATCTAGTATTATGCAAAGTTGGAAACAATTTTTTTTCTGAGGGAATAAAAACATTGAAATCTCACTTTTCAATGCACCCTCGTAAACATATATAATAGAGAATAATGGTACAGTTTACGAGAGATTTATGCTCAGCATTGGACGCAAAGATGCTGATGATGGTTAAACAAACATGTCAAATAACGGATGATCTCTTGTAATATATAATACAATGTATTCTTATTAATTATACTATTTTGTGGCTAATTTGCCTAGAAATTCCATAACATCCAGAAGACTATTGAGAAGAATGAAAAAAAAATTGTTATAATTTTGCTGTGTATGCATCATGGTCTAAGTGGTAAATCAAAACAATCCTGTATGGAGATTAACACCTAATACTAAACATAACAAGAACATATCTAGGACACTTCTTCATTAACATGCATTACTTTTGCATTATTTGCACCATCTGACAATGAATCACAATAAAATTCACCGACAGTCACTCGTTTCTCATAACCTTTTAGAATTTAATCATGCAAGAAGTTAAGCTCATTTTTTATTTTCATGTTATGTTCATACATAGATTTGAATATTTTAAAACACGTTAAAATTAAATTAAAAATCATAACTAGTTTTGCTAAGGTTTTTCTTATTCAATAATTCTAAATTTTGCGTGAAACTAGAGATGTTTAAAGAATAATTTACATCTGTTATTATGAGTTTTTCTATCCTATTATTATCTTACGTCAACTCGTGTTTTTTAAACATAATTATAGAAGCATTGTTGTTAAGTCCGGAATAACGAAAATTTCTCAAGAATGGTAATTTTTTATGAAAGACTTTCAGACACCATAATTTGATTTTAATTAGTTTTTAAGACATATTTAAAGCTAAATGATGTACAAAAGCTATATGTAAGTACAGGGTGCGTAACCAAAATTTAAACAAAATTGAACAAATTCATGAAACAAAATTTTATTAATGGAAAAGTTATATATATATATATATATATCAAATAATTCTTTTACATGGCCCTTGAAAGATCCCTATAGAGTACCGGTATTACAAATATATCCCCCATTAGGCTGAACGATGGCCTCAATTCTAGGTTTGAAGCTTTCGCACGTACGCTATAATGTAGCCCTGTCCATGCCGGCGAATTCTGCATCAATAGCATTCCTTAGTGGCATCACATTGCAATGCCGGGACTTATTGATGACCTTTTTAACTAGGTTCCTAACGTAGTAATCCAAGAGATTTAAATTGTAGCTCTTAGGATGCCAGAATTCCTTTGACCAAAATATACCGACGTTGTTTGGGATCTAGTTTTGGACCCAGTAGCTAATGTTGCTAAATACTGAAAAACAAATGGCCTTCCGGATATTACAGTATTCGATGAGTCCGAAATCAATGATTGAGCCTTTTCGACGGCTGTGGGGGTTCTCGCGGTACGTTCTTTCGAGTAACTCTTCCTCGTCAGCATACTGGAACATTAGTTGGACTGTTCTGAAGCCGTATATTTTTCTACAGCGTTAAAAACGGTTGATCTCGGATAAATTATTTCCACTGCTGTGCGCCCAGCGTGGAGACTTTCGATAATTGCTGCTCTTCGATTATATTTAGCAACATCGTGGCCATTTTAAACTTAGAACTAGAAACATCCCGCTTTCTTAGACGCTAATAACGACCTCTGGTGGAGGCACGATATGACAGGAAATTTAAATTGAACTTTGTCCTGATTTTAGTGACAAGCCCTATATATGTAGGTAAAATGTTGCAACACTCTCTATATTAAACATTCAATTGATGAATTTCACTAAGAAATTAAGGGATTTACAGTTTGATGCTTGGTAATTATCGGCCGATCTCCCTTCTCTCTTGTGTATCCAAGTTTATAGAGAAATGTGTAAAGGTTCGTCTAGTGAATTATTTAGATAAATATAATATATCAAAACATGAGTTTATATTTAGGACAGGTATGAGTACAATTGACGCAATCTTTAAAGTTACAAAAACAGTGGTGACAATGGCATGAGGAGTCTTGGAGTGTTTCTTGATTTGCAGAAAGCTTTTGACACTGTCACTCATGATCTGGTTTTGGAAAAAATGGAATGGTTTCGGTTTAGGGGGTGTTGTTGGAATTTTTTTTCGAACGTACTTGAGTGGGAGACGGTAGGTGGTTCGAGTGGGGGAAACAGGCACTGGACTCTCTGAAACCACAAATGTTCCCCAGTGCTCAGTGTTGGGACCTATTTTATTTCCGTTATATATAAATGACTTGCTCTATATTGATGTGCCACAATGCCCCTTGTGCTCTTTTGCTGATGATACGGTAGCCATTTTCTCTGAAGACACTTGGGTGGAGGTTTTCGAAAAGCCAAATTGAGGGATCGTGGATATCAAATCTTGGTTTGATCTCAACCTCCTTGGTGTTAATATTAGCAAGAGCGTAGCATCGTCCTTGTCCCTGACCGCTATGGGCTAGCCAATGGTGAATGGTGCCCACCAGTTCATAATTCATGAGACTGGATGTGATCTGTCTACTTCAGGGCTGGCGAAACCGCGACCCGCGACTCCTATTTGTGCGGCCCGCGAAGTGATCACACAGCTCTTTATTTACATAATTCAAAGAAAAATAGATAATTTAACTAGAGAACTCTTCCCTTTGTTTTCCTTTTTATTTTTTTAATTTTGATTTGAGACTGACGCCCCCCTCCACCCGACTTAATTGAGGGGGGGAAGAAGTATTTGAAGTATTGAATATTGGTAGAAATTGGATTATTAAGGATTGGATTATATTTCTTTTAATTATTAAGATACTATTGGGATTATTTTATTTTGTTTATTTTAATTTATTTTGTTCTTACTTTTGTTTTGTATTTTTTTTCTTGGTCTCTATAAATCTGATTTCAATTTGAATTCTTTCAAGTAACGAGACTCATGTAACCAAGAGAAGGGAGCACAATAAGTCAACAGACTGCAATGCACAAACAGGCACAATCTCCTATCCCGCCTACAACCAATCAACCAAGGGATTAAAGGGATAGGATAGGAGGTTAGAGGGGTTCCTTCGAATATGTTATAGGTAAGTCCCTTTTAGAGTACTTGGAGTCGGGAAATGTGAACATAATTTTTTCGTTATTTTCAATTTTAAGAGAAATAGTAAATATAGGGAGATGTTAATTTTCAATTGTAATTGTTTATGATCCCCTTCTTTTTTTCAACATTTACACCTCTGATATTCCCAAATTTAACTTGAAAGATCTAATTTTATACCTTGTCACTGATAAGACAGCATTAAGAACGCAATCTAAACAACCTAGGATTGAGATATTCAAAAATTAGAAAGGTGCATGAAAAATTGGAAAATTAAGGTAAATTAAGATAAAACTATGGCCTTTAGCTATGGCTTTTGTAAATCTGAAATGTATCTTTCAGTATCTTGCCATCTACTTCGGTAAGTAAATGACATGAAATATAAACCCTACAAAGTTTTTAAAAATATGGTAATGATCAACTTTTAGCTCTGCAAAATTATAGAAATAAACTTAATCTTAGAACCAATGGTATCCTATACAAAACATGATTAATATCGGTTTTAACTTATTGTGCACTAACTTGGTGCGCTTTAAAAATTGTCCAGAAGAAAATCCTGAAAATTATAGTGAACATCCCTAGACATACAGTCACTATTGTCTTACAGGGAAACTTTGACTGAATTCTTTGACCACATTGTCAAAATTATAATTAACTATCATCTAAAAACTCAAATAAGTAAAGAACTTATTCTAAATTAACACGTACAATCTATCCCTAACAAGAAATATAAATTACCTAAAGACTGGCTTGTAAGGAAACACTCTCTTTCTCAATCCTTTCACCCCAATAGGAATATCGATGACATTATGCAGTTGCTGCCTCAACAGTCATTCTCCAGGCATCTCGATCCTGCGGGACCTGAATAACTCGTGCATATCCATACCAAGACCTTACTTAGCCGTCCATCTTAGTGGAGACCGTCCCCTTGATCTTTTACCTTCCCCGTTACGACAAGCTTTTCCATGGCATCCACTTTTCTCATAATGTGATCAACATATTTCAGGTACTGCCTATTAATTCTGTTTGAAAGTCCACAGTCCAGTATGTCCACATCTCATTCGTCTTTTATTTGCTTGTTTAATGGACCATGTTTCCGATGCGTAAGTTGCTATGGGGATTATAAGGCTGGATAGGAATCTTAACTTTGTGTTTTTTGTGACAGCTGGATCTTTCCAGACCTTAATGAATTTGATCATCGAGTTCCTAGCCATAGCCAAACGTCTTCTTATTTCCGCTTCACAGCCACCATTGTTTGTTAAAATAGTTGAAATAATCTACAACAGTGAAACCAGTATTTTCATTTATGTGTGACAGATCTTCATTACGACTAACAATCATAACTTTGGGTGTCGCTCTATTAATTAACTTAGCTTTTTTTCATCGATCCGACCTATCTTCCCTTGCCTTTGTTTATGCTAACATTTGATAAGTCAGAAGATATTAAAAGAATCTATCAAATACAATATATTAACAATATGAAAATCAAAATAGAAGCAATAAGGAATAGCAGGCTTATTCCACAATGTAAATGATGTCAAAGGTATGGACATACATGGAAATTCTGTAAAAGATCTCCAACCTGTGTTAAATGCGCAGGAGAGCACCTAACCACAAACTGCCATAAAAACAATACTCCTGCTAAGTATGTAAACTGCTCAGGAGAACACCCCGCAAGTTACAGAGGATGTGTCGTAGCAAAGGAATTACAGAAAAGAAGAGATAATGCCACAAAGGCCAAAAAAGATACACCCCAGCCAAGAATCACAGTCTCCAATACAGTAAGAACTGGGGAATCATATGCACAAGTCACTCAAAGGGAACCAACAGAGTTAGCACCACCCTCATCAACAACACCTGAACCATCTATTATGCAGCTTATACAGAATATGATGAGAACATTAGATCGAGTCAATGCAAGACTTAACAAAGTAGAAGCCAGGAGCACTGGTGCTATACCTAAGACGAAATAAGCTATGGACCAATACGTATTGATGTTAATAAAAAAAAGAAAACTATATATGTTAAAACGTAAGGGTTTGAGAATACAGCCCTGTCTGACGGCGGCTTCTATGTTAAGGGGATAGATTGGAAAAAGAATTATTCAGTTTAATTCCGTCATTTGTGTTCTCATATAGGGATTGGATAAGGTTTACAAGATATGTAGGTGTTCCAATGCTGATTAGACTCGACCAGAGTTTGTTCCATTTTATGCAGTCGAAAGCTTTAGAGTAGTCTATAAGACGGATATAGGTTATTATTTAGAATTTCCTGACTTTTTCTATTATGGGGTGTATGTTGAGAATTTGTTCTATAGTTCCTCTTCCTGGAACGAAGCCTGTTTGTTCGGTAGATATTTGCTGCAGCAGGCAAGTTTTGAGTCTTTCATTTAGGATCCAGAGAAACACCTTGGCAGCGTGTGATACTATAGCGATTGTTCTATAGTTGTTGCAATCCAAAGGGGATCCTTTCTTATGCAAGGGTATAAATGCAATTTCACACCAATCTTTCGGCCATTTTCCAGTCTTCCATACCACGTTACACAGTTAATGTAGCATAGTCACGGCGGTTTATTCCATCATCTTTATTATTTCCGCAGTTATCTCGTCAGTACCTGCTTTCCTGTTCGTTAACCTTTGAATAACCTTCTTGACTTCAGATTTAAGAACAGATGAGTCCTGTTCTTCTGCGGCTTCGTCGTCGACAATGCAGTCGCCCACGAGATGAGGCACAAAAAGTTCTTAACAGTAATCTTTCCAAACGTCAATAATTCCAGGCATGTCGGTGACATACCTTCCTTATCTCTGATTATTTATGTTTTAGGTTTGAATTTATTCGATAGGTATTTTCCGTTTCCATAAAGTTCTTGTGATTGATTGTTTGTAGTAAGTTGTTCTTGCTCCTCACATATATTGTTCAAGTATGCATTTTTGTCCTTTTTACAAGCCACCTTGATTTCTTTATTGATTGATCTGATTCTCTCCTCACGATCCAATGTGTTGTTTATTAAAAGCACAAGCACAATTCTTGTTTCTATAAGCTTTAGAGTATCGTCGGTCATCCAATGTTTTTGAAGGTGTTTTTGTATTTTTGCCGAGCATTGTGTAGCAACATTTGTTATCTACTTCTTAATATCTGTCCACGTTTTGTCTATATCTTCTGTGACTTTTGGAATGCTATGGTTGATTATTGTTTCGAAAAAAGTACCGTCTTACAAAGTAATTCTCTTGTTTGTTGTTGTTTTTTAGGGATGATTAATTTTACCTTTAGCCTTTAATAACTTGTAATTTGAACCACATATTGCACCTGGGCAGGAGCTTACATTCAATATAGATGACCTAGATCTAGAGCTGATCAGGATATAATCAATCTGATTTTTGTAGTGCCTGTCCGGTGACAGCCACGTGGAAAGTAGTCTTGGATGATGTTTGAAGGTAGTATTAGTGACATTGAAGCTATTATTAATAGCAAACTGAAGTATGAATAACTACCCCCTCAAAATTTTTCTAATCTAAATTATACAAAATTCCACTTTTGTTTTGCCATCTAATTGTTTCACATATTAATCACAATTTAGCAAGTGCCGAAACTAATCACACCTACTTACTTAACCGTAATGGAAGATCACCTATACAGGGTGCCCCATATGTATGGAGTAATGATTCTACAGCCTTTATTAATCAGTGTACAAAAAAAAATGTTTAAATAAAAGTTATAGGGTATTATACAGCGCATATGCTGACGTTGACAATAAAATGTTTTAAACTATCAGTTCGAAGAAATTACTCCATCTTGATTTTTTTAAATGGAAAACCCTGTATATTATTTTATTTTTGAGTCCTACTAAAAATTTTAGATATTATTTGTCTAACATACCATATGTCTAAATTGAACTGTTTTGGAATTATTGTCATTTGAAATTTAAAATAAAAAAAACCGGTCAAGTGCAAGTTGATTTTGCACAATTAGTGTTCCGTACGCTCGTTGATTGTTTTTAAAATAAAAATTTTTGTTAGGGTGGTATAAAATGATCAGTGACTTCACAAAGCACACAACAAAGTTTGTTTCCAATCTTTACTGAAAACTAGTGACCTCGAAATTTGGTTTTTTTTTTATATACCAGATAAATTACTAAAGGTAATGCACTCGTGATAATTTTCGTTCAATCTATACACCGTGGAGAATATTCCAGAATTTTTTCAAAATTTTTTGATCAGTACTTTTTGAGATAAGGTAGGGGACAGCGATTTTTTAAAGTAATACGAAGAAAAGTGTGCGCAAGTATTACATTATATATATTATATATATATATATATATATATATATATATATATATATATATATATATATATATATATATATATATATTTTACTCGTGTTTTCACAAGCTTTCATTTGACACCACATTCGATGACCTAGTAAAAACAAATTTTTTTCACTTCCGATTTCACCCCCTCAAAACAAACTCCTTAAGTCAAAATTTATGTTACGGTGGTATAAAATGATCAGTGACTTCACAAAACACACCCCAAATGTGTTTCCAACAAAGTTTGTTTCCAATCTTTACTGAAATCTGATGACCTTGAAATTTTTGTTTTTTTTTTATATACCATATAAGTTATTAAAGGTAATGCACTCGTGATAATTTTCGTTCAATCTACACCCCGTGGAGAATATTCCAGAATTTTTTCGAAATTTTTTGATAAGTGCTTTTCGAGATAAGGCCCGGGACAGCGATTTTTCGCGAATTTTTAAAAATAATACAAAGAAAAGTGCGCGCAAGAATAATATTATATATACATTTTTTACACGTGTTTTCACAAGCTTTCATTTGACACCACACTCGGTGACCTAGTAAAAAAAAATTTTTTTTCACTTCCGACTTCACCCCCCCAAAACTAACCCCTTAAGTCAAAATTTAATTCTCAAAACTACATGGCTCTGATGAGGCCATCAATTCCTATATTATTACCAAATTTCACCTTTCTATGTCAAATAGTTTCGGAGAAAATCGGGTGTGACAGACAGACAGACAGACAGACAGACAGACACCGAAGTGATCTTATAAGTGTTCCGTACGGAACACTAAAAAGACAAAAAAAAACTATTAATAAATACTCTAGGTTTATTTTTAAGGTAACAATTGTTCAAAATGTCTCTACCGTTAACAGCGAGGCAATGACTCAATCTGTCATAAACTGCCTGAACAGAGTTTTGCAGAGAATCCGGGGTAATCTGTGCAACTTCATATTGAATTCTTTGTTGTAAATCTTCAGTTTCAGGTCGACTTCGGTAAACTTTGGTTTTCAAATCACCCCATAAAAAAATCGAGTGGCGTAAGGTCAGGACTCCTTACAGGCATTCTACAGCACCTCTTCTGCCTATCCATCGATTAGGAAAAATCCCATCCAAACATCTACGAACATTGATTTCAAAGTGAGGAGGTGCTCTGTCTTGTTGATACCACAGATCCCTGTTAGGGGTATCAAAATTATTTTCATCGGGAAAAAGACCGGCACAAGTTGGAATAACTTACTCTTGGAGTAACTGTAAATACCCCTGTTCTGTAAGATTTCCATCGATAAAAAATGGACCAATGATATGACTTCCACAAATCCCTGCCCACACGTTTATCTTTTGTGGTCTTTGAGAATGACTGTCGATTATCCAGTGGGGATTCTCAGTAGACCAGTACCGGCAGTTATGCCTGTTAACTCTTCCGTTAAGACAAAATGTGGCCTCGTCAGGAAAAACAATATGATGAATTAGGTTAGGATTATTATTGATTCATTTCATCATGACCTCGCAAAATTCAACGCGTCTATCGTAGTCATGTTCAGATAATTCTTCCATTTCATCAGTATACGACTTATGGCACCTTTACTTATGTTGTGATCTAGGCAAAGCTGAAGAGTGGTTGTATGGGGATTTTCTGTAATTTCCAACAAAAAATCTACCTTTTTATCATCGTTTGTGTTAACTTTTGGAGGTCCAGATTTAGAACGATCCTTAACATGACCTGATTGTCTAAATTGTTTTAATGTTTTGCTAACTACGGATTGGGTAATAGGTTCTCGATTCGGATATTCTGCGTTAAAAAGATCACAAACCTCCTGTTATGTTCTTCTACGGTCTCCGTAACCAACCATTATTAACAAAGTCATTCTTTCAGTTTCTGTTAAATGTACCATTATGATATTATGCTTAAATTGCAGTTTCACAAAATGTAGCAATAAACGTTTTCGTCAGTAAATCATTTTTTGACGCTTTAAGTCGTTACCTGACAGTAAATGTTTGGCACGAGCCAGCTTAAAAAAGAAAATTAATTTGACCTCCTTAATTCCAAATATCAATAATTCCAAAATAGTTTAATTTAGACATATAGTATGTTAGACAAATAATATCTAGAATTGGTAAAGCTTCGTTACACGGACTTTTCAGAAAAAGGTTTTTTTTTTGGTCTAATTTTCAAAGATTTACGAGAAAATATCGGGGGAAGCCGTTTTTGCACCTTTTTTTTTTTGGATAAGTAAAAATTAACCTATATCACTGACAACTGTTGATAACCACTGATCGAAACTGTCAGTTGTTTTCGAAAGAATAGGCTTCGTTCAAACTAATGGGTGAAATGTAGAGGTCAGCCTAATATTTTCAAAAAATTTTAAAATTTTTGGTGAAAGTTCGGTATGCGGGCTTTTCAGAAAAGGGGAGATTTCTTTTTTGGAATAGGCCTAAAATGGCCTAATTTTAGAAGATTTATGAGAAAAAATCGGAGGGAAGCCATTTTTGTTAACCCGGACTAACCTCAACTAACTTGGTCTCCAGTCACTAATATAGCACGTACGTCATTTTTTCACATTAAGGTAGCACTTTTTTTTCATTATTTAATGTATTTTCTACTTACTGATTATTTAATTCCGGCTAATTCAGATTAGCAAAAACGGCCTCCCCCCGATTTCTTCTCGAAATTCAAAATTAGGTCATTTTAGGCCTATTCTAAAAAAGAAACCTCCCTTTTTCTGAAAAGCCCGCGTACTGAACTTTTACCAAATTTTTTTTCAGTTATAATCTAATCTTATCACAAAATTGTTTATTGCCATTTTTTTTGGTAAAATTTCTGTACGCGGGATTTTCAGAAAAAGGAAGATTTTTTAATATGCTTAAAATGGCCTAAATTTGAAAAATTTATGAGAAACAATCGGTAGGTAACCGTTTTTGTTAACCTGAACTAACGGAAAATAACCTGAATCATCAATCAATTACAAAATACATTAAAAAAGCTTGTGATTTGTTATTTTCGTGTTGTTTTCCGCAAAGAAAATTTCACAGAAAAGTTCCTTATTGGGTGGAATTACTATGACTGTAAATGTAGCATAATCATCTCGGCGCATGCGCATAAACGAGCTGAGCTTTCCCGAGGAGTTTCGATCAGTGGTTGTCAATAGCATAGTAGACTTTCGTACGCTTACGTATCAATGTTTATATGCAAAAAAAAACGTGCAAAAACAACCTCCTCCCGATATTTTCTCGTAAGTCTTTCAAAATTAGACCGTTTTAAGCCTATTCCAAAAAAAAAAAACCTTTTTTCTGAAAAACCCGCGTAACGAAATTTTACCCTAGAATTTTTAGCAGGACTCAAAAATAAAGTAATATACTTTCTATTTAGAAAAAATTAAGATGGCGTAATTTCTTCGAACTGGCAGTTCAAAATATTTTATTGTCAACGTCAGCATCTGCGCTGTATAACATCCTATAACTTTTATTTAAACATTTTTTTGATACACTGATTAATAAATGCTGTAGAAGCATTAATCCATACATATGGGGCACCCTGTATATGAATAGAGGTAAAAGATATTATACCAGACCTAAACAAACGTTAAAGAGTCAGCTATTCTTGTTTGACCAAGGTAGGTGCCGTATATATGAACTACCTATTTCCGAGGAGAGTACTGGATAAATTAATTTATCACTTTTTATATACATTTTTTATATGTTAATCTACTATTAACTGTTTATTTGACAATGAAACAAACAATTCAAGAAAAAATATATTACAGTTGCAAAACTTATTCACGGCACGATTATAAATCGGATAATGCCAAGGGCTTAAAAAAGCTTTCAGCTCCATTCCATCAGCGTGCTGAAAGCTTTTTTTATTTCTTTCATTTTATATTCTTATATCCTTGACCTAATTGTACAGTAAATAAACCTCAGGCGCACAACTCCTACAAGCCGTATTTAATTCCGAAAATGTACTAAAATCGCTGATGGCTACACAAAATAGAAAATTATAAATTATTTGCGGCAATTAGTAATAGAACCAACAATTTTCTAGATAATATAAAATTAAGTCGTATATGCATATGGCAATTTTCTATCTGATTATCTGTTATTAGCACGTGTTCGTCATAGTTCAGGGTAATAAAAGCTTGAATAAAATTGACTATTAATTTAGCCGTAATGGGTGTAATTTTGTTTACAATACGTTTAACTTTCGTGTTTATTTGTAACAATGTAACGATAGCATTATCTTGTCAGCTGCAATGTTTCCATGTGGGGTTAGTACAACCCAAGCCTCCGCCTATTTACGAGGATTGTATGATAAGTACTTGGTTTTAACAAGAAATAAAACATGTTAATGTGTAAAATTTATTTTATATTTCAAGATACTCTCCTTTTAGCTTGGTACACTTAGTCTGAGTTTTTCTATCTTTTGTATCCCATCTGAAAATACGATTTCTCCACCCCTTCAAAACAGGCGTTTGTTTCAACAATCACTTCATCGTTTGAGCTAATTTTTTTTCCGCCGAGCCATTTTTCATATTCGGAAAGAGGAAATAATCACTGGCGGCTAAATCTGGCGATTATGGTGGATGCGGAAGCAATTCGTATCCAAACTCATGGAATTTTGCCATGGGGATGACACAATTGTGCACGCGTGCATTGTCTTGATGAAAGCGATTTTTTTTTTTCACCAAATGCGCATGGTTGAAACGATCCAATAAGTTGGCATAATACTCTCCATTAATCGTTTTGCCCTTTTCAAGGTAATCGACCCGGATTATGCCACGTGCATCCCAAAACACTTGACTTTATTGGTCGATAAAGTCGCCTTGTCATTCTTTGGCGCCGCATTATGGTGACAATACGTAATTTTTGCCCAATTTATTTTCTGATCGCAATTTTCAACGAATCTCAGTATTTTTTTTAGCAATATATATTGCTTTGTTGTCCAAAAACACCTTTTTAGGCAATAAAATGAGCCTCAGTCATGCAATTTTCAAAGAATCTTAATATATATTTTTTTTTAAAATCTTCTTTTTTGATTTCTCTATCGATCTGTCTGGGTGAAGTTTTGATTATTTACCATGATTTTTATTATTTTTTCAATATATATTGCTGTTTTCCAAAAAATACCTTTTTAGGCAATAAAATGAATCTCAGTCACGCAAATTTCAAAGAATCTCAAGAGTTTTCTTTTTATACTCTCCGTTTTTGATTTCTCTCTCGATGTCTGGGTGGATTTTTAATTACTTACCATGATTTTTATTAATTTATCAATATACAGTAGAACCCCGATTAACCGAGTCGCGTTTATCCGAGCTCCGGATTAACCCTGCCAATCTAAGAACCTGATTATCCGAGGTACGCGCGTCTATGCTGCGTATTAACCGAGCTTCTAAAATATGTATGTACATATTTCCATTTAAAATCATCGGGGCCTTCGGGGAATCCCCCTGGCCCGTGTGAGGGGTTCCCCTATTTATGTTTTTGGACTCTTTCAGCATGTAAATTTGCGTGAATCCAGTGCGTTATAGCGTTTATTACGGAGAAGTACGAGTATACTCACATAATTTATTTGGTTGGAGTTCTGGTAGTTAAGTGTAATTAATACGAACTCCTTTGTTTGAATTTTTGTTTGTCGTATTATAATGGAGCAAAGCAAGCGTAAAAGAATCGTCGTTCCTATTGAAGAAAAATTAAAAGCCATCAGAAGAATTCAAGCAGGAGAGACAATTAAAGTTGTTGCACGAGATTATGGAGTAGGTGAGGTAACAGTTAGAGATTGGAAAAGAAACCGCACAAAAATAGAGGAGTGGTGTATAAATCAAGCCTCCTCGTCCTCAGGAAGAAAATCAATGAAAACCGGCGACTATGAAAAGGTTAACGAAGCTTTATTCATATGGTTTAACCAACAGAGATCAAAAAGTGTGCCTCTGTTAGGCCCAATTTTACAACAGAAAGCAATAATGATTAGTAGGCAATTCCCAGAGATAGATCAGTTTACCGCCAGTTCTGGATGGCTTGACCGCTGGAAAAAACGGTACGGTGTACGACAACTAACTGTATGTAGTGAAAAACTTTCTGCTGATGTGTCATCAATTAAGAAGTTTAAGCAGAACTTTAAAAAGCAAATCAAAGATTGTGGATACACATGTGATCAAATTTAGCACTGTGACGAAACTGGTCTGAATTATAAAATGCTTCCATCAAAAACATTGGCATCTCGACAGGAAAAATCAGCTCTTGGGCATAAACGAAGTAAGGAAAGATTAACTATAATGGTATGTTCCAATGCATCTGGCAAGCACAAAATCCCACTGATGGTGATTGGCAAGTCTGCACTTCCAAGAGCTTCAAAAGACATCTCACCCAAAGCCCTACCAGTCTATTACAAAAGTCAGAAGAGCGCATGGATGGATGCGACCTTATTTACTAACTGGTTTGAAGAAGAGTTCGTGCTATCTGTAACTAAGTTTTTGAACAGAAACCGTCTTCCTATTAAAGCAATTTTGTTAATGGATAATGCCCCCTCTCATCCTGGAGAGGGACTTCATGTGGGCGAAATTGTAAAATTTTTTCCTCCAAATGTAACCAGCATAATGCAACCAATGGATCAAGGCATCCTCGAAAACATTAAAAAAAATTATAGGCGTTTATATCTTGAACATCTGTTAGAATACACAGAAAAGGAGGATATTATCAATGGGATGAGAAAGGTTACACTGAAAAATATTATTTACTGGGTAAGTCAAGCTTGGAATTCTGTGCGTACTACCGCTATTCAAAAATTTGGTCAAAAGTTATTGATTTTGAGGACTATAATGACAATGAAGATGATACTCCATTAAATGAATTAGCTTTGAAATTGAGAAGCCATGAAGAAATGTCCTGTTCAAATTTTGACAGCGAGATAGAAGAAAAAGAAAAAAGTTTATTTGAATTAATGCAAAAATTAAAAGGTTGCGAAAATGTGACAAGAGAAGATGTTGTTGAATGGATTACAGCAGATGATTTAGAAGAAGAAATGAGTATTGAAGAAATAACGAATGCCTTTCAGGAAACCGAAAAAATCAGATGACGATGACGATGACGAAGCGGCGGTGGATGAACAGTCTCTCACTAAGATCTCTCATCAAGAAGGTTTTGCTTCTTTGGAAAAAGCTTTGAGGTATATCGAACAACAACCAGAGGCAACCCCAGCGGATTTGCTTCTTCTTAAATAGATGGAGAAACATTGCAGCGAGAAAAAGAAGATGCAATATGAAACAGAAGCGCATAGATACCTATTTCACTGTTTTATAATGTATGTACCTATTTATATGTTAAAAACGTTAATACATGGGTTTAAAGTATTGGTGTTTATTTTTTGAATGAATAAAAAACAAATCCGGATTATCCGAGTTTTCAGTTATCCGAGGAGGGTGCCCCGCAGGTTACCTCGGATAACCGGGTTCTACTGTATATATATTGCTTTTAAAAAAAAATACCTTTTTAGGCAATAAAATGAGCCTCAGTCACGCAGTTTTTTAAGGAATCCCAATATATTTTTTTGTAATCGTCGTTTTTCATTCCTCTATTGATTTGTCTGGGCGGATTTTTGATTATTTACCATGATTTTTATTAATTCATCAATATATGGTATATATATATATATATATATATATATATATATATATATATATATATATATATAGCTTTTTTTTTTCCAAAAAACACCTTTTTAGGAAATAAAACGACTCTCAGTCACGCAATTTTCAACGAAAGATCGACGGTAAGGTCCGTCAAGCTTTTACAGGCACAATTTCTTCCCAACGGTACTCTATATGCATTGCTCTTCCGAAAGAAATGAACAAATTCGAAATGGAGGGATGGAGGTGAATGTAGAAGCTTACAAGATGGTCTTTCAACCCTCCATATATGGATAAGGAATATGGAGTGGGTTTTACATTTAACATATAACATACCTTTAGTAAAGTGGAATGAAAATACTTTGTTGGAGAAGACAATTCGTGAGATTCAGAATAGCATTCAGAAAGAATTAGGTTAGTTAGGAGGTTCTTCCAAATTATAACGTTATTGCTGAGATCACAGTTGTTCATGAAGATTTTATTAAGAGGCTTACATTAGAAGTACCCGAAGTACCCAATGCCTTCTTCGTGTCATGCGTCACACACAACACACGGGATTCTTTGCGACTCTACCTCCACGTGATGTATCCTGGGTACTGCAAAAAAGTCTGCAAATTTCAGGGGAATATCGTACTTTTTAGCCTTAAAACCTCGTAAAAAATTCAAATCTTACCCAATTTTCGATTTTACTTTAACTTTCTAAACCCTAAGTATATATATTAATAAATATAATTTTGTGTACTAGGTTACGTTTGATTTATAATTCGTTGGACTTCACGGAAAATTCATAAATGCATTTTTCTACATTAAGTTATGTTAAGTTTAATATATATATACACATAAATAAGTATATTTTTAGGTATATATTATGTATGGTTTAAAATTCGTTGTGTTATAATGTAATAGGTTTAGGAAACAATTTTATATATATATATATATATATATATATATATATATATATATATATATATATATATATATATATTTATTTATTTATTTTGTACATTACGTTACATTATGTTTAGAGTTCGTGATGTAAATGTCTTAGAAAAACTTCAACTTTTTACTTTAGGTTATGTTAGGTTTGGAGTTCCTGGTTTAAAGTTTAGAAAACGTCCATCTGATCATTTTTCTTCTTTGCATAGGGTTATGATACGATATAATTATTGAAAAATGAGTTTCAAATCATGGTCAATAATCAAATATCCGCTTAGAGAGATTATAAAAAAATATTAAGATTCCTTGAAAATTGCGTGACTGAGACTCATTTTATTGCTTAAAAAGGTATTTTTTGAAAAAAAAAACAATAGACATTGATAAATTAATAAAAATCATGGTAAATAATCAAAAATCCGCCCAGACAGATCGATAGAAAAATCAGAAACGAAAATTATAAAAAAAAATATCGAGATTCCTTGAAAATTGCGTAACTCAGGCTCATTTTATTGCCTAAAAACAACAAAACAATATATATTGTTAAATTAGTAAAAATAATGATAAATAATCAAAAATCCGCTCAGAGAGATCAATAAAGAAATCAAGAACGAAGATATTAAAAAAAAAAATACTGATAATCCTCGAAAATTGCGGCTAGAAAATTAATTTGGGTAAAAATTATTATGTATTGTCGCCATAGTGCGCCGGCTCGCCACGGAAAACCCACTGTTTGGACTGTTCTTTGGTCTCTGGTGTGCTGTGATGAATCCATGTTTTCTCATATCCATAAGTTGTTAAAGTGTTCTGCACCCATTCAATTGACATGTTCACAGTCTCAGCAATCTCACGCACTTTCACTTTCCGATTATTTATCATTATATCTTGGATTTTTTCAATCATTTCTGATGTGATGACCTCATTTGGACGACCTGGACGTTCTTCTCCAAAAATGTTTGCACGGCCGCGTTTAAATTCAGCTGTTCAATATTTTATGGTCGATAACGAAGGCAAAGTCCCCATAAACTTCTCCGAGTTCTGCTTTTATGTTATCTTTCGTTTTCTTTTTCAAAAACAAATATTTTATCACTGCTCGCTATTCATTTTTTTCCATTGTTGTAAAAATTACAAAACTTGTTCTATTTAAATGGCTGCCACTCACAAACTGAATTACGCAGCGACTTGAAAATTTGACAGGAGTCTTGTGAAAGGTTATGTTTACGAAAAATATAATTTTTTAAAGAGTAGTAGCCTCATCTCTGGCCGAGGCCAGATACTTGTCATACAACCCTCGTATGTTAAAACACAATGAATCATCTAAGTTGCTCCAAAATTAGTTGACCCCATCATCTATTAACGAATGATGTTTAATGTTGTCCTGGTGTGGTGGTGTGGGTGCTAGACCAATAAAAAAAAAAAAAAAATTTCCAAATCTTAAAATTTCTTAGTTCACCGACTTTTATAATAACATTAAACCTAACCTTATGTGTTACAAAGTTTTTGCTAATAGAGAAAGAGTAGATAATATTATAGTTATAATTAATACCTGATTATTTCTAAATTTGTATTTCAATAAGTTACATACGTGTATAACCAATTACTCAAATTAATAAATATGAGTAGAAACTTCGTTACGCTATCCAAGGCGATCTGTTCTACCATAGAAAAATGAACTGATACAGGATTGAAACTTAAATGGATGCTACTCAACAACGAAGAGAAATCGTGATTCTTGAGATTAGACCGCTTCACTACGATTGAACGAAACATCTTGAAATACCTCTGGCGATGTCAGAAAGTCACTCCAAATTAGCGCAGTCTAATTCCAAGGACCACCATTTTTCATCCCAGACCGAGGACGCTTTCGTTCCATGTAAAACGTAACAATTTCAGATGCGACTATTTTATTAACACGTCATGTCAGTTTTCATACTATTGATATACGGAGTCCCACCTTGTATTCTCTATTGTTGCAATGCCTTTATTTACCACTTTCCTCCTACTTCTTGGCTATCTAAAATTTGAACGGAGTTACATAGCTGCGACGAAAAATTTTCGGTATATTTATGTTATTTAATATATATATGTATATATATATATATATATATATATATATATATATATATATATATATATATATATAAAGTTTTTTAACCAATTAATAAATTATTAAGAATTAAACTGAATTGAAATTTAACAATGTACAGGGAGATTTTAAAAATTTTGTTATAGTCCTCCATACAACCCTTTCAGACACCTGCAATTTAGTTTGCAACAGTGTTGTCAAACGTTTATTTTGTATTATGACCTTTGGATAAGGTATGTGTTCCTAAAACAGCGGCATTTTTAAATCAAAAACGTAAAATTGGTGTTAATTTAAAATATTAGTTACATTAAAGATGTAGCCGAAAACATATAATTTACATTAGACAATAACATACCACTGTTTCAACAAGAAATTCATAACATACATCTTAAATGATAGATACCTTATTTTCGTTAAATTTAGGTATAATAAGAAGTCAGTTAACTGACACGAGTTTTGGCGCGCAAGCGCCAGTCAAAATTTTAAACAACGGCAACATTGTAAGTGTAAAATAGATTGCCTAACCTAAGTACTAGTAGTGGTAAACTACTATTTGAATTATACGTTTATTGTAAACTAGATAAAGGTGAAAGTTCTCATTTGAATGAAAATAACATCCATTATTTAATGTTTAATGGGCTAATGTAGCCAATTTTTTTATTCCTTTTTTAAACAGAATGTTTCTATCAAATAAAAACTGAATAGTCGTTCATTGTTGCTAAGCAATCTAAAAAAATCAGAACAGTATTAAGGTTTATAGTAGAAATTTAAATGAATTGGAGGTCGATATTTCAAGCTCAGTTAAAATATTTTTATATCATAATTGTTACAGAAATTTGTTCTTCTTACATATTTAAAGTTTTTATAAAATTTATAAAATAAAAATAATTAAAAAAAGGATTAGGGAAAAATTTAATGTGTTTATTATATTTTTCTCAGCTTCGGTTTTTAAGGGGTAGGTCTTTGTTAACCATTTTCTACAGTTTAATGTCAGAAGCTATTTAAACCTACGAAAAATAAGAACAATTTCTTTACACTCCAAGCTACTCTTTACGAATAAGTGTTATTTTATTCAAAATTTTTTTATGTTAACAGAGGGAAAATGCTTATTATTATTTTTATTAAACTGTAGTAGATTAGAAGAAATTTGGAGGTAAACAATTTTGTTAAATACTTAATAACTGTGCGACCAGTAACTTTTAAGTTTTGAAAACTTATATAACCTCGAACGTAGTTTGAATGCATTGAACTTATAAATAGAAGTTAATAACTAGCTCCATTTCTTGACCTCGGTAAGTTAATATTTTTAAGGTGTTAAAAACTTTTTTTTATTTTTTAAAATGGTGTCTGTCACTTAACTTGAACTACTTCTTTACGAAGTCATGTGACTTCTTTTGGAAAACTATTGATTTGAATAATCAAACTCGGTCACTGACTGACACAGTACATGATATTACACATTTTTATGTATGTAAAAATATTTTTGGTTTTCAAAATAGTGCCACTGTCATGTCACTGTCATCGTTTACTACCGAACCAAAAATACACATATTTTTGTTAATTCTTGGCGACATTTTTTACAAATAATACAACTACAGTAGAACCCCGGTTATCCCAGGTAACGTGGGGAGCACCCTCCTCGGATAACTGAAAACTCGGATAATCCGGATTTGTTTTTTTTTCATTCAAAAAATAAACAACAATACTTTAAACCGATGTATTAACGTTTTTAACATATAAATAGGTACATACATTATAAAACAGTGAAATAGGTATCTATGCGCATCTGTTTCATATTCCATCTTCTTTTTCTCGCTGCAATGTTTCTCCATCTATTAAGAAGAAGCAAATCCGCTGGGGTTGCCTCTGGTTGTTCTTCGATATACCTCAAAGCCTTTTCCAAAGAAGCAAAACCTTCTTGATGAGAGATCTTAGTGGGAGACTGTTCATCCACCGCCGCTTCGTCATCATCATCTGATTTTTCGGTTTCCTGAAAGGCATTCGTTATTTCTTCAATACTCATTTCTTCTTCTAAATCATCTGCTGTAATCCATTCAACAACATCTTGTCACATTTTCGCAACCCTTTAATTTTTGCATTAATTCAAATAAACTTTTTTCTTTTTCTTCTATCTCGCTGTCAAAATTTGAACAGGACATTTCTCCATGACTTCTCAATTTCAAAGCTAATTCATTTAATGGAGTATCATCTTTACTATCATTATAGTCTTCAAAATCAATAACTTGGTAGTACACACAGAATCCCAAGCTTGACTTACCCAGTAAATAACATTTTTCAGTGTAACCTTTCTCATCCCATTGATAATATCCTTCTTTTCTGTGTATTCTAACAGACGTTTAAGATATAAACGCCTATAATTTTTTAAAATGTTTTCGAGGATGCCTTGATCCATTGGTTGCATTATGCTGGTTACATTTGGAGGAAAAAATTTTACAACAATTTCGCCCACATGAAGTCCTTCTCCAGGGTGAGAGGGGGCATTATCCATTAACAGAATTGCTTTAATAGGAAGACGGTTTCTGTTCAAAAATTTAGTCACAGATGGCACGAACTCTTCTTCAACCCAGTTAGTAAATAAGGTCGCATCAATCCATGCGCTCTTCTGACTTTTGTAATAGACTGGTAGGGCTTTGGATGAGATGTCTTTTAAAGCTCTTGGACGTGCCGACTTGCCAATCACCATCAGTGGGATTTTTGTGCTTGCCAGATGCATTGGAACATACCATTATAGTTAATCTTTCCTTACTTCGTTTGTGCCCAGGAGCTGATTTTTCCTGTCGAGATGCCAATGTTTTTGATGTAATCATTTTATAATTTAGACCAGTTTCGTCACAGTTGTAAATTTGATCACATTCGATTTGCTTTTTAAAGTTCTGCTTAAACTTTTCAATTAATGACACATCAGCAGAAAGTTTTTCACCACATACAGTCAGTTGTCGTACACCGTACCGTTTTTTTTTTCCAGCAGTCAAGCCATCCAGAACTGGCGGTAAACTGATCTATCTCTGGGAATTGCCTACTAATCATTATTGCTTTCTGTTGTAAAATTAGACCTGACAGAGGCACACCTTTTGATCTCTGTTGGTTAAACCACATGAATAAAGCTTCGTTAACCTTTTCATAGTCGCCGGTTTTCATTGATTTTCTTCCTGAGGACGAGGAGGCTTGATTTATACCACCACTCTTCTATTTTATGCGGTTTCTTTTCTAATCTCCAACTGTTACCTCACCTACTCCATAATCTCGTGCAACAACTTTAATTGTCACTCCTGCTTCAATTCTTCTGATCGCTTTTAATTTTTCGTCAATAGGAACGACGATTCTTTTACGCTTGGTTTGCTCCATTATAATACGACAAACAAAAATTCAAACAAATCAGTTCGTATTAATTACACTTAACTACCAGAACTCCAACCAAATAAATTATGTGAGTATACTCGTACTTCTCCGTAGTAAACGCTATAACGCACTGCATTCACGCAAATTTACACGCTGAAAGAGTCCAAAAACATAAATAGGGGAACCCCTCACACGGGCCAGGCTGATTCCCCGAAGGCCCCGACGATTTTAAATGGAAGTATGTACATACGTATTTTAGAAGCTCGGTTAATACGCAGCATAGACGCGCGTACCTCGGATAATCAGGTTCTCAGATTGGCTCGGTTAATCCTGAGCTCGGATAATCGCGACTCGATTAATCGGAGGTCTACTATATTTGGTTTCTGAATGTGCACTATTTTACAAAAAATCGATATTTTTAAATTTACGCAATCCTGACCAAAATTTTTATTTTTGTAAATCATTATCAACACGGATCCCTGATCGAGACGGAGAGTTCGCCAGTCTTCTGGATCTGTTTTTAACCACCAATCCGGAGATTTACACGGTCAGCGTAAATCCGCCGTTAGGTTCTTCCGACCATAGACTACTTTCGACATCGAGTATTCTACCAATCAGTGATAGAGAGGCGCCCAAACCGCGCAAGATTTGGCACTACAAATCTGCTAAATGGGAAGATCTCATGGAATATTTTCGAACTTTCCCTTGGTTGGACGTTTGTTTTCGATCCGACGACCCATCTGACTGCGCCAGGGAGGTTTCCGAAGTTATTTTAGCCGGTATGGAGGCTTACATCCCTTTTTCAAAGAAATGCCCTTCCAACGGCAAGCCTTGGTTTGACCTAAAATGCAAAGAAGCTGTTGCTTCTAAACATCTTGCATACCGACAGTGGCGTGAAGATCCTAACACCATAAATCGTAACATCTTTGTTTGCGCAAACAAATTATCGACGAAACCAAGGAGGTACACAATCAACGGATTAGAAACAAACTTCTCGCTTGTCCCGGCGATTCCAGGTCCTTTTGGTCAGTCGCTAAGGCAGTTAGTCAAAATTTCACCAAATCCACCATACCACCACTCACACGGCTAGATAATTCTATTGCAACGACACCTGTTGAGAAAGCGAACTTGTTGGCTGAACTCTTTGCTTCACATTCTACTGTCGATTTCCAAGGAAAAACACCACCTATAATTCCCATAGTGCAGTCAAGGATGCCCGATATTGTCTTCAGACAGCGTATCATAAAACGTATTTTGATGAAGCTAGACACCAAAAAGGCTTCTGGCGCTGACGGAATACCTGCCATAGTTCTCAAGAACTGTGCAAGGGAACTAACACCAGTTTTCTGTAGACTTTTCAACCTATCCAACAGAAAGGGAATATTTCCTTCCTGCTGGAAATGTGCCACAGTTCAGCCGATACCTAAAAAAGGCAAGAAGACCTTGCCAAATAACTACCGACCAACCGCACTACTCTCAATAATATCGAACGTCATGGAAAAGGCTATCAATCAGCATCTTCTAAAATATCTTGAAGGATTCAACATTATTAGTGATCACCAATATGGCTTTCGTAAAAATAGATCAACAGGAGATCTTCTGACTTATGTAAGACATGTTTGAAACAACGCAATTGAACACTTTGGAGAATCTCGAGCGGTTGCTCTTGACATATCCAAGGCATTTGACCGTGTTTGGCACGATGGGCTGTTGGCTAAGTTACGTTCTTATGGTATGTCTGAAAAGTTTTGTTTGTGGCTCTCATGTTTCCTCAGAGAGCGTTCTTTACGAGTGGCAGTCGACGGATTTCTTTCTAACACCTTCACTATCAACGCCGGTGTGCCCCAAGGTTCCATACTATCTCCTACTCTCTTCCTTATTTATATTAACGATCTGTTGGAAAAGACCGAGAATCCAATCTACAGCTTTGCAGATGACAGTACACTTATCTCTTCATTCACTTTGAATGCTCGGACATCGACTACTCAGACGAATATCCGCAGACAGCAGGAGGTCATTCAACTTAACAAAGATCTGGAAGAAATTCTATCTTGGGGTGACAGTAACCAAGTGGAATTTAACGCTACAAAAACCCAGGCGGCAGTTTTTTCTAAAAAAGTTAACGTTGCGGAACCCGACATAGTTATGTCGGGGCACTCCATCCCTCTAACATCGTCACTCAATCCGTTAGGCGTTAATTTGGGAGCAAATATGTCCTGGCATGAACATGTTGCAGGCATAGCAAGGAGAGCTTCTCAAAAGTTGGGAATATTGTTTCGAACCAGAAAGCTTTACACTCCACAACAACTGTTAATTCTTTACAAAGCTCAAATTCGACCAACTATGGAATACTGCTCCCATGTTTGGAGCTCCGCTCCCAAACATACACTGCATTTGTTGGATTCTATCCAGAGAAGAGTTGTTCGTCTGATTGGACACCCGGAACTGACCGACGGCCTTGATTCGCTGGAACATCGAAGAACGGTTGGCGACTTGAGCCTATTCTACAAGTACTTTCATGGAAAGTGTTCGAAGGATGTGGCCCGCTTAATTCCTCCCAGAGCGGTGCATGTTAGGAGTACACGTCGCGCTAATACTTCACATTCGTATGAGGTTCAGCTTGTTACTCCTCGTACAACGCTTTTCAAGCAGTCTTTTATATGGAGAACATCATACCTTTGGAATAGTTTGCCCAGGACTGTGTTTCCCATCGAGTACAATCTACAGCGATTCAAGAACAACGTGAATCGCTTTCTCCGCACACGTGTCGCTCCTGTAGCGCTTTAGGGACTTCCCTGTAGCACGTGTGCTAGACCCATAAAAAAAAAAAAAAAAAAAAAAAAAAAAAATATTGCAATCAGTTTTGTTAAACCGTAAATGATGTAAGATAGGTCCAAAATAGAGTTGAGCATCGTCACTTTGAAAAATAAGAAATACTTTCGATCAAGTTAAAGAGATTATAACAAGGCAAGGTTCTTGAAACATATTGTTTATGGATTTCATTATTTATTTACAAAAAAGTAAAAGATAAAAGAAGGGTTTCTATCAAATGGTATTTGTTCTATATAAATGTCATGCTGTTAATATTCTACTTAACAATAGGAGATGATATTTTGTGTCTTAAAGAAAAATGAACAATTCAAATTTCCTAATTTTTTTAGTCGTAATGGGACATTCAATTCTAACAACAGCTTGTTCGCGGTGATGTATCTACTTTCGGTAATGTGGCCCTGAAATTTATTGAACACGCATTTTTATTAGTAACATAATTTAAAAAGCGTGCATCAAAGGAACCTTATTTCGACTCTGTATCAGTTGCCTGTTTTATATTTTTGGCGGATGCTTTAAAAGATACAGTGTTGCCATTGCTTGTGATTTTTAAATTGTTATATTATATATATATATATATATATATATATATATATATATATATATATATATATATATATATATACATATATATATATATATATATATATATATATATATATATATATATATATATATATATACATATACATATACATATATATATATATATATATATATATATATATATATATATATATATATATATATATGTATATACAGTGGCGTACAAAAGTTTCCGGCCAGTGACATTTCGTACTCTAATTTATTTAAAAAAAAAGACTAATGATTTTTAATCATTATGAGATGTGAGTATGAGATATACGAAACAAAATAATATAGTAAAAGAATATTATTTATGTTTGTGAATATATTTATTATTATTATTCTTATATTTATATGTACAAAAGTTTCCGGCCACTTAATATACATTGACGCAGTAGGACGTTCAAAGACGTATTTACGAATAATAGCGCGTTGAATGTTCACATTTAGTTCATAAAAGGTCGTGGGAGCATAAATATGGCTCGGCATATGCAAATCCAAATTCGTGAGAGAGTAATAAAATTTTTAAAAGAAGGAAAGTCTTCTCGTGAGATTGCCTCATTATTATCGATAGGTAAATCAACCGTAAACGATATTATTGTAAAATACCGTTGTGGATATGGTTTAAAAGATCGTCCGCGTAGTGGAAGACCAAGAAAAACGTCTAAAAAAGTAGATCGTATCATTAACCGCAAATCAACTGCGGATGTCAAGAAAACTGCTGCCGAAATTGCACGCGAGCGAAAGGATGAAAACCTAGCTAATGTTAGTCGTAGTACTGTGACACGAAGACTACACGATGTGGGACTTTTTGGCCGTATAGGTATTTAAAAACCATTAATCAATAAAAAGAATAGGAAGGCCCGATAACAATTTGCCTAAATTGGACAATCAAAGATTGGAAAAAAGTAGCTTTCTCAGACGAATCTAAATTTATTTTTTTTGGAAGCGATGGTAGACAACATGTACGACGTCCTATTGGTACGAGAAATGATGTTCGGTACCAAAGTCCTACTGTAAAGTACTGTGGAGGAAGTGTGATGGTTTGGGGAATTTTCTCTGCACAAGGAGTCGGTCCATTAATCGAGATCAACGGAAATATGAACGCTGATATTTACAAGGACATTGTAGAAAACAATTTGTTATCATATGCTGAAGAAACATTGCCGCAGAATTGGATATTTCAGCAGGAGAATGACCCAAACATACATCCAAGTTGTTAAAACAGTGATTTTAGTCTGGCCATCTCAATCACTAGACTTGAACCCAATAGAACACTTATGGGAAACGCTAGATTGTCAAGTTCGAAAGCATACATATTCAAAAGCCGCATTATTCAAATCATTGAAGGAAAAATGGGATAAAATTTCACCTGCTTGTATTAATCGATTAATTGAGTCAATGCCACATCGTTTTGCGGCTGTTATCGCTGCAAAGGGTATGGGTACAAAATATTAACATAAAAATATAATTTATGTCTATTATGGAGCATATAGACTAATAATTTTTCTCGTAGTACAAAGTGGCCGGAAACTTTTGCACAAGTAAATATAAGAATAATAATAATAAATATATTCACAAACATAAATAATACTCTTTTACTATATTATTCTGTTTCCTATATCTCATACTCACATCTCATAATGATTAAAAATCATTAGTTTTTTTTTTAATAAATTAGAGTACGAACTGTCATTGGCGGGAAACTTTTTCACGCCCCTATATATATATATATATATATATATATATATATATATATATATATATATATATATATATATATATATAGTCCCTGGCCAAATTATTAGACGCACTGTATTTTTTTTAGTAATTTTATGTTTCTTAAGAGTTTTTATGCAATAATGGTATATTTAAACTACAATATTATTGATTTTTATTTAAAAGAATTGTTGTAGACTACATATTTGTATTTATTTTTAACATATGGCAACACTGTGTTGACAAAGTGATACATGAACGTAAAGAAGTACAAACCTGTATCAGTCGCGATCGGAATCGAGTCAGGTACGGACGTGTTTCTGTGGCTTTATGGACTGTGATTGTTTGTTTAACAGTTTTATACTACTCAGTTATTAGTTTATTTTGTATGCAGTGTTTTAAAAAAGTAATTGGACTATTTTCATTATGGGTAGAAAAGGCGATCTTTCACCACGTAAAAAAGCTGAAGTGAAGGCCCTCGTGATTGCGAAAACATTTACAAACCGAGAAATATCACAAAGATTGGAGGTTTCTGAAGCTAGTGTACGACGCATAAAAAAGAAAATTGAGTCAGGGTAGGAATTAAGCCCGAAAAGAAAGAAAAGATGCGGTAGAAAACCAATTTTCACTCCACGGTCAGAGAGATGTTTGAAGAAAGTTTGTGGGGATGCTAGCGTAAATGCTTCTGAGCGCACTGTTCGAAGAAAATTGAAAGAATTAGATTTTAAGGCCTGTCGCCCCGCCAGGAAGCCCAAGTTAACAGCTGCAATGAAAGCAAAGCGCCTGAAGTGGGCCAAACAATGGCAAGACAAAGATGTGGACTTCTGGAGATCGGTAAGATACAGCAATTTAATCAATAATTGATACATTATTATCATTTTCAGTTAAATAAAGCAAATAAACATGGAAGTTTATATATTTTTCCTATTTTTGACAGGTCTGCTTCAGAGACGAAAGTACATTCGAAATTTTGCAGAATAAAGCTCAGTATGTGCGTCGTCGTCATGGAGAAAAGTTTCATCCTGATTGTGTCGTCCCGACGGTTAAACATCCCACCAAAGTGATGATTTGGTCAGTCATCAGCGGCAAGGGCACTGGACGTCTGTACGTCGTCAAAGGAATAATGAGGCAAGATCAGTACAAAGAAGTATTACAAAATCGGTTGATTCCGCAGCTCAGAGAATGGTTTCCAAATGGGGAACCATTCACTTTCATGCAAGATGGAGCTCCCTGCCACACTGCTCGGTCTGTTAAAGCTTTTTTGGCAGAAAAAAATATGCCTCTGTTGGATTGGCCGGGTAATAGCCCATTGAAAATGTGTGGGAGCTGATGAAAAGAGAAGTGGCTAAAGATGTGATTACCAACAAAACCCAGCTCCTAGAAAAGATTATTCATGTGTGGAATCATCATCCTCAAATGCAGGAGACAGTACAATCTTGCATTGATAGCATGCCGCGCAGAATTAAAGCTTTGATAGCGGCTAAAGGTGGCTCAACTAAATATTGACTTTTACTAACATTAATTTCACTTTTCTTTAAAACTTAATAAACTTATGCTTTTCTAAATTAATGCTGTTTTATTTATGTCAAATAAATAGGTAATTGATTGGATAATATAAAAATAAAAAACAAATCAATTTAAAATAATAAAACGGTACAATATCACTCGGTAATTAATACTTTACATGAAATCTTGCAGTGCGTCTAATAATTTGGCCAGGGACTGTACATATAAAAAGAAATTTACGATAAAATTACTTAACATTTTTTTAATAAATAATGCTTCTAAAAACGTAAAAAAATACCTCAGAAGGCCCAACATAGTGGAACAATTTTTTAAATTTAAACATTTTATATGTTTTTTTTTTTTTATTTACGTATTTTCTTCGGGTTAGGCCCTCAAGAATGAAAAACCAGGCGATAGTCATTAAACTATTTTTTATAGAGATTTTTCAATTTAAAAAGAAAAATTCGACTGCTTATGAGTCTTAACATACAATACCCGAAGACCGCTATGCTCGTGTAAAATAAAACGTTGATATTTTTTGACATATTTCTTAATTTCAGGGCGTGAATTTTTCTTTTGTACTTTCTACTGCTTACAACAGATAGTAGCTTTGTAGCTTATTTTTTGTGAACTTTTATTTTCCGTTTTGTAGTGCTTAGACTTTGTGTGCTCGGTCTAATATTTTTTAAAATTGTTAATCTCAGTTCTAGCAGTTAGTACTAAAAAAATTATATCATGGATCCTTTATAGCTATTTAAAAATAAATTAGAAAGTAGAATGTTCCATTTAAAAAAACATATGTTATATCGGCCACAATTTTTTGAAGTATACTCAAAAATAATTTTAAACTATGCTGCTTAACATTCCCTAAAACTATTGTATTTAACATTTTTTCGTAATTCCCGAAACAAATGAGATAATGAACTTTACTCTGTCGTTGACTCACCCTGTACCATACCATTTCAGACATAAAATGTCCCCTGTTCTACGGTTGAATGTGCCATTTATCTCAAACATTACTGTTCGCAATTGGGCCGTGGATATACATGCTGCTTGAATTTTCGTTATGTTTGGCGCGACAGTTTCGTTATCGATTATTCCACACCCAGGGAAAAGATTTGATTTTAAAAGTTTTTCACCGAGTGTTAAATTCCTTTGGGCAGGATTTGTACCGGTCCATTTACCAATTGTTAATAATATTTTTTGAAAAATACTATTACACTCCCTAGGCTGCACACATTACAAATTTAAATCTGCGCCCATATTTCGGCCATCCTAATAATAATCATAGTAGACTCCGCCCACAAGTATGATCCCACTAGTTCTTTAAACATGCATTTCAGTTACTAGTTGCATAGGTAGCAATATTAAATTATTATTTTAGTAAAATATACTGATATTTTTGCGAAGAACCAAATTTAGTTAAATTATGAAGTTATTCTCAATTTGAAACATCTAAAACTTTTTGTTTTTTTTAATGTTCCGTATGGAACACTTATAAGATCACTTCAGTATCTGTCTGTCTGTCTGTCTGTCCGTCCGTCCGTCCATCTGTCAAACCCGATTTTCTCCGAAACTGTTTGACATAGAAAGTTGAAATTTGGCACAAATATAAGAATTAATGGCCCAATTAGAGCCGTGTAGTTTTGCAAGTTAAATTTCAACTTAAGGGGTTAGTTTTGGGGGTCAAATCGGAATTGAAAAACAAATTACCAGGCATTGTATATATGATATAATACTTGCGCACACATTTCCTTGTATTATTTGAAATAAAATGGCTAAAAATGGTTGTCCCCCACCCTAACTGGAAAAGTACTGATCAGAAAATTTTGAAAAAATTCTGAAATATTCTCCATAAGGTGTAGATTGAACGAAAATTATCACGAGTGTGAGATATTGCTGGTATATAAAAAAAGAAACAAAAATTTTAAGGTCATCAGTTTTCAACAAAGGTCGGATACAAACTTTGTTGAGAACTCATTTGAAGTGTGTTTTGTGAAGTCGTTGTTCATTTTGTACCTTCGTAACATTTTTTTTTTATTTTAAACGTAATCACAATACGGAACACTAATTGCGCAAGTCCAACTTGCACTTGACCAGTTTTATTTATTTTACATAAAATATCCAAGAATACCTTGTTCGAAATTTTATTGTTAATATCTTAATAACTTAGGACAGATTTTTTTGTTCTTTAGCTACATACGTACAAGGGTTGTACGATAAATACCTGACCTTTAGAAGAAAAAAAAAACATTTTTATGTGTAAAATTTATTTAATTTCTCAACAATGTCTCCTTTTAGCTTGAGACACTTAGTCCAACGTTTTTAGATTTTTTATATCCCATTTAAAAAATACGATTTCTTCAATCCTTTAGGCGTTTGTTTCAGCAATTACCTTATCGTTTGATCCAAATTTTTTTCCGCCGAACCATTTTCCTTATTCGGAAATAGGAAATAATCGCTGGGGGCTAAATCCGGCGAATATGGTGGATGCAAAAGCAATTTGTATTCTAAGTCATGGAATTTTGCCATGGCGATGACATAAATGTGCACGCGTGCATTGTATTAATGAAAGAGAATTTTTTTCTTAGTCAAATGTGGACGTTTTTCTTTCACAGCATGATTGAAACAATCCATTAAGTTGACATAATACTCTCCATTAATCGTTTCGCCCTTTTCAAAGTAATCGACGTGGATTATACCGCGTGCATCCCAAAACACTGTGGCCATGACCTTGTTGGCCGATAAAGTCGCCTTGGCCTTCTTTGGCGCTTGTTTGCCACGGAAAACTCACTGTTTGGACTGTTCTTTGGTCTCTAATGCACTGTAATGAATCCATGTTTCGCCAGTAGTTATGAATCGACGCCAAAATTCATTCCGATTGCGCTTTAACATCGCAAAGCATTCTTTTCAGTCTTCGATTATTTATCACTATATCGTGGATTTTTTCAATCATTTCTGGTGTGGTAATCTCATTTGGACGACCTGGACGTTCTTCATCAAAAATGCTTGTACGGCCGCGTTTGAATTCAGCTGTCCAGTATAAAGCCAGGTGGTTATCATACAACCCTCGTATTTAGCTTTATTTATTTGTCTAAGGTTACCACCCCAATTACCCATCTTGTTATTGAACTTTTTGTATCAATAATAAAAAATTAAACGTGACGTGGCATGACTAATACAGCCAATCTTTATTAAATAATTACATAACATTAAATGATTTAAAACTGAAGAAAGCCGGACACGACCTCAGGAGACGTAACCACTTATTTACTTTTGAAACCATGTAATTTTTCTTTATTGTTATTCATTCATGTCTTGAATCTATGGTCGAGTAATACTCCAAGTATTTCAAACACGCACGGCTTATAACCCAGTAGAAAAAGAAAACAAAAAAACCTTTCGATGTTTATCGGTGACCGGTGATTCATTCATACAGTCACTTCTGAGCCAGACTGACTGACCCATCATATTCTTGTGCTCCGGTTGCTTCGCCTAGAGGATAAGCATACCTGTAATTAAAGAATTCCTTTGGTTCCGATCCGTTGTTATTTCCTTAGGAACATACGACACCTTTGTAGTCAGGGTTCTAATGTTTAAATTAAAATTAATACTTTTTCTTTTTGATAATTTGAAGACTTGTAATATTAGGGTCACCCTCTGTAAATAAGAAACAATAAAACCCAACAGTTTTTAGGGGAAGAATTTTAAACCATTAAATATTTTATTTATTTCAGCCAAGACGGATACAAACGGGTATGCAGTTAACTACCAAAGTATCTACATTCTGTCTAGTAAGAACGTGAGTATTCTTGAAAAAAATGTGTTTCGAGAACATCATCATTGCCTATCTTTGGTGTACTAACAACGGAGCAATTACCTTAGTAAGTTGTCCAATCGCCTCCTGCATTAATAATCGCCTGGCATCTTTGAGGCACACTATCGACGAGATTTTCTGCATACTCTGCAAATTTTTCGAATCTCGCGAGACAACTGAGTTATAGTCCTCAGAGTGTTTTCCCTGAGCTTTCTCTTTACAAGGGACCAAACAATTTCAATAGGGTTGGCGTCCGGCAATTGTGAGGGACACTCTAGTATCTTATCCTGAGCTCAAGCGAGCCGCTTCTCGACGTGATTTTCACCCAACAAAGGTTTCTTCAACGTATTACGGAATTTTACATCATGAGCACGAAGACGTTGTCGAATGATCTCATGAGATACGTTCAAACCCGATTTTCTTAATTTTGCCGCTCCTTGATGCAGCGTCAATTTCGGATTCCGTGAAAACAAAAACACAATTCGTTTTTCGAGTTTTGGAGTGACTTTGCCTACCGAGCTACGTTTTGGTAAGTCGTCGACATTTTTCGTCTCGTTAAAATGATTTACCCACTTCTTTACAAACGACACCGACTTTTTAATATATTTAGCGGCCGCAGAATGTGTCGTTTTAGGCCCTTTTGGATGGGAACAAAGAAAAACCGCCTCGAACCGACGCAGAAACAAGTGACTCATTTTGGATTTAATGTGATTTCAACGAAAGTTCGGAATCGACTGATACTTTTACTAAAATGCGTCGTAGACAAAAGGTTTCCTCTACCGATTTTTTTGACGAATCGCTAAAATCGCATCTACTAAAAATGAATTATGGCGGACATATTCGTACTTAACAGAGTACGTAATTACAACTGTAATTACAAGCACTATAAGCAAATTAAAGTAAGTAAATATTTACAGACATCACAGTATGTGAGAAGTAACATAGAAAGCATCAGAAACTGATAATAGAATAATGCAGAAAGAAATGAATAATAGGAGAATATGAGAGATTTAAGACGACTCAGAAATCAACCCAGTGGATTACTTTTCAAGGCGCGTTTCGCCTGTACAAGAGCATTGCAAAAAGTCAATATTATTTTGCATAATATTGTGTCTTACGACTTGGCAAACGGGTTATATCTAAGGAATAGGTGGACCTAGAACGTTTAGGGGCGTCTTTAGGACGTCAATGAGAATCACAGCATTTTATTTTAAAAAAGTACGTCAGTAAGTATTCTTCCTTCCATCAAAAGCATCATACTTAAGTGATTTCTAGCCATAGCAAGAGCATTATCAGGAAATTAGTTCCAAAAGAGAGAAATTTTAAAAATTCATTTTGAATATTCTCTAGCTATTTAATAGATGTAACTGGCCTAAGATCCGTACAATATTGTCAAAAGTCGTTTTATTTTAAATGAAGGAATTAAATAAGTAGGTGTTCGGCTTTACCTTCTTAATGGGTTTGGAGTTATTCTGTTATATAGTTTAACATTTTACAAGCCTAGTTAACAACAGCATTGAATGCAGATCATGTAGCGAGGACTCAGGACAAAGGATAGAAGAAAAGAGTGCTAGAGTGGAAACCCCAACAAGAAGCCTATAGAAATAGAGAGAGACTCCCACAAGATGATCTGATAATCTGAAATGATTTGTCGGAAACTGGATTCAAACAGCACAGGACCGAAGCAATTTTTTGAGAATAAAGGAAGCTATTTTCAGCAGTGGACCCTGCAGGCTACGCGACGATGATGATATCCCGCAAGTCTTTTGTTGAACTGACTATTTTTAACGATGTATACGTTTGTATTATTTGATTCTGATGTTTGATGAATATCATAGAAATATAGTTAATCAGATTTAGAAATAAACCATTCCCATTGCAAAACCTGCACAAGCTCTCCAGGTCGCTTTGTAGCTTGTTAAAATCCCCATGGCTGGTGATGAGGATAAACACTATTAAGCGTAAAGCAAGAATTTACAATGTTTTAGCGTACTAAATAAACATTTTAGGCAATTAGAATAATTTTTGTTCACATGGTTTAGCTGTCATTTTTTCAATTTACTTTGATATTGGTATAATTGGTATATCAGGTATAGAACACAAAAGGAATCTGCATCAAAAATATTTAAACACTAAAAAATTGGAAGATAAAGTAAAAATAAAGAAATGCAAGCAATAGTCAGAAGAAAAATATCAAAAAAAAAAATCGACTCTTCGGAAAGAAACTGTTTAAGAATAAATGCCTATTTTGAGAGGAACCAGAAACACAGAAAGCTGGAAAGTAATAAAAAAACCTAAGAAGGGATAAGAACAAAAAAGTAATATCAACTATAAAACTTCAAGACTAGGGGAAATACTTCGAAAAGCTATTGTTAGAGGACAAAGAAAAATTTCAAGAGAACAGAGAACCAAATGAACAAAGAATTGCAGTAATTGGTTCACTAATACGAATAACAGCAGAAGAAATAGAAACCGTATGTAAAGCGCTAAAGAACACCAAATCACCTGGGGATATCGTTGGAGCATCGTTCAAATATGGAACAGACAAGTTTTACGAACACTTTAGACTACTATTTCGGAAAAGTACAAAGGAAATCCCGAAGGAATGGAAAGTGTCATACCTAACCACTATACACAAAAACAATTGCGATAATTACCGAGGAATATCAGTTACTATATTCATGAGTAAAATCTATAGAAAGGTTTTAAAGAACAAAATGGAGAAGGAATATTAAGATTTCGAAGTAGAAGAACAAGCAGACTTTCGCACGGGACAATCCACAATAGACCACATGTTCTCCTTAACTCAGTTAATAGAAAAAAAAAGATGGCGCGGAACCAAGAAGTCCACTTGCTGTCCGTTAACTTTGAGAAAAACATATGACAGCTTTCCTTTGCAAAAATTGTGGCAGTTATTGGAAAGCACTAATATTATCATAGAATTAATTAAAGCTATCAAAACACTGTACGACTAACCCATAATAAAATAGGAACACAAATAACTCGGATGACCAAGTCGTAATGGCCCAAGATCGCGACGACCTGAACTACATGACGAGAAAACTATTTGACCAATACAAAGATTGGGGTTTAGAAGTCAGTGTAAATAAAACAGAATATCTATGTATTGGAGGGCAACAAACATATCTTATACTGGACGATCGAACCAGGATAAAACACTGCAGCGACTACAAGTATTTGGGTATAAGAATTTCGGAGGATGGAAAACTGGACAGCGCAATACGAGAGAGAAATATAGCAGGAAGAAGGGCCATTAAACAGCCAAGCAGCATTCTATGGTATAAACCTATTAATAAAGCCAACAAAAAGGGGATATATGAAATAATCGTGAAAAGTACCACATTATATACCTGTGAAATATGGTTTCTAAAGGAAAGAGCATTAGCCACGCTGAGAACAACCGAACTGGACTTCTGGAGAAGGGTAGCTAGAATATCCAGAAGAGAAAGAGTCACCAACGAACGTATTAAAGAAATCATGGGAATCAAACATAGTATTACAGACGACATTCTAACGAAACAACTTAGTTTGGACACATTGAAGGAATGGACGAAGATCGATTCTCAAAACAAATACTAAAATGGCAACCAGAAGGTAAGAAAACGCGGGATAGATCGAGAGCAAGTTGGAGAGAGGAAATAGACAGAAAAATTGAGGAAGGGAACCTGGAAGATCTATGGAATGACCAAAAAAGGTGGAGATTGGATGTCGGAGAATATTGTAAACCGATATGTACATATGTGTGTATAAAGAGTGATTAAAAATTAGCTAAGTGCCAAAATCAAATCATTCATAAATTTAATATAAATATCAGATGTTTTCATTTTATTTACAGTAACTTATTCGAAGAAACAATGAATGCATGTTGTCAAATAATATTTTCAACTAATAGAGTGATAAGTAGCGTTAAGTTACTCATATCTACTAATCTAACTTTTTAAGGATAACATGTATGACAAAATACAAATGCACATTTTAAAGTAGAAAAATAAATTGAATGAAATTCATCAATTCGTTAAATTATTAAAGGGGTCGGGAACACCTCAACTCCTCACCCGATAGTTCCACCAAAACGTACGATTAAATTCTTGTTGGCAATCTTAAATTTCATCACGACATATTTTTTCATTCGGTACAAAATGACCGATGAAATACAAAATGTAACTAATGTGCGTATTAGATTAAAATGTTTTTATTTGGACATTTATACATGGGAAATAATAATAATAACATTTAACACCCATGTATTATAAAATCATTTACAAAATTACCAATTCAGGTAACAGACAACGTGAAAAATAATAATAACTTTAACACACGTAAATTATAAAAATCAGTTCAAAATCGTCAATTTAATGTAATTTGTTCCTCAAGGAGAGTGATAAAAGTGATCATAAAACAGAGACTTGAAGAAGGAGTCGGGGAGGCCTTGAATGAGTCCTTAAGTGTTACTTCAAGAAAGAACCTTGAGAACGAGGCTTACAGTCAGTCAAGTGAGAACGTGTCGAGCATTGTTCATTAAAAAATGTATAATGTACTATATTTATAAGCTTTTACATAATTCGAGAGTAAAGAATTGCCATTAAAATCCTATTAATTCAGTAGTTCGTCCAGTCCCCATCAGCGTCGATGATCGCCTGGCATCTTGGAGGCATACCTTCGACGAGATTTTCAGAATATTCTTAGGGCGGAGAGTTCCAAATTGCCCTAATTTGCCGTGACATTTGCTTCACTATGTATACCATTTACTACTTTTACTTTTACTGGACGTATGACCACACGTTCTCGATTAGGTTTACATCGGGCGACTGGGATGGCCAGTCTAGTGTGGCTATACCGGAATCCCCTTTCCGCTGGCTACACGTTTTCCTCGGATGTTTTGTGGTCATTATCTTCTGGAAGAATCCACTCCTCATTTTTATCGACAAATCATCGTTGAGTCGTCAGTATTAACATACCTCTTATAAATCTGGAGCATTTTTTCAGCGTTCAAATTGTAGATAAAGATGAGAAGTCTCCCAAAACCTTTTTTCGAAAGAGATCCCCAAATTTAGATCTTCACTGGGTGTTTTACGGTACGCTGAACCAATCGGCGAATGGAAATTGACTAGCCTCATGAGGTGATAATATAACCCCAAAATGAAGCTTCATCGGAAAAAAGGACATTTCTCCAGTCTCGATCTATGTTTTTCCATGCCCACGCGAGCCGTTTAACTCAGGGTTTTTTGTTTAGCAATGGTTTTTTGATTGTACTTGACCACTACAAATCGTTTTCCCGGTGATGAGTGCGAATCGTCTCATACCATCCAAACCTTCCTGATTTAGTTTTTGCGCCCCTTGATGCAAAGTTAATTGAGAATTTCGAGGAAACATTTTAATAATCATTTTTCCGTCCACGTTCTGGCAGATCATCAACATTTTGTAACTGAGAGTATCGTTTCACCCACTTGCTAATGAATGCCCTCGACTTGCCTGTATACTTAGCAGCCGCTATAGGCAGAGCAATCCCTTTCTGCGGTTAAGAGAATAAGAGCCGGAGTCGAGCCGGAGTCCTCCAGGGCTCCGCTCTATCTCCACACCTATTCCACATCTATGTATCTGATATTCGAAAGGATCGATTCACTACTCTTCAACTTTACGCAAATGAAACGGCCATCTCCACTACATCTAACAGGATCGACCATATCACAGCCCGACTTCAACGTCACCTAGTGCGCATTTCAGACTGGTTTGACCGATGGAGGATTAAGATTAATCCAGGAAAGATCCAAGCCATTATCTTCGAAAAAAACACCCGTACCAGAGACCCTCCTCAATTCTCACTCAAAGGAACTAGGCTCAGATAGACGAACAGCATTAGGTACCTGGGCCTTCTATTCGACAAACGGCTCATATGGAAGGACCAAGTGACAGCGGCCGTGCGTAAGGCAAATCAGCTCCTAGGGAAGCTATACCCGCTTCTGTATACATCGGAGTAAATTATCAACTCATAACAACTTGCTAATTTACAAAACGATTATCAAAGCCCTGCTTACCTACAGCTGCCAGACATAGTGCCAGATGTCTGAAAAACATCGAGCGAAAGTCCAAACAGTTCAAAACAAAACCCTATGTATCATAACAGGAGCTCCCTGTTTTGCCCGCAACAACCAGTTGCACAGGGAGTTTCAAATACCCACAATAAAAGAATTCACCCGAAATACCAAACTTCACTTTCTTGAGAAAGCGACAGCTCACCCTAACCCTGAGATAACTAACGCCTTCAGACACAACGCAAACGTCGGTAATCGCTACTTACAACCCTCACACGTACTACAAATAGACTAACAGTAACTAAACATGTAAACATCACACACCACTAACACTATTGTAACACAACACTCCCGAAATAGCCGGGAACTTAACTTTTAGTTTTAATTAGACTTAGGTTTAGGTAGCATAGATCTACACATTAGAAACTAACCCACAGATTTTTAAAACTCACACCCCCTATATAAAGAATAATCATCACATTGTAAGCAGAGTAAAGGGTCACAGACCCAGCTCACAAGGAGGTTTAGTGGGTATGCCAGCCTCTCCGACTGGAGAACCACCACATAACTGGAGCATTCTGGGGCACCCTTAAGGTAACGCAGACTGCTTCATTATCAATAAGGCGGATTCCTCCCGGTAAAAAAAAAGTAGGCATCATTTTCGGACTTTTTGGATGAATACAGAGGAACACAGCCTCGAGGCGTATACCGCATTCATGTTCGATAATGTACTAATTAACCATACATAAGGTTAGAAATAAATCTCTTTCCACAAAGCATTGTTTGCGGGGGCGCCAACAATAACGTCAAAAAAAAAGGAATTTCTTTTGCCGACAAGTTTTACGCGACATATTCTTACTCGACCGACTGTACATGTGCTTTTTTTATTCAAAAATTATTATCATTATTTCAAGGTGATAAGTGAAGAATGAAAGGTAAATTGTTTTCTTTCGCGTCCAAAAGATTACATCACCACTATAGTTTTAATGCAAATCTTACATTTCAAAGAAAAAAAAACCCTCATATATGTGACAATTCCGTTTCAGTTAATCAATGCAATTCACGCGCCGACCGTTATATGAATGAATTAACCAATAAAGAAACGATTTACTTTTTCTCGTAAATAAATCGAAAGATGATTCATCCACTTGGACGAGATTACGTAAAATTCGTCTGCCGCGAACCTAGTGACCAATACAATTTCTCAAGTGAAATCATACTCGGGGTTCTCGGAACCGATGGTGGGCAATACACAATATTAGTATGGGTTCTTATACAAGCTCTAAAAATAATTTGTCTTCAGCTTAGTAAATCTTTTTATTTCCGTTCACCACCAATGAAAAAGAAGATGAGACAGTTAAGAAATACTTAGATTATGTAGATTAAATAAAATAGTAAAAAATTGTTTTTTTACTCTGTACTCTCCTTGTACCAGGTGTACAAGTATAATATGCGGATTTTTTTCTAAAAAAACTTGTTAAATTCGGACGATGATAAAAAGTGCTTTATTCAAAGTATGCTCCATCGCTCGTTATACAGTTTTCCCATCTTTCGGGCAATTTGTGAATACCACGCCAGTAAAAATCTTCCCTTTTTGCTGCGCACCATTTTTTCACATCTTCGTACGAACCAAAGCGCTGCTCAGCAAGTGCGTGACCCATCGATGCAAACCAGTGGTAATCGGAAGGAGCCAAGTCTGGTGAGTAAGCCGCATGGGTAGAACTTCCCAGCTGAGTGCTTCCAACGTGTCACGAACTGGTTTTGCCGTACGTGATGGAGCATTGTCATGAACAAAAATGACTTTATGTTGCCTCTTTCGGTATTCTGGCCTTTTTTCGAGCAGCGAACGGTTCAAATCGGTCAATTGTTGTTGGTAACGTTTAGTATTAACCGTTTCCCCAGGTTTTAACAGCTCATAATAGACCACGGCTCTCTGGTCCCACCAAACCCAGAGCATCGTCTTTCTGCCAAAGCGATTCGGTCTTGCGGTTGATGTGGATGGTGCGCCTGGGTCTACCCATGATTTTTTGCGCTTGGGATTCTCAAAATAAATCCACTTTTCATCCCCTGTAACTATACGATGCCAAAACGACTTCCTTTTGTACCGAGGGAGCAAAATGTCACACGTGTTTTTGCGCTTTTCCATTTGCCTGTCGTTCAACTCATGTGGTACCCATCTACCGGGTTCTGAATCTTTCCCATCTCTCGTAGCGGATTGGATGTTTGCGAATCATCTTCGCCCCAACAATTCCACATCTTCATATTTTTTTGGCGGTTTTCCACGTTCCTTCTCTGCAACATCGAAGTCACCACTTTTGAAACGCCGAAACGATCGTTCACACGTATCTTGCGATGGAGCATGTTCACCATAAACTTCTCGAAGTAATCGGTATGATTCGACAGGACTTTTCCTCAAATGAAAACAAAAAATTAATGAGGTCTGGTTCGGTATAAATTTCGACATATTGAACACAACACTATGCACACACTTTTCCATTTTATCACTCGTGCGCGTCTGACACTTGTTGATGTCACAACAAAATGGCGCAGTGTCAAATCTTTATAGCACAAACTGCATTGGTGCACCATCTGTTGTCTGAAATGCGCATTTCATACTTGTACACCTGGTAAATACAAGTTGCAAAATAAGTAATAAATTTGACTTTCTTGACTAAAGAATCATCTAAAGATTACTACTGGACATTTTAAAGGAGGGATAATACCTTATAGTGAGATATTAATCACAAAACATTGAACATCTAGAATAATTAAATTTGAACAATGCTTTTGGTTTTTTTAAAACCACTCATAATTAGATTCCTGTCTCCTCTACATATTAATTCTGTTAAGATTGGAGCAAAAAAATTATCGACTGCCACCCCTTTCAACCCCGCGATATAACTCAAAAATCTGTGTTTCTTGTCTACTGCAAGCACTATAAATGTACCAAATTTTCAATCCATATCCCTAGGAACGAAAATTTAAACATCTATTTAAGATCACCACTTATGTTTACTGTATTAGAGCTGACAATTCTTTTGTTATAGTGTATCTTCTTCTGGTGCAAGATGTAAATTAACTACAAAGTATGTTACAAAATATATGAGTTACCTGGTTGTAAGTGCCAATTTAATTAACAATATTCATCATAATATCTAGAACAAGTTTAGTAAAGAAGACCCACCCCCATCCAGTTGATCGTTGAGTAATAAACCTGAGGATTTTTTTCTGATTAATCTCTACCCGGTCTAAACAATTCGGTAATTTTCCCTTCTTTTTCATTTTGCAAAGTTCTGAAATCTTAATTGAAAGTATGATTTTCATCTGTTAAATTTTTAGCATAGTGAGATATGTTATTTTTCATTCTATACCTTTATGTTCCTTTATTCTTTTATAAAAAGATCTGCCCGTTTGTCCTATATAGGTTGTATTACAAGTGCCACGGCATAATTCGTAAACTCCTGTTTTATTTTCTTTTTTAAAATTAAAACTATTTCTAAAATATATTAACAAGCTAGGAGAGGTGACAGGGAGGAGAATTCGAATATATTATATATTATTTTTCGTATTCTAGTTGAGTTTAAACTCTGCCAATTGGGTGCTGGGTGGATCGAGAAGCTTAGCATCCCATAGCCGGTCTCAAACCCGGATAAAAGAGGAGGGTTCCAAGTGAGGCCAGCGACCTGCTTGGGTAAAAAAAAAACAAAGTGCTCCTAGAACCAAAGGTATAGCCTCGGAACGGACTGGATTAAATAATGACAACCTGGCGAGAATAAGGACTAAACGCATACGGAAACCGACTTCACTAAGAATTGGATGTTGGAACATAACATCATTTAACAACAAAGACCAAGAAATCATACTTGAAATAAGAAGACATAAATTAGACATATGTGCACTCTCGGAGACCAAAAAAAAAAAGGCAAAGGAAACAGCAAATATGAAAACTACATACTGATATACAGTGGCAAAGAAAAAATGAAAGAGCTGCATCCGGGGTTGGCATACTGCTACATGAAAGATTTGAAAACCAAGTCAGCAAAACGAAATATATTAACGACAGACTATTACAAGTGACGATCGAACTACGAAAAATCAAGATCAACACACCTAATAAGTATATATGCACCCGATACCAGCAAACCTCAAACGGAGATAGACCTATTTTACCAGAACCTACAAACAGTTTTAGACGACATACCTAGTGATGATGAAATAATAGTTCTAGGGGATTTTAATGCAAGAATTGGTGATGAAGTTATACCTGGCATCAAAAATCGATTCAACGAAGAAACTATAAACGTTAGTGGTGAACGAATGATACAACTATGCATTCAAAATGAACTTAGAATTAACAACACCTTTTATCCACATAAACCACAACACAAATACACCTTCGAAAATACACGTGGACAAAAATCAACAATTGATTACGTAATCACAAATAGAAATATTCATCCAACAAGAATACAGGACGTGAGAACTTTAGCTTCCGCCAATGCTGGAACGAATCACCATCTTGTAATAGCAAAAATACGAACAACCATGCAACGACTTCGTAGCGAACCCGTCGAACAAATAAGCAAAATCAATATAGAATCTCTATCCGACGACTCAACCAAATATCTATATCAACAAAGGTTAACAGAAAAAATAGTCACAAATTATATTCGAGAGTCCGATGACGTAGAAACGACATGGACAAAACTAAAAACTAATATGCTAGAAGCAGCAGAAGAAGCATTGGGAAGAAGGACTATAAAGAAAGGGGGAAAACCAAACACAAAGCCTTGGTTCAAACAAGAAGTTAAGACATTAGCTGAAGAAAAAAGAAAATCGTACCTACAATACAGATCCAATGCTATAACATACAATGATTATAAAAAATGTAAGAAACAGGGTCAACGAGAATATTCAGAGAATCAAAAGAGAGCATTGGGAGAAATTTTCGAACGATATGGAACATGATCTGTACAGAGGACAAAAAAAAAATGGAATCTACTGAGAAATAGAAAAAAGAACAATAAATGAGTATATACAAAATACAAAAATTACGGTGGAAGAATGGGAAAGATATTTCGAAAAACTCAATGGTCCATCAGAAACCAATTCATTAACACAGGAAATACAGCATGAAGATGAAAATGTTGCACAACCAAATAGGACCATTTCCTTGAATCAAATACAGCACATGGCAGCGAAACTAAAAAACAGAAAAGCCCTGGGCATGGACGAAATTAAGAACGAAATGATCAAATTTGGAGGTGATAAATTACTAGAAGAATTACAGATTTTCTTTAACAAAACACTCACAGCCAAGATTATACCATCCGAATGGAACGAAAGCATCTTGATACCAATTTTCAAAAAAGGAGAAAGGACAGATCCAAAAAACTATCGAGGTATCAGCTTAATGAGTGCGGTACTAAAATTGTTCACTAAAATTTTAGCAGAAGAAATAATGTTAACCGGAATTTGTGAAGAACAGCAAGGGTTCAGAAAGAAACAGGTCTACTATAGACGCCATATTTATAATCCGCCAAATTACCGAAAAAGCCATAGAGTTTAATAAGATAGCCTTTATGTGTTTCATTGATCTTACCCAGGCATTCGATAGAGTACGGTTAACTGATGTCATAACCCTACTACAAAAAAAGGGAATTCACCCGAATATAATAAAAACTATCTAAGAGTTGAACATCAACAACTACACATATGTAAGAGTGGCAAATAAATTAAGCAATAAAATACCTATGACAACCGGAATCAGACAAGGAGATAGCCTATTTAATATATATATATATATATATATATATATATATATATATATATATATATATATATATATATATATATATCTTATTTAACATCATAACGGATGAAATAATAAACGAAGTAAAGAAAACTGGGAGAGGATATCGATTGGGAGACAAAGAAATAAAAATAATATGCTACGCCGATGATGCAGTAATCATATCAGAAGACGAAGATAACTTACAGAGGCTCCTACATAAGTTCCAACAAACAGCAAAAGTGTTTAATATGCAAATATCTGTAAAGAAAACAAAATCCCTTACAATATCTAAAGAACCGAAAAGACGCAAACTCGCGATTTATGGTCAGAGTGTAGAACAAGTGATGTTCATCAGATATCTAGGGGCAAACATAACAAGTACCAGGAACCTTAAGGAGGAAGTAAAAACTCAAACAACAAAGGCATCATTAATATCAGGATACTTAAGAGATATAATTTGGAGAAACAAATATATGAGCACCAGGAGCAAAGTAAGAATATACAAAACATGCGCAAGACCGATCATGACGTACGCGATAGAAACCAGAGCGGAGAACGCAATAACAAAACGACTCCTAAGAACAACAGAAATGCGAACACTTAGATCGATAACAGGACATACCTTATTTGACCGGAAGAGATGTGAAGAAATAAGGGAAATGTGTGAAATACAGGATGTGGTGAGATGGGCAAGGAATAGGAGAAGAGAATGGGGAGGCCATGTGGACAGAATGCCAAATGACCGGTTGGCTAAGGTTGCAAAAGAGAAGCGACCAAACACACCTCGACCGCTTGGAAGACCACCAATAAGATGGTATGAGAGCTGGTCTTCATCATCGCAATTGTTTCTGGGGAACCTTTGAAGTGAACACAGGACATGGTCCTAACGTAGGAAGAAGAAATTGAGTTTTATTTATATTTAAGCTCGACTGAAACAATCAGTAAAAAGAACTGGGATGTTAGTAAAAAGTTACCCCAAAAAGGTTTTGTTCATATGTACCGAGAAGCACAAAGTTTTGAATTTTTGTTTAGATGATATTGTATAATTCAAAAAGTTGATTGACTCATTCATCGCACAATAGATAAGTGAACATTTTAAGTGTTCCGTACGAAACCTGTATGGGTGTCCGTGTGTCACACCCGATTTTTTCCGAAACTATTGGCTGCAAAAAGTTGAAATTTGGCACAAATATAGCAATTGATGGCCCAATCAGAGCAGTGTAATTTTGAAAGTTAAATTTAGACTTCAGAAGTTAGTTTTTTTTGGGGGGGGCGAAATCGGAAATCAAAAAAAAATTTTAAAAATGAAGGATTGTGAAAACATGAGTTCAAAAATATATATGATGTAATACTCGTGCACACTTTTCTTTGTCTTATTTTAAAAAAATTGCCAAAAATCTTTACAAAAAGTACTGATCAAAAAATTTTTAAAAAATTCTGCAATAGTCTCCATAAAGTATAGATTGAGCGAAAATTATCACGAGTGCATTACGTCTGATAATTTACCTGGTATAAAAAAACTATTTGACCGTCAAAATGGTGAAGGTTTATTTCGTTGAAAGTTGTGAATATAACCGGGACGAAGAGCTACTGCTTTAAGCATTTGGCGACCAACGAATAAATAGCAACAAATAAATAAAAAATAATTTTATTTTATTATTTAATTAAACAAATATTTGCTAGGTGTATAAGTATGAAATACGGTTTTTTTTTCCAAAAAAAACATGTTAAATTCGGAAGAATGATAAAAAGTTCTTTATTCAAAGTATGCTCCATATCTTGTTTTACATTTTTTCCATCTTTCGGACAATTTGTGAATACCACGCCAGTAAAAACCTTCTTCTTTTGCTGCGAACCATTCGTCGAGCCATTTTTTCACATCCTCGTACGAACCAAAGCGCTGCGTGACCCATCGATGCAAACAAGTGGTAATCGGAAGGAGCCAAGTCTGATGAGTAAGCCGCATAGGGTAGAACTTCCCAGCTGAGTACTTCCAACGTGTCGCGAACTGGTTTTGCCGTATGTGATGGAGCATTGTCATGAAGAAAAATCACTTTGTGTTGCCTCTTTCGGTATTCTGGCCTTTTTTCAAGCAGCGAACGATTCAAATCGGTCAATTGTTGTTGGTAACGTTTAGTATTAACCGCTTCCCCAGGTTTTAAACAGCTCATAATAGACCACGCCCCTCTGTTCCCACCAAACACAGAGCATCGTCTTTCTGCCAAAGTGATTCGGTCTCGCGGTCGATGTGGATGGTGCGCCTGGGTCTACCCATGATTTTTTGCGCTTGGGATTCTCAAAATAAATCTACTTTTCATCCCCTGTAACTATACGATGCAAAAACGACTTCCTTTTGTACCGAGCGAGCAAAATGTCACACGTGTTTTTTGCGCTTTTCCATTTGCCTGTCGTTCAACTCATGTGGTACCTATCTACCGGCTTCTGAATCTTTCCCATCTCTCGGAGCCGATTGGAAACAGCTTGTTGACTAACGCCCAATTGCTCGGCGAGTTGTTTTTGTGTTTGCGAATCATCTTTGTCCAACAAAGCTTACAATTCCACTTCTTCGTATTTTTTTGGCGGTTTTCCACATTCCTTGTCTGCAACATCGAAGTCACCACTTTTGAAACGCCGAAACCATCGTTCACACGTATCTTGCGATGGAGCATGATCACCATAAGCTTCTCGAAGTAATCGGTATGATTCAACAGCAGTTTTCTTCAAATGAAAACAAAAAATTAATGCTGTCCGCGAATGCTCTTTGTTCGGTATAAATTTCGATATATTGAACACAACAACACAACACTATGCACACACTTATCCAATTTATCACTCGTGCTCGTCTGACACTTGTTGATGACACAACAAAATGGCGCAGTGTCAAATTTTTATAGAACAAACTGCATTGGTGCACCATCTGTTGTCTGAAATCCGCGTTTCATACTTGTATACCTGGTAGGTGGTAAATATTTGTTTTAAACTTTTACTACAAGATTCTAGATTGAGCTAGATTGATTTATTGGCTATTGGGTAGCTAAGATGCTATGACTATTATACATTATTAACTAAGAAAAAACGGGAAAATACATATTGGATCTTAAGATCCACGTTTTTTCTTAGTCAATTATATCCAATTAACGTAGCCTAGGTAAAGATTTTATTTTATTTTAAAAGCAATTACCGCACGGAACACTAATTGCGCAAGTCTAACTTACACTTGGTCGTTTTTTTTATATATCACAACTTTTAATATATATAATGTAAGTATGATATAAAAAAATAGAAAGCTCTCTTTCTTCGCTCCACAAGGCACCATGTTCAACTTTTTTTGGTTATTAATATTTCCTCGTAAACTATCGATTCATTCTCTAAAATATTATTTGGCTTAGGTTATTCTTTATTACAATTCGAGTATTTATTTGACATATTGTATTTGCGAGGGAAGTATTTTACTAACTTTTAAGAAACTCTTCATCAATATTCCATTTAACTAACACTAACCTGCACAGTCATTGATCAGGTTTAGCTGGTAACCAATTTTATATTGCCTTATTGATCAAGTGTCGCCGTCTAGTCGTGAGTTCTAAGAAGAATCTCTAAATATAGCTTGTATCTATTTCGATTTCTGTGTTTTGCCTTAATTAATGTGACTTTTGCTTGAAAGACATTTGCGTAATAAAAACGTAAGAGGGAATTACCTAGCTTTTTAAAGACAAATGATTTTATTTAGTTAGTTGATTACTTTTTAATCTGTAAAAATTTCAAAAATTGACCATGTAACAAACTTTTGTTAATCTTCCATAATATATGTTGAATAAAAGAGAAGTAAATAAGCAAGTAAAATTTAGTTTTCTATTTTAATAGGTGTGTTTTTTACACATGCAACAAACATGATATGAATAAAAAGCGATAAAATAATATAAAACAAATTACAACATGAAACATATAAATAGATAATACAAATAAAATCAAGTAAAGGCAGAAATTCTGAAAACTGAAAATATTTAGGAATTTAACAGGTCAGTCATCAATAAATAGAAAAATTCTGGTTGCTATGTATTGATTTATACGAGGGTGGATCATATATAAACGAGACTTTCTGTACTGAGCGCTTAGTATTGTCCGAAGCGGACCACCGCTTCTAGCAATGTTGGTTGAGTTTGTTAGGAATGGAGAGAACAATCGGTTGGCCTCGCCAGGTGCATTCAGTAGTACAGCTCACGATGTCGGAGCGAGATGTGCACCCTTCGATTGCGCAACGCGACATTATTAAATTTCTCACTCGTGATGGCGTAAAACCGACCGAAATTCTGCGGAGATTGACAGTACAGTTCGGGGATCAAACACTGTCAAGGTCTCGTGTGTTCGCCTGACATAAAGGGTTCATGGAAGGCCGTGAAGAGGTCGAAAATGAGAGTCATAATCATCGTTCACGGACGAGCATTACCGAGAAGAACATTCGCACTATTCATGACCTTACTGAGGACGACCGACGTTTGACGATTTCCGAAATATCTTCTGAAGTCGGAATAAATTATGGGAGCACTCAAGACATCATTACAAAGGACCTAGGATTCCATAAAGTGTCTCGTCTTTTAACTGCAGAACAGAAATTGGCACGTTTACAGATTTGTGAGCGACTCTTAGCAGGGTTTGTGGAAGAAAGGGACGCATTTTTAAATTGCAGCGTAACTTATGATGAAACTATACGCCCGAGTCAAAACAAGCCAGTATGGAGTGGCGAAAGAAGGATGAGGTAGCCCCAGTGAAAGCCAAGACTCGACTGTGAGCTGGCAAGGTGCTTACAACTGTTTTCTTTGACCGGCGTGGCGTTTTGTACATTAATTTGTTGCGCGAACGTCGCACACTGTCACGCTCACTCGCGAAAAATTGGAGAAAATGAGTTCAACAACACTTGATCACCCTCCTTATAGCCCTGAGATTTTTATCTCTTTGGGCTGCTCAAAGAAGCGCTGGGAGGCCAACGATTTGGTTACTGACACAGCTCCCTTCCTTTTACGACGACGGTATCAAAAAGCGTCCGATACGCCAAAGCAGGAGATTTTGTTGAAAAGTGATATATACTTGGTTGATTTGTTATAGTGAATAAAAAAATTTAATTATTTTTATATTTGATCCAGCCTGGTATTATAATATCTTTGAAATGACAGAATTTTGCGATTTTGTTATTTAAAATTTGATTATGGTATTAATTTTATTTGCTTATATGTTACTAGACGTGCCCGCGGCTCCACTCGTGTGGACTTGATTCACTATTATCGTCACTGCTTATTCCTTATGTTACCTAACGAACAGAAAACATATGTATGAATTAAAAAAAAAAAACACGTAAATCGGATAAGTGGTTCTCGAGTGATACGCGCACTAATGGACAGGCAGACAACCCGAGAGACGTTGCGTTATATATATATATATATATATATATATATATATATATATATATATATATATATTATATATAGATTATTATTATTATATAACCTGCCCAGACAACATATGTATAAATTAAAAAAAAAAAAACAGGTAAATCAGATAAGTGGTTTTCGAGTGATAAGCGCACTAACGAACAGACAGCCAGAGATGTTCCGTTTTATATATATTATATTCTTTGCTATATTGTTCCATATTTAACGGTTTCGGCAGCGTATTGCAAGAGAACGCGCTACCGGCAAACTTTTTTCCGGCTTGATTCACTATTATCGTTATTGCTTATTCCTTATGTTACTAACGTAATAAAAAATATATCCGATAACCTGGAGAAAATATGTAAATTTTTAGTTAAATAATAGTATTTCTTACGTCGGCTTACCTTGTCATAACACGAAATACTTTTCGTTGTAAACCAAAAATAAGAGATAAACCACTGGCATTATCGCAAATAAAATCATAAATAATGAATCTTTTAATTAGAGCAAAAATATGTAAAATGCAACTTTAAGTGTGTATCCTTCTAAATTTAAGAAGGTACTTAGTTTTTCAAAAGCGTGAGCCCAAGCTAAAGAATTAATTTATAATTGAAACTAATATTTAAAAATTTAAATATAATTTAAAAAAAAAAGTTTGGAGATGCCGGGGATCGAACCCGGGGCCTTTCACATGCAAAGCGAACGCTCTACCACTGAGCTACATCCCCACATGAAAGCTAAAGCTTGCATGTGTGTTATCTTATTCGCTACAGTCTTATGCTAATATCTATATATTAACATAATGTGATGACTTATTATTTGTAATGCAGAAGAAAACGGGGAAGTGCCACCACCTTAAGTTAGTTTGCCATAATTCATTAAAAACCACAAATGTAACTATGTTTTTTAGTAACATAGCTTTGGCATTAGCATAGATTGTGCCTTGAGGTCACGCCAACCAAGTAGAATTTAGCTCTACAAAAACAAAGGCAGCAGTTTTTTCTAAAACAGTTTGCTTTGCAGAACTCAACATAGTTACGTCGAAACACGGTCACGGAACACTAACTGACCAACATCGTCATTCACCTAGCGTTAACTTGAAGCGGAATGTTATTTCGTACAGAAAGCTGAAATACTATATAGAATTGTTTAAAACAAAGCAAAATCCAATATAAAATAATTATAGACCAAGGTAGATACAAGATATAACTTTTTTTGGGCAAATTTTAATGCAAATTTTTTGCTCAGTAAAGGTATTTATTGTATATTCTAGAAATCCTAATTTTCCACAATTAAAATTTTTTGTTACTTATGTGGATTATGACTCGAATAATCCCTTCACCCTCCCTTAAATCCCCCATTAGGATCCACGATACTACACTGAGACTATAATTATATACACTGGTGTGTAAAAAAAAAATCGACTCAAACGATTTTGCTTCATTTAACACCGATCCTTGAATTTAATTTTCAAACAGTAGTATTATGCTGATTTTCTACTCTTTCCAATAATACCAAAAAAACTTGGATTTCCAAAAAGTTTTACTAATTAAAACGGTTTTACTCAATAGAACCGTTTTGCTCGCTCAGCAACGTACTCGTTACGCGCTATTCATCCCTATAAAAACACATGCAACTGCATTTCCTATCATTCCTTTATCTCTGCTATACCTGCTCACTAGTTACGTCATCGGAAAATGGTTACCACCCCGGAAGAAACGGCAATGCCCTATCGCAAGAAAGGCATAGCCAACGTGTAGTTGAGGAGATCCTGCAGGAAGATGTCGTTCTTTACGCTGGGTTTGTTGATGATAGCTTCATGCTAATGTACTACAATGCGAGGCCACATGCTGCTGCATCGGTGCCACAATACTTGGCGGACGTGGGAATACCCACATTAGACTGGCTTGCATGGAGTCCCGACCTCAATCCAATCGAGCACTTGTGGGATGAGCTCAAGAGAAGGGTTCGACCTAGAAATCCAGCCTCTGCATCGCCGAGGGACTCAAAAGTTGCGATGGCAAGAGTGGGGAAGAATCTGACCGACAGTGGTGAAAAAGCTCACTCGCTCCATGAAAAAGTGGCTGGGGTAATACAAAGTATTGATTTTGGTTTTTTATCAATAAATTTAATTGTTAAACTTAAAATTTGTTTAATTTTTTCTTTCTCTTATCCCTCTTTTCAGCATAGAGAATAGAATGGGCTTTCAGATATACTAAAATCCGTAAAAATATATGAACACTAAATTCTAGGATCCACGTTAAATGAAGCCAAATAGTTTGAGTAGATTTTTTTTGCTCACCAGTGTAGTAAGAACTACATAGTAAGTATATATATATATATATATATATATATATATATATATATATATATATATATATATATATATATATATATACAGTCGGCACTGTTTATAGTGAAACTCTATATAGTGAAAAACTCTTTATAGTGCAATTTTTTCAAGGCCTAGAATATTGTAATGGAATTTCATGTAAAAAGCCCTGCATATAGTGAATCTGTAAAATAGTATAATAAAATTTTTACCGGAATTTTATGTATAAATTTTTATGCATTTATTGAGATCTTGGCCATTTCGGGTTTCCCATTTTTATCTAACATTAGCACGAATTCCATGTTTATGACGCATTCTTTTGAAAAGGTTCTTAACGCGTTTATAACTCCTAATGGTTGGCAATAAATCAGGTAGATTTCTGTGAGAAACCCGGGGAATAACCCATTTTATAGAAACCCGGGGAAAAACCCATTTTATAGTCGAGGCCTAGTAATTCGCAAATTCAGGTTCAGTTTCTTTTTGTGTAAGAATCAAGTAAGATGTCTAAGCGAGTGTGTTTAAGTTTAGCTGAGAAAATTAAAGTTTTGGAGGAAGTTGATAAAGGCTGCAAAAAAAATTGATGTTGCTGCAAAATTTGGTGTTTCTCCAAGTTGCGTCTCTCTGATAATAAAAAGTCGCGACAGTATCATCAAAAAACCTAGTGTTCCAAGCAGTCGAAAACCAGTACGGGTGAGTACTTACGAGGATGTAAATGTAGCAGTTTTACGATGGTTTTTTCAAGTGGCCCGTACGCATCAAACCAATATCGGGAAATTTAATAAAGCAAAAGGCTCTACAATTTGCTAAAGAATTTAACTGCGTTAATTTTCAAGCCAGTGAAGGGTGGTTGAGTGCCTGGAAGACTCGCAATTTAATTGTTTTCAAGACGGTGTCTGGCGAGAGTGCAAGCGTTAGTCAGGGGGACTGTGACATTTGGACTGAAACTGTTTTGAAAAGTGCATTGAAAAAGTACGAGCCTAACAAACGTTTTCAGTTGTGATGAAACCGGTTTGTTTTTTAAATGTTTGCCAAATAAAACTTTTGCTTTTAAAAGTGATAAATGTTTTGGTGTTAAAACAAGTAAAGAAAGGGTGACACTTATGGTTGGAGCAAACATGGATGGCTCAGAAAAACTGAAATTACTGCTCATAGGTAAAAGCAAAAATCTCCGTTGTTTAAAAGGAGTTAAATCTCTGGAGTTAGATTACGCCAATAATAAAAAGGCATGGATGACTTCTGAGATTTTCGAAAGATGGATCAAAGAACTGGACACGAAAATGAAAAGCCAAAAGCGAAAGATTGTGATGTTTATAGACAATTGTCCTGCACATCCAGTTTCCTGTAAGTAAAAAATTAAGGAATATTGAATTCATCTTTTTTCCACCAAACATGACCTCCAAATTGCAACCTATGAACCAGGGTATTATAAAAAACATAAAACATCATTACCGAAACAGAATTGTTCACAAAATTGTTAATGCGATTGATAACAACCTTCCAGTCCAAAAATTGATTACCCTTAAAGAGTGTATAACCGAAGTCGCTAAAGTATAGAGTGAAAATGTTTCTCAGAAAACTAACAAAAACTGGTTTTCTAAAGCAGGTTTTACTGAAAAAATTGACGAATGGGAAGAAGAAGACGAAATGGATCTCGCTACCTTAAAAAGGCAATGGGGTATTCTACAAAAAATTGCTACCGTCGACGCAGATTTTTTACTTGAAGATTTCTTAGAAATCGACTATGATGTTGGCACGAAAGATCTCCCAACTGACCAAGACATAATTGACGATATAAAAAGTATAGAAGATCATGAAGAAGAAACTGAAACCGGGGAATGTCCTGCTAAATTTAGTGAAAATGAAATAAGAAATGCATTTGACATTGTGCGAACTACTCTCAGGGGCTAGGAAATTTTTTTTGTTGCTTGTACCTTATAAAATACGAGTAAATGATTACCAATATAAAATACATACATAGCAATATATACGGATTTTTTCTTTATATAGTTCTTTCTATCGTGAAATTTCAGTCAACATTTTGGTCTTTCACTATATAGAGTGTCGACTGTATACATATATATATATATATATATATATATATATATATATATATATATATATATATATATATATATATATATATAAAATGTATATAGTAAGGTAGTAAAGATTATACAGGAAACCAAAAATTCTGATACCTAAGGACCAATAAAAAGTTTTATATTAAAAAGAACTATTTTTATTCGACATTGTTTTTAGTTTACTAGTTGTAAACTTATTGCGTATATTTTTCTCCTTATATAAACAAGATTAAAAGATTTGCATTAATTCAATACTCAATAAACATATTTTATCGGGTTTAGATTGGATCCGAGATCTGGCTCGTGGGCAGCGGAAACATTGTTGCATCTCTTTTGCAACGACGACACGCGTGGGCTCATTGGCGACTTCTAGACACATGTCTGCAATAGCAGCAAGTATTCTTCATAATAAAAACTGTAAACGACATAAACGACCCATATTTTTTAATTGAACGTATGAATGTTGTATCTGATTACAAAAGTTTCACCTATTGTGATATTCTGCAGTAGCAGTTGTAAAATAAACCGTACAGATTCTTATTAAGGAACATAAAAGGATATAAAAAACGTTTGTTTTTTTTTTTTCCTTTTGTGACTGGTTAAAGTTGCCAGTGATTATCTTTGAATAATAGGATTAAGTCTGTAATGACGTCGTATTACCTGTATGCCTGTTGTGTTACTTTTACTTACGACTTGTGAGTGGGTAGTAACAAAACACTCACTCCTCAAGACCGTTGAAATAAAAGATACGTAGGTTGATTTGACATTTCGATAAGTTTGCAATACTATCAAATATTCAGAATATAACTGTCTCCCATATTTCAGGCAAAGTTATTAATTTGGTACTGGTTGTATTTAGTTAAAAAAAAATTCTACCTGTTCAGTAGCATGGACATATACGGGAGATGTCTGATGGAAAATGAGCTTTAAACATTTTCGCTTTTTCCAGAAACCTCACGTACCACTGAAATCTACGCGTATGACTCTGAAACATATACGAGAAGTGCAGGCTCTATTAAATATGTAGTTTTAAAGTAAGTGTTGGTAAAGCAAAACAGTGTCGCGTGAAAACAATAATTTATGGAAGTTGGATTATCGTACAAAAATAAAATAGCTTATAAAGAAGAAAAAAGGTGCTAAGCATATTCAAGAAGGTTTGGAATATTAGATACTTATGAGGGGTCTCTTCCAACAGGAACGTCAGTTGAAGATATTAAATATCCTGGTTCATGTCGGAGAGTAGTGATGGATGAATATATTACAAGAATTAGTGATTAGTGACTCAAGATAGTAGATTTCATTTAACGCAGATAGAAGCCGAAGCAAGAATTAGTAAAGGACTTATTGGAGAAAATTGACATAATCATTTGCATATGAGTAAAGTGAATGCACCGTGCATACCAAACATGCTGACACCGCTTTAACGCATTGTAATTTCCGATAAAACTTGGATTTACCAGTGTGATCCCGAATCAAAATAATAATCAATGGAGTGGATAGTAGAAGGAGATAAGCTATCACGCAAGTTCAAAATTCAGCGAATGTCCACAAAACCAACGAATCTTATGTCCACCATTTTCTGGATCACAAAGGGGCAGGAACACTACGACGACAGTCAGTTTTTATGCTGAACTAATTGGCAAAGTTCGTGAAGCTGTAAAAGAGAAACAGCGGGGAAATGTTAGCAGCTTATCTCCGACAACGCCCCTGTCCACACAGCAAAACGTTCAATTTACGAAGCTGTATTTGAAGAAATTAATCATCCTCCCTACAGTCCGGGCAGCAGGCAGCTACCATTATCGGTTTAGGCATTTGAGAAAAGACATAATGAGCCACAGATATATAGAAGAAAAAAAGATGGTGTCGGCCGTGCAAGAACATTTTTCAAGCAAATCAAATTACTGTTTTGAGGGATTTGAAAAATTAAATGTAAGTTGTAGAAAGTGCATTGAGATAAATGGCCATACTTATTAAAAAAATAACCGGTTAAGTGCAAGTTCAACTTGCACAATTAGTGTTCCGTACGTTGATTGCTTTTAAAATAAAAAATTTTGTTACGGTGGTATAAAATGATCAGTGACTTCACAAAACACACCCCAAAGGAGTTTTCAACAAAGTTTGTTTCCAATCTTTACTGAATACTGATGACCTTGAAATTTTTGTTTTTTTTATATACTAAATAAATTATTAAAGGTGATAAATTTCGTTCATTCTACACACACATCTTCGCGAAAATTATAATACAAAGAAAAGTGAGCCCAAGTATTACATTATATATATATTTTTTACTCGTGTTTTCACAAGCTTTCATTTGACACCACACTCGATGACCTAGTAAAAAAATTTTTTTTTCACTTCCGATTTCACCCCCCAAAACTAACAACCCCTTAAGTCAAAATTTAACTTTCACAACTACACGGCTCTGATGAGGCCATCAATTCCTATATTATTGCCAAATTTCAACTTTCTATGACAAATAGTTTCGGAGAAAATCGGGTGTGACAGACAGACAGACAGACACCGAAGTCATCTTATAAGTGTTCCATACGGAACACTAATAAAGCCATTAAAAATTTAACCACTCGCTTTTCTATGTAAGACTGACTTGCTGTAGGGCATCTCTCGTATGTCAACGTTACTTAATAAGATCTGTATGTTTATGGCGAATTTATGTTTTTGTGAGTATACATACTGTGTTTACAGTAAAAGATACCAAAACATGACACTATAACAAAGCACACACAACATATGCTAGCACTTCCGAAATCGATTTGTTTACGATGTGTGAATCCAATCGAACATTGATGAAACTTGACTACTCAGGGTCTGCAACACCATCTACACTCCACATCTATTGTTGAAGAGCTCTGTTGAAGAAACAGTATGGTGTGGGTGACCTCCCTCACAAACTAAAATTGAGCCTGCTATTATCTTCCACGCGGTACTAAATGTTCCATTACGCTTGCTTGCCAAGGGTTTTTTTTAAATAATAAGTTTATTGTTTAAGTGGGCGATTTGATAAGAACAACGTTAACGACACGACTAGTGTGAATAAATAAAAAAATATACATCTGAACTTGTTTTATGCAGAAATGATACGCAAATAGCTCTATGCATGCGATTTTTTAGAGGATTACTTTTATCAAATTTTTTGATTCCGAGACACAACCCGCATCTAGTTCCAATAGGCTTTTGCGAAGGTAACAACTTATTGCACAAAAATATCCTATAATTTTATAAAAGCACTTAATGGTGTAATAATTTTTATTACTTTGTTCGAAAAATGATGTTGTTAGAGACCTTTGTAAATGATTTATCTGAGGTTATGGTACAAATGTTAGATGACTTTTATTAAGGTTACATTTATTCGTATTCTCTCAAGCGTTTCCTGTAGGTACGGTATTAAAAGCATTTGTCAGATCTAAGGAAAGTAGATGGAGTTGTCTATTTATTTCCACCTTTTTTTGTGTGTCTTTGTATAGATATAACCTATACATGAACGTCCTAGTCGATACCATAAATACTAACAAATCGTGATTGTGATGATTTGAAAAATAAGCCCTTATTCATAAAAAAATTACTCTACTAGATTTCTGCATTTTTTTACGGCTTAGAGCCTATTTGCTTGTCGGTGGGTAACTTAGTAAATCTCAAACGAAATGAGATATTCATTTTAAATTTGTTCAGCACATGTATATACATATATATATATATATATATATATATATATATATATATATATATATATATATATATATATATATATATATATATATATATATATGTCGACACTGTTTAGAGTGAAACTCTATATAGTAAAAAACTCTTTATAGTGCAATTTTTTCAAGACCTAGAATATTTATTATACATAGCAATATATACGGATTTTTTCTTTATATAGTGAAAAACTTTCTATAGTGAAATTTCGGTCAACATTTTGGTCTTTCACTATATAGAGTGTCGACTGTATATATATATATATATATATATATATATATATATATATATATATATATATATATATATATATATATGTATATATATATATATATATATATATATATATATATATATATATATACATATATATATATATATATATATATATATATATATATATGTATGTATATATATATATATATATATATATATATATATATATATATATATATATATATATATACATATTAAGGTGTTATGAAATTCACTGCATGTATAAAAACGGATGACTAGTGGGGTCATGTAGAAGCACATTCAATACTTTTTTCAAATTCGAAAATTTTTGAAAAATTAAAAAAAAACAAAAGAGAATAACTGGATTTTACCAAATCATTGAACATAAATTATTCTTAAACGCTCCCCTTAACAGCTGATTTTGAAGTAGAGGAGAATAGGGCCAATTGACTCTCAGCTTGAAAAATCGTAGATAAAAGTACATTTTCGTGTACAAAAATATTTAACGTTGATGAAAGTGGATTTTCCACCATTCAGAAAAAAGCACAAAAAATCTTAAGACTAAAAGGAAGGAACAAATCAGAGAGGAGTTAATATGACAACCTTGTGTTGTGTCAGTGTAGCTGGACAGTTTGTGCCGCCAATGCTTATGTTCAAAAGAATGAAACAAAATCCTGAATTAGGGAATGGCGCACTATCTGAGGGTGTTGCAACCATTTCAGACACTGGCTATATTAACTCAAACTTATTTGTAGAATGGATGAACCCTTTTATAAGCGTAATAAAGCCAACCCCTGAAAATAAACTTACTTCTACTTGATGGAAATATTATGCATTCGAACAACCTAGAAGCGTTGAACATAACAAAGGCTAATGGGATAATGATGTTACAAGTGCCTTACTACTCATCGGCTTCAGCCACTGCACGTCTCTTTTTTTTAAACCTATGAGCAGTTATTATATTCAAGTAACAGAAAAATGATTGAGGACAACTCCAGGTCGTCATGTGACTGAATATCAAGTTGCAAGTTTATTTACAGAAGTTTATCAAAGAGCTGCTATCATTGGCACCATTGTGAACGGATTTAAAGCGGCTGGAGTTTGGTCCGTGAACAAAAACGTCTTTCCCGAACATTTGTTTGAAGCAGCTGGAAACGGAAATGACCGAAAGATTATCGGGTACATAAAGACTCATATACCAATTATACAGAACACCAGCAAGCCGCATGGTCAGTAGATAAATTTACAAACACACTGTATCCACTGAACTCAAAAACTATAAACCAACCTTGTAAATTTTATTTAGTGTTAATAAATGTTTTTTGAATTTGAGTTTGACATTTTAGTTAACACTTGGCGATATTGGACAGTTGTATGATACACAGGATCGGTTCTTTCGTTTATTATTAAGATCCGCTATTTAAGGTGAATTTTCTGCAATGCTACAAGGAGGCGCCAGTTTCAATATATGCAGTGTATTTCACAACACTCCGTATATATAAATTATATATATATATATATATATATATATATATATATATATATATATATATGTATGTATGTATGTATATGTATGTATATGTATGTACATGTATGTACATGTATCTATATATATATATATATATATATATATATATATATATATATATATATATATATATATATATATATATAAACTCCTGGACAAAATTAACAATCTGAAAATTAATTTATCTTTTTTTTATGTCAATTTTAGAGTTTATCGAGTATTTGAATAGTAAGCTATGCATATTTTGTTTCGTTGTTCATGACAGAAATCAAAACAATTCGTTTAGATTTACAGTTTTAAGGAACTTTTAGAAGATAAACAAATTTCTGTAATAATGCGATAGATTTTCTTTAAAAGTAAGCTTATAAATTGTTCCCTTTTTCAAAGTAATACGTTTTTGTGGTAGATTATTTTATTTTTGACCCCGAAGAATTAGAAAAGTGAATCGAACAAGGAATTTAACTGAACACGAGGTAGTGCGAGCCTAAGTTTTATTGGACGAGGGATATTGTCAGAGTTATGTTGCCAATTTGTTAGGCAAACATCGTTCCACAATAAGTCGTATGGTAAGACTCTTGAATGAAGTAGGAAATTATTCTAGAATGCTAGGGCAAGGGCGAAAACGATGCACTAGCGACCTAGATGAACGTTTTATAAGACAATATGCTTTAAGAAACTCTATACATACACAATTTCTTCTAAAACAGTTAGAAGACGGTTAAATGAAGCTGGATTAAACAGTAGGAGACCAGCCACTGCGCCCTTGCTTACTAGAGAGAACAGACTTGCCAGCTTACGTTTTGCTCGAAATCACGAAAACCGGTCTGTGGATGATTGGAAACAAGTTTTCTTCACAGATGAAACTAGGGTTAGTCTAAAACATCCAGATGGTCGTGAGCGAGTATGGCGAAGACCCGGAGAGAGGTTTGCTCCTTGCAATATCTCTGCAAGGATTCCATTCAGCGGTGCCTCTGTTATGTTCTGGGATGGCATCTGCTTTGATGTTCGCACAGAGTTAGTTCCTGTCCGTACGAGATCCATGAATGCTGACTACTATCTTGAGAATATGGTAATAGAATATGTGATGCCTTTCGGTCATTTTGTGGGGCCCAATTTCCTGTTTATGCAAAACAACGCTCGACCTCACGTGGCTAGGGAGGCACTCGATTATCTTAATCCAGTTGATATACCGATTATGCAATGGCCACCAAAAAGCCCGGATCTGAATCCGATAGAACATGTATGGGATCACCTTAAGAAAAATGTGAAACATCATATACCTGCACCTAGAAACCTGAGGGAACTTGAAAATGCAGTTATCACAGAATGGGGGCAAATTCCTCAAGATTTTTATCCAAAATTTAATTAGAAGCATGCCTAGGCGCATAAACGTTGTCATCCGAAGTAGAGGAGGCAACACACGCTACTAGTGTCCCAGTTACACCATTAATTTTGCTGCTAGTGTCACAGTTTATTTTTTTCATTATTACATAATTTCAACGAATTTGTTATTAGGTCTTAAGAATAATTTTAATTCGAATTTGGTAGCTAATTCACTTTTAAAGTATCCGAATATGTTTTTTCTAACTTTTAGTGTAACTAATGTTCATAAAAAATTATTAAAATTAATTGATTATATAGATTTGTATGATTTAATATATTATTGCGTTAATTTTGTCCAGGAGTATATATATATTTATATATATATATATATTATATATATATATATATATATATATATATATATATATATATATACAATGTTTTTAATTATCTTGAATATCATCTACAATAGCCGTTGGGAAATGATTAATGAACGTGGACTTGTCTATTTGTTATCACTTTCTCTTTGTTTATTTGTGTCACCGTGTAAGACATAGCTCATTACAATAAATTCTACTAAATCATATTCCTAATGATTTGAAGAATAAGCTCTCGAATAAACACTGAATGTTCAGGTCTGCACGTTTAGCAGCTAACAAAAATGTATTCTACGTTCTACGTCTGGCACTTGAGTTGCATCGGTCGACTCAGTTGCATCGCTTACGTTAGCCATTGCCTAAACAAGTACACCTGGATGCAGAACTGAAAGAAACTTTTATAGCCAATGGTACCGTACGTTCTACTTAATTTTATCAAAGGTTCAGAAAAGTTATAGAGAAACAATCTTTCATAATATTACATAGTTGCGTCAAAAGCTGACTAACTTTTAAACCGAGCAAATATATACGTATATATCTCATTAGACTGTTCCACATGTTATGATTTTACATGCTACGCTTTTACATCTGTTTCTAACTTTGTGGTTATTAAGATCGAGGATCTAAACAAATCTAATTCGAGCGTAAAATAAAAGTATAATTTTTGTGACATAATAGAGAGTTCATTCATCATTTTAGTTCCTGTTCTTCGAAACATTTTACTACACTATTATGATTAATAATATCGTGTAATGTCGTGCGTGGTCCCGCTGCGAGCGGCATTTGTTTAATTAGTTTATAAACAATTTAATTTGCTTATCATATTTAAAGAACTGTAGCGTGGATCAGGGTCAAAGACTTTGAAATAAAATTTTTAAATTTATAACACAATGGTTAATTAATTTGGCCAAGTAACTTTAAAGAGAACATTGTTACCACCGAGGCACGACTAATTGATATAACAAGTAGCTTTAACTTTCAGGGTAATTTCATTTAGTTTAAAATTTGGATTTCTAATGTACACTTTCAGCAGTCAGGATGCTAATTCTGCGTTCATTTTTAGCAATTTAAGAAGCACTTTAAAGTGTACAAATTTGTGAAATATAAAAGTTAGTGGGTTAATACTCAAATAATTTACTAATGACCACATATTTCTGAAAAAAATTTTTGAGTAATATTCACTCTTAATACTAAGACTATTCGACGCGATTAGTTGCACCATCTAGCTTACACAACTAATTTCTTGCTATTTTAATTGAACTTTTTGATTGTAAGTACAGTGTCAAAGTTTTTCATGTTTTTGCATTGAAAGTTGCACTTAATAAAAACAGAACATTTTATCTTAATAATTTTTAGTGTTCCGTACGAACAGACATTGCGATGTCTGTCTGTCCGTCTGTCAGACACCCGATTTTCTCCGAAACTATTTGACATAGAAAGTTAAAATTTGACATAAATATAGAAATTGTTGGCCTAATCAGAACCGTGTAGTTTTGAAAATTAAATTTGGACTTAAGGGGTCAGTTTTGGCGGGTGAAATAGGAAGTGGGGTGTCAAATGAAAGCTTGTGAAAACACGAGTTCAAAAATATACATGATGTCATACTTGCGCACACTTTTCTTTGTATTACTTTTAAAAAATAGCCAAAGAACTCTGTCCCCCCACATTATCTCGAAAAGTACTGATCAAAAAATTTTGAAAAAATCCTGGGATAGTCTAAATAAAGTGTAGATTGAGCGAAGATTATCACGAGTGCATTACGTTTGATAATTTTTCTGGTACAAAAAAAAAAACTATGTAACATGACAGAATGGTGAAGGTTTGGAAAGTTGAGAATTCAACCGAGACTAAGAGCTACCAAATATCAATACGTATTCGATGCAGTAAGTAATATCATGATGACTGGTAACCAACGGATAGGTACAGAAGACAAAATAATTTTATTTTATTTGTTTATAATTAAAGAAATATTTAAGTAGGAAATATTTGTTTTAAAATTTTACTGCTAGATTCTAGATTGATCTAGTTTCATTTATTAGCTATTAGGTAGCTAATTTATATTTTAAAAGTAATCACGTGTTGCAGGTAAATCCTTAAAGCGTTACAGAGCGGTGCGTTTCACGGCGGTAAGATCGTCTTGAATCGTTATAGCTTGCACTCGGTGATCAACATAGTCCTTGCAATTCATTCCAAAGACATGAGTAGCGCAGGCGCAGGTCTTTACGCCGTCTTTCTCGCCTCTCTGTTTAGAAAAAAGCGCACCTCCCTATAAGCTCCAAATTTAAAGTGGTCCCTTATGTTTCCCTAAAAAAACACCCACTCGACATACTTACCCCCCTCCGTGCCCCTAGAACCAGGCTGGTCCACTAATATGGTTCTCTATATAAAAGACTTGAAGAATGTGTTATGAGGTATAAGAAGCCAGCTATACTAAACAGTTTTCTAGTTACAAATTAACATATATTCCTAACTTTTTAGAAGTTTTTTATTATTCCTTCAACTTGATCATACTAAGATATATTTGCTCTCAAGCTAACTCATACTAAGTGAGTAACAATGCTAATGTAATAGTGTTTCTACGTAACTACGTCGGATTCTGTAATCTTTTATGGAAAACTTATTTTCTAGTGTTTATTGCGTTGGATTCTACTGGATTACTGTCAGTCTAGGACAAAAATTCTTTCATATCATATATTGTTAGGTTCGGTGCCTGGTTGCTTCGGCTTGGCAACAGGCGATTATCTAAGTTAATAGTACTAGAATGAGTGACCGCTTGGGAAAGCCCACTGCGGTTATCAAGACAGGCAGCTAGCTTATATACAGGTAAGAGTTATCGTAGAAATGCAATATCGATCATGAAAGCACTACCGCGTTGCCTAAAAAGCGCCGTAAAACTCAAATGTACGTATCGACACTTGAACAACGTTGGCGAATTTCGAGATCTTCTTCTTCTTCACATGCCTTGTCCGTTGCGAACGTTGGCTATTAACGTGGCTATTCTGATTTTATTTGTGGCAAATCTGAACAGTTGAGCAGATGACAGCCTGAACCTATGGCGCAAGTTCTGGAGCCAAGAGTGTCTTCTTCTCCCGGCTCCCTTTCTGCTGTCTATCTTTCCTTAGATTATTACCTGAAGTATCCGATATTTACTGTGCCTCATAAGATGTCCGAAGTATTCTAGCTTTCTTCTCTTAATAGTTATTCCCACCTCTCTTTTCTCACCGATCCGATGCAGTACCGCCTCATTAGTGATGTGGTCCGTCCAAGATATTCGCAGGATTCGTCTGTACGCCTACATTTCAAAGACGTCAACCTTTTTCATGAGCGTTTCGGTCATTGTCCACGCTTCTACTCCACACAACAGTACCGAAAATATATAATATTGGAGCAGTCTGATTTTAAGAGGTAGGGATGTACTGTTAGAGATAAATATAATCTTCATATTATTAAACGATGCTCTCGCTCTTTCTATTCTCGCACGTATTTCTGTTGCCTGGTCCCATCCTGAGTTAATTATTGTTCCCAAATAGGTATAAGATTCTACGTGTTCAATTCTCTGATTGTTTAGTATTAATTGTCTTGCTGGTTGTTGGTTTTTACTTATAACCATCCATTTGGTTTTCGCGAGGCTTAGGCTTAGCCCATCATCTTCACTTATTCTTTGTAACCTTTCCATTAGGCTATTTAGCTAATCTATGCTGCTAGCGAGTATTACTGTATCGTCAGCATATCTTATTTTATTAAGTGTTTCTCCATTTATCTTTATACCTTCAGTACTTTCTTCTAGCGCTATCTTGAATACTTCTTCAGAGTAGATATTAAAGAGGAGGGGAGACAAAATGCAACTCTGACGCACACCTTTCTTGATATCAATATTCTTGGTTAACACAAACTCTACTTTCATTCTAGCCGACTGTCCCCAGTAGAGATTCGCTATAGACCGGATGTCTCTGGAGTCGATTCCGATCTGATGGAGTATTTCTAGCAATTGATCGTGCTTAAAGTTATCGAAAGCTTTAGTGTAAACCGAGCTATGTATCTCCGATGTTTTCTTCACATTTTTTGCAAATTCCATCGTATATAATCTTGATGAATGCCTTGGTGATGTGGTTAATCATACTTATCATTCGGTGTTGATCACAAGATTTTGCGTTCGGTTTCTTCGATATGCCCACAAAGGTTGACTGTAGCCAGTCCTCAGGAACTTCCCCACTGTTGTATGGTGTTGCATGGTGAGGGCGTCGAGAAACTGACTGTTCTTTTCGCACAAGATTTTCAGAATTTCGCCGTGAATGCCATCGTTGCCTAATGTTTTGTTGTTTTTAGGAGTTAAAGTAGCCTTCTCCACTTCCGCTCTTAGAATCGGAGGACCACATCATTATCAACCTTCAGTGAACACCCACTATTTCTTTTTAACACCTTCACTATCAACGCCGGTATGCCCCAAGGCTCCATACTATCTCCTACTCTCTTTCTCATTTACATTAACGATCTGGTGGAAAAGACCGGAAACCCAATCTACAGCTTTGCAGATGACACTACCCTTATCTCTTCATTCACTTTGAACGCTCGGACATCGGCTACTCAGACGAATATCCGCAGACACCGGGAAGTCGTTCAACTTAACAAAGACCTGGAAGACACTCTATCTTGGGGTGACAGTAGCCAAGTGGAATTTAACGCTACAAAAACCCAGGTGGTAGTTTTTTCTAAAAAAGTTAACGTTGCTGAACCCGACATAGTTATGGCGAGGCACTCCATTCCTCTAACATCGTTACTCAATTTGTTGGGCGTTAATTTGGGAGCAAATAGGCCTTGCATGAACATGTCGCAGGCATAGCAAGAAGAGCTTCTCAAAATTTGGGAATATTATTTCGAACTAGAAAGCTTTACACTCCACATTAACTGTTAATTCTTTACAAAGCTCAAATTCGACCAACTATGGAATACTGCCCCCTTGTTTGGGGCTCCGCTCCCAAACATACACTGCATTTGTTGGATTCTGTTCAGAGAAGAGCTGTTCGTCTGATTGGAGACCCGGAACTGACCGGCGGCCTTGATTAGCTGAAACATCGAAGAATGGTTGGCGACTTGAGCCTATGCTACAAGTGTTTTTATGGAAAGTGTACAAAGGATGTAGCCCGCTTAATTCCTCCCAGAGCGGTGGATCTTAGAAATACACGTCGCCCTAATACTTCACATCCGTATGAGGTTCAGCTTGTTACTCCTCGTTTAAAGCTTTTCAAGCAGTCTTTTATATGGAGAACATCATCCCTTTGGAATAATTTGCCCAGGACTGTGTTTCCCACCGAATTCAATTAACAGCGATTTAAGAACAACGTGAATCGCTTTTTCCACACGTGTCGCACTTGTAGCGCTTTGGTGATTTCCCTGCAGCACGTGTGCTAGACCCATAAAAAAAAATCTAGGACGGTCAGCGTCAAACAGTTGCTATACATAAGCCTCCCAAATATTTATGATTTTATCGTTATCTGTTTCAATATTTCCATTATCGCCGGCTAGGCTCTTGGATTCTCCGGTGTATTTCTTCTTGTTTGTCAATTCTGTTATTTTTCTGTAGATATTGTGGTAGTCATATTTCTTTTCGCACTGTTCGATTCTTCACATCTCGCGAAAAGCCAACTCTCTTTACTATCTCTAATTTTTGTTCTTATTTTGCTGTGAATTTCTCGGTATTTTGTTCTATCTGTGTTCTTGTGGGTTCGTCTTTCTTCCATCATGTTAAGGATTTCTTCAGTCATCCAGCTCTTATTCTTTTTTCTACCCTATTTCAAGAGTTTAGTGCCTGTTGTTTTAATCACTTCCTTAATATCATTCCACCTTTAAGGAGTTTGGTTACTTCTTGGTTCAGATTGTCCTGTATCTGCTGTTTAATATTACTGTCAGAAAGCTTCTTTATATCTGGCTTTTCTGATGTGTTCTTCTTATTTACCAGTTTTACGTTGGCTTCAAAATTGCATACCACTGGGTTGTGATCTGATGCGACGTCCGCACCTGGGTAAGTTTTTGCTGATTTAATCGAGTTCCTAAATCTGATAGGCGCAGCGATATAGTCTATTCGATTTCTTATCACCTTTTCTGGTGTATCTGCCGGAGATTTCCAGGTGTAAAGTCTGCGGTCCGGAAGCTTCAAAAAAGTGTTAGTCAGGGCCCAGCCATTTTCTTGGCAGAACCGAATAAGATAGTCTCCAAGTCCGAAACTTCCCACAGTCCTTTCCACTTTTCCTTTGCCTACTTTGGCGTTAAAGTCTCCTATTATAAATGTTATCCCTCTCCTCTTTGTTGCTTTGATCAGGGTATCAATCTGTTCGTTGAAGTCTTCTTATCTTTATCGCCGATAGGTGCGTATGCTTGTATTATATTCAGGTCAAATGGAGATGCATTTAGTTGTAAGAGAATCATTCGGTCCGAGAATGCTGCATACGCTTTTATTGCTGTTCTTATATGAGGTGCGACCATTATTCCAACTCCATCTCGAGATAATCATCGATATCTTCATGATACAGGTTAACAATGGGTTAATCTTTATTAAAGCAGAGAGGTAAGGGTTCAAAAAAATTGTAAACAAACGCTCTATCATTAGCAATGGATTTTCGTTCTTTACCAGAAGATCGTTAATGTAAAGAAGAGACAGAAGGGGGGAATATAATTCCAAAACATATTTCTTAATTTTCCTTAAGCTACCCAGCCTAGTGCAGTTCGCCTGTGTAATTGATGGGTATAGTTGTCTGTTAATTTTTACATCATGACCGAGGTATCTATATTATATATAATGTAAACTTGTTTTAAATGTTGGTGTAAAAAAAACCCCTAGAGTCATATATATTAGGATCGATGATATAAAAGCAATTTAGCAAAAATAAGCAATAAATAACACTTAGCCTCAGTGCAGAATAGAACTGAACTGAACTCCCTACTGTTCAACACAGTTATGAATGATGTCATCAGTAATGCAGAAAATTAAGATGACTTGCACTGCTTACAATGCTCTTTTAAAGTCACCTTTAAAAAGTTTAAACAACGAACGATGTGAGAACTACATATTATATTTAGGCCTACCTCAGGACTAATATATTGTGCTGGTCCGTTGGCTTGAAAACCCGTTAGACCTGCATGATTTTATTTTATACATTAGAGAAACGTTGCCCAAATTAAATAGAAATACTAGTACTCATAGTTTACCAATTAACAGGTACCAGAAAATAAATATAGACAACTGGAAAAAAATAGAAGAGAAATTAAAATATTAATGGTACAAATTAATTATTGATATTAATTTTCATATTTATTTATAAACCACTAACACCAACTGAATCTTCAAAGTATTCTTTGCTTTTTATACGTCTCTCGGACAATTATTGCAAATCTATGGTTGTTTCGATACATTCAGTCCGTCGAGACCTTTCTCGATCTTTTCAACAGACTTGAACTGAGAATCAGCCAGGTGGTGTAGAAATTGAAATAGGTGGTAAACCGGCAAAGCTAAGTTTGGAGAATATGCTGCATAAGGAAGAATTTTTGTGCCAAGATCTGAAATGGTTTCCAAGCCCTTTTTTTTCTATATCCTGCAGCGATATTCCGTCCTTTTCCTTTGCCACTAAACGGTCTTTTTCTTCATGTAGACACGTATTAGCTATAGTTAGTAGAACTGATAAGTGAACATCGTATAGCAAAATCGTTTTTGCATAGATGTTCGGTTTTGTAGCGTTCGTTGATAGCTCACCTGGATAAAACCAGGACTATAAGTTAGAAGATCCCATGATCCAATTTCTGTGACAAATAACAATTTTGTGCAAAAAAATCAGTTTTATTTTGACCTTGTGAGGAAGGAGAGACCAGTTTCGTAGCGTCTGCTCTTGTTCTCGGGAGTGAGCCTATGACGAAACCACTGCAACTTCTTGCAGACATAGCTTGTTGGGTCATTTCGAGCCTATTTGTAAGTTTCAGTTGAGTTTGGCAATGACTTCCATCCAAAATTTGCTTCAACTCCTCAACTTCGGCTCTTTTAATTGACCAAGAGCTTTTCATTGTGAAGGCTGATATTTTTTCTACAAACTTGCACATCGCAACTGCAACTAATTTTCCAGATTCCACTTTAAAGTGGCTATAGGCCGAGACAAAAATTCCAATATGAATAGGTCTTGTAGTCAATAAAAGGGTGGACGGAGAATTATTTTGTACACTTAATAACTAAAAACTAATAAATATATGATATGCAAGTATATAAATTTTCTTTCCATTTTGATCAATAATGCCGGTATTAACATAAGGCACTGAAACGTGGGCTTTAAATAAAAGTATAATAAATAAACTCCGGGTAACCCAAAGAGCAATGGAGATGGGAATGCTAAATATTAGACTCCAAGATCGTATTCCTAACATCGAGATACGAAGAAGATCAAAAGTGACAGATGTAATACAACGAATATGTATATTAAGGTGCAGTTGGGCGGTTCATATCGCAAGGATGAATGATAACAGGTGGACACGCCGTATGGGAATAGAGGCCTAGAGAACATAAAAGATGTAGAAGTGGACGACAGACAAGATGAACGGACGACATATTACGATTGGAATAATTTTTTAGGTATTATAATAATTTAAAATTTTGTTTTAAAAGTTTTATAATATTATTCTTCAAAATGTTTGTACAGACAAAAGGGATGTTTATTTGCAATTAACAACAATCAGGCGGTTTTTGAATTTGAACGTTTATGTCTTCTAACTTTTATGGATGTGATTGTTAAAGACATTTGCGTGGATATTCCGATAGTTTTTTATGCTCCGAGATTAGATGAAGCGTTTTGCCCATATCTGTGATCTTAAATAGGGTTTCCCGCAGATATGTTGCTTTAGTTTAAAGGCCAGTTACTTTATCGAAGTTAAGGTATTGGGAGAACTGCTCGAACACATAGAAAATGCGGTAGAGACAATTCAAAGTCCTCTTTCCCTTTTAATCACCATACAAGGTCTTGTGTACATAAAAGTGACGATTTTGAACACTTTCTTAAATGACTTTTTTAATACTTATATAAACTATATATGGTAAAGCTACGTTAATGAGTACTGATAAAAATAATTGCTCAACTTTGGGAACACCCTTAAAAATACTGAAAAGACGTTACTTTAATAATTAGATGGAAATTCGTCAAGGAAAACAGAGTTATCTGCTCTTAAGATAAATCGCTAATCATTCATAACGTTATTTCGCCGTCAATGACGCTAACCAGCACATCCTGGTTCGCGCGTGCACCATTGAGATTTATGGGATCTCCGAGGAAGATGCAATTACGCCAGAACTATAAGACGACCGAGCATCTGCAGCCGAGTCGCAGAGGCGCGAGCGCGACTTAACTGTAATGAGGAAAATCCGGAATAAAATGACTCGGGAAGCACACTTGCGGATGTTGCACAGGAAATTAATTTATTTAAACTTGTTGCTATTGTGTCTGTTCAAATAATGTGGGCACATAATTTTTAAGTAAATAAATTTTATTGACGCAAAACTTGTAGGATTTTTAGCAACATAAACTATCTATTTAATTTTCTTAACCGAAATATTCGTTTACACCAGGGGTGCTCAAACGGTCGATCGCGATCGATAAGTCGATCGCGAGTGCTTTTTGAGTCGATCTCGAGAAAAAAATTCCGACATAGAACTATTCACAGATTTTGTTTTAGGTAACTAAAACGAAATGTAATGAATAAATTACTAAAATTTATTCGATCCACAATTAGGCCAGAATAACCCCCTCATCACTTTCTTTTATCGTAATAACCCCCTGCTAGCGGCAAAAGGCGGCATTATCAAAGGAACGCGCGGTACATGTCAAAGAAAAGCCGCGTTTTTGATTCCCGCCGATTTTTCTAGAAACTTCGGGCGGCGCGGCGTGTTTGACGGGAACATTCGAGACTTCGTTCGCGCCGATATAAATGTTGCGCCTGCAGGAATAGGAGTCAGTCTGAGTTGTAACTTGAAGGCGATACATCGATACAAAGTTTATTAATAAATAGTCCAAAATGAGTGCGGCGAAGAAAAGTAAAACTTATCATTTTAATAACGATTGGGAGGAAGAATTTTTCTTTTGTATGGTAAAGGATAAGTGTATTTGTCTCATTTACCGTGCGTCAGTTGCAATACCTAAGCGTGGAAACTTAGAGAGGCATCATAAAATGGTTCATAAAAACTATGAAAAGGATTTTCCGTCACAGAGTGAATTAAGAAAACGAAAAGTACGTGATTTGATAACTTGTTTGAAAAAAGAACAAACCATGTTTACAAGACCATCCAAACAATCAAAAGCTGCAACGATCGCGTCATTTAAAATATCTCATATATTGGCGAAACACAAGAAACCATTTGATGATGGATTGGTTGTGAAGGAAGCATTTATTGAAGCGGGTGAGACTTTATTTGGAGATTTTAAAAATAAAACAGAGATTATGTCTGCTATTAGAGAACTTCAGTTATCTCGTCCGACTGTCACAAGGCGTGTTGAAGTCATGATTCAGGACATGGCAGATAAACTAAAACATGATATCATGGAATGTACATACTTTTTTTTACAGTTCGACGAATCCCCCGATATGACAGACACTGCCCAGCTGTGTATTTTTATTCGAATGGTATTCAATGACATGTCGGCTAAGGAAGAGTTTTTAATAATGATTCCTCTGAAAGGAAAGACCGTGGCGAAGATATATATGACGTTTTCTTCAATTTTGTAACAAACTACAAGCTACCAATATATAACTAGTGTGCATTACAACCGATGGAGCACCAGCAATGACTGGAAAAGAAAACGGTTTTGTGGCATTATGTCGAGCTAATGATGATTTCCCTTCATTTTTCTCCTTCCATTGCATTATACATCAACAAGTTTTGTGTTCAAAAGTTCTAAAAATGGAGGAGATTATGGGCATTGCAATAAAAATTGTGAATTCTATCCGTGCACGTAGCTTGCAACGACGGCTCTTTAAATTGCAGTTGGAAGATAGTGAATCAGCTGAACACACTGATTTAGTTCTTCACACGGACGTCAGGTGGTTGAGTCGCGGAAAATTCCTAGAAAGGTTTCAAGAATTATTGCCCGAAATAACAGCTTTTCTGGACGAAAGAGGTGATGATACTAAGATGCTGAAAAACGGAAAATGGTTGACTGATTTGGCATTTTTGACATACATCACAATGCATTTAAACACCATTAATTTGGAGCTTCAAGGTAAAGGAAAAACTATTATTGAGATGATTAGCGCAATAAACGCATTCAAAAGTAAATTGCAACTCATGATAGATCAACTGAAAAGAAAGGATTCGAAAAATTTTCCGTCTTTGAAAGCAAGGATTCCTCAGTTGAATTATGATATTTATGAGGCAGAATTATCAAATATTTTGGGCTAATTCGAAATAGGTTTTTATGATCTCAGTAAATTGGCAAATATCATTTATGAATTATCCTTTTTCGTGTAAAAACATTGAGGTATTAGCTACTGAAATAGTAAATCAGTTTAACATGGTCTCATGTTCTGTTGAAAATGAGTTAGTGCAGATTATATCAGATGTACATCTCAAAGCCACAGCATCTGATACAAAATTCTGGTGTTTTATATCCGAAGATAAATATCCGAATCTAAGACAAATCGCCCTTCAACTGACGGCAATGTTTGGGTCAACTTACTTGTGCGAGTCTGCATTTTCTGAAATGAAGATAATTTAGTCAAAATATCGCAATCGACTAATTGACGAACATATGTCATCATGCTTGCGATTAACACTCGGTAATTACGTACCATCTTATGAAAAGTATGCTGAGGACATGCAGTGCCACTTCAACATCCAACGTCACTCTTTAGTTAAGTTTAGACACTAGAACTCGTTTGTTTTGTAAGAACCAATAAACTCGCAATTTTGAATAATTATGAGTTTTTTCATTGACATTTTAGAGCAGACCTACACTTACCTTGACTAAAAAAATGCATATTGTGCGGAAAACTAATATCTATGCCACGATACACCCTACCTAGACGACAATCCTGCATCACACTTACTTGCAGCCTCTCAGAGTCGATCGATCGTAGTCTAACAATATTGAGGTAGATCGCCAGCAGTTCAGGTTTGAGCACCCCTGGTTTACACGAACATAAATAAAATTGTGGATTTTAAATAAGGATATTTAAACGATTACAATCTAGTAATCTCCAAGAAATAAGCTATAAGTTACGAAAACTATTGATTCATCTTCGATACATTTGAAATTCGTTTATCAGTTATAGTAATTTCATAAAAACAAAGATGTACGAAGAATTGTTAAATGCTATGCTGTTTACTAGTACTAAAAATACTTTTTTACTAGTGAAGATATTTGAGAAATATTGTTTTTTTAAATTTTTGTTTTTATTATTTTGAGGGTTCAACTTGCAGACCTTTAAAAATTTATGGATTTTTTATTATTATATATTGATCATAAAGCTACCACAACTATAATTCATTTATTTGGAGAGTTAAGATGTAAAATATGAAATTTGTAACGTTTTTTGATTTTTTTTTTATGAATTTAAAATAGAAACCATCGCATATTGCGTTTTTGATTTATGACACAAACTTTCTATTTTTTAAATGGACTACCCTGTATATTATTTTTTAGTTTTATGAAACTCTTAATTCTAGAAACGTCAATGTATCTTTTTAAGGTGGTATTGTGTGGAATAAAGAAGAAAGAACGCTTTTTCCAATTTTGCAGACGTTTACCAATACCGCACAAATTCACAATGATGTTTGTTTATATCAAGAATTTTGACAGCTAAGTGTTAATATAAAAATATTTTTTTCGAACAGTGAAAAACAGGCTATATGCGAAATATTTACAAAAAAAAAAATGAGAAATATAACAGGCGAAGACAACTTAAATATACCCGTGAAGGTGCGGGACGAATACCACCCTCGGTACGTTCTGCCTGTCGTAGAAAGCGACTAGAATATAAGTTCCCAACGGGAGCGCTACGCGCTGGAGCTTTCTATGGGGGCTGTAGTGGAGAGGCAAATGGGGGGGGAGCGTTAAGACAGTCAAGAAGGGCGGCCGCTGCGTATCTTCCTATTTGGGAAATTAATATAATAAAATACTTTGAAAATACCTCCTGTTTTCATGAATAAATATTTTATCGGGCTATCTAAAATTTTTGTCTTATTGTTACCGCGTAAATAAGCATTAAAAAATTTAAATTGGCATTAGGTATACCTGATTCGGTGACTTTGCAACTTGGTAACCAAAGTCGCGATTCACGCAATCAAGATAGGCCAGAAAAAATCTTTAAACCATTGGCCATAAAACTTTACTCTAAATGTAATTTTTGGTAGAAAAGACTATAAACTGTTAATAACTTTAAATTCCAAAATTATATATTTACCAGGTTGCTGTCCTGTGGCCCTCGGTCGTTGATCTGAAAGAAAAGTTAATGAATTCACTAATCAAAAGTTAAAAAGAATACATAAAAAAATAAACAGTATAATCGTTTTTGTCCGAAATAATATATATTTTTTAATGTTTCATGACGAATATTGAAAATCGGTTAGTATTGAAAAAAGATGCTAATTTACTTGCAAGGTTGAACTTGTGTCAACAATAAACTATGATTTTGGTTAATAAACCTGATTTTATTTTTCTACTTTTGATAAATTATTTTTTTGTTTAAAAATATTACTAAAGTTAAATCCAAATTAATGTGCAAATTTGATGTTTTTTGTATGTACTCTACAGTAGTATTTATCTACTTAACCAAAGGAACTCGTTCACTTAAAATTTACTTTCCTTGCTAAAGAACTTATTATTTCCAAATCACCTAGTACTTGCAATATGTAAATGATTAAATTAAAAAATAAAAGACCGGTCAAGTGCAAGTTGAACTTGCGCAATACGTGTGCCGTACGCTTTTAAAATAAAAATTTTTGTTACGGACGTATAAAGTTTTTTTTGATCTTTACTAAAAACTGATGACATTGAAATTTTTGTTTTTTTTTATATATCAGATAAATTGTTAAAAGTAATGATAATTTCCATTCAATCTACACCCCGTGCAGAGTATTCCAGAATTTTTTCAATAATTTTTAATCAGTACTTGCCCAAATAAAGGGGGCGATTTTTCGCAATTTTTTAAAAATAATACAAAGAAAAGTTGCGCACGTATTACATTATATATATTTTTACAAACTTTCATTTGATACCCCACTCAGTGTCCTGGTGAAAAGTCAAAATATAACTTTCAAAATTACACGGCTCTGATGAGGCCATCAATTCCTATATTAGTGCCAAATTTCAACTTTATGTGTCAAATAGTTTCAGAGAAAATCTGGTGTGATAGACAGACAGACAGATACCAAAGTAATCTCCGTACGGAACACTAATTATGCCTTACTGATTTCTGGAGATTAACAAAAAAAATCAAAATAAAAGGTCAATTCTCCAGGTTCTATTAATAGATCTACAAATTAATTGGGTACTCTTAAAATAAATATCTCAAAATTCAATTTCAAGTACAAAATATTTTCCTACAAGGAAGCAACACGCAACGCTGCTATTCCTATAAACTCAAAATATAGGCTTGACAGCGATTTCGTTCGACAAGTAGCATTTAAGACATTTTTAAATACGTTTTTGATATGTGACACCAACTTTACAACTATTAAATAGATTACCCTGTGTAATATTTTTCAGTTTTATAAAGCTCTTAATTCTAGAAACATGAATATATTTTTTTATGGTGTTGGTGTGTAAAATAAGAAAAAACCTTTTTTTATTATTTGACAATAAGGCAAATTGGTAATGGGCTTTGTTTATATTAAGAGTTTTGATAGTGGTCGTTAGAACTACGTGTTCATATAAAAGGGAATTTTTCCGGAGAATGAAAAACGAGATTTATTCGGAATACTTATTAAAAATGAAGGCCACAAAAGGCAAGGACAACGGGAATATACAAAACTTTAGGGACGGCCAAGAAGAATCCTTGGTTGAGGTGATGAATCACTTTGTCCAGGAATTGGAGCTGGGCGCTGCCGATGAACCCTCGGATTGTGGGCATCTGGAGGTCTCTATGAAGCTGAGTATATATATACGAGTATATATATATATATATATATATATATATATATATATATATATATATATATATATATATATATATATATATATGTATATATATATATATGTATGTATGTATACATATATGTATATATATATATATATATATATATATATATATATATATATATATATATATATATGTATACATATATATATATATATATATATATATATATATATATATATATATATATATATATATATATATATATATATATATATATATATATATATATATATATATATATATATATATATATATATATATATATATAAATATATATATAAATATATATATAATATATATATATATATATATATATATATATATATATATATATATACATATAAATATATATATATATATATATATATATATATATATATATATATATATATATATATATATGTATACATTACATATATATATATATATATATATATATATATATATATATATATATATATATATATGTATATATGTATATATGTATATATATATATATATATATATATATATATATATATATATATATTATATATACATATAACACATGGGCTGAAAAGTCCCGGGCCTAACACATAGATGGCGCTAGTTTTATTGCAGTCACCTTTTTTTCAGTTAATACTAACCTTCAAAAGACAGCTGTTAAAATTTCATGATATTCTATTCATTAGTTTGTGAGTTATTGTGCTAAGAGTGACGCTACTTTTGTTATTTTCAAAACAATGGATCAAAAACAATTTCGTGTTTTAATTTTACACTGCTTCTTGATGGGAAAAAATACCGTTCAAGCGAAGCAATGGCTTGAAAAGTGTTATGGGGACTCCGCTCCATCAGAAACCACAATAAAACGTTGGTTTGCTGACTTCAAACGTGGTCGTAGAGACACCGATGATGCAGAACGTAGTGGACGTCCAAATGAGGCGGTAACACCAGAAAACATCAAAAAAATCCATAAAAATCGTTTTGAATGATCGAAAAGTGAAGTTGCGTGAGTTAGCTGACATCGTAAAGATATCAAAAGAACGTGTTGGCTTTATATTGCATGAGCATTTGACTATGAGAAAGCTCTGTTCAAAGTGGGTGCCGCGTTTGCTCACCGTTGATCAAAAACAAGAACGTGTTGATGATTCTGAGCAGTGTTTGGCCATGTTTAAACGTAACAAAACCGGAATTTTTGCGTCGATATGTGACAATGGATGAAACATGGATCCATCACTTCACTCCGGAATCAAAACGATCGTCATCTGAGTGGACAGCAACTGGTGAACCTCGTCCAAAGCGCCCGAAAGCACCACAATCGGCTGGAAAGGTTATGGCCTCGGTATTTTGGGATGTGCGTGGTGTAATATTCATCGACTATCTTGAGAAAGGAAATACCATCAACAGTGAATATTATATAGCGTTATTGGAGCGTTTGAAGGCCGAAATTGCAAAGAAACGACCGCATATGGCAAAGAAAAAAATTTTGTTTCATCAAGACAACGCACCGTGTCACAAGTCAATCAAAACAATGGCAAAACTACATGAATTGAACTTCGAATTGCTCCCACATCCACCGTATTCGCCAGATTTGGCTCCCAGCGACTACTGGCTGTTCGCAGACCTGAAAAAAATGCTCGCCGGTAAGAAATTTCGCACGAATGAAGAGGTTATCGCTGAAACTGAGGCCTATTTTGAGGCAAAAGATAAATCGTTCTACAAAAGTGGTATTGAAATGTTAGAGCGGCGCTGGAATGATTGCGTTGCTCTTGATGGAGATTACGTTGATGAATAAAGCTAATTTTGAACCAAAAAAACCGTGTTTTCTTTGTTAGGCCCGGGACTTTTCAGCCCATGTGTTATATATATATATATATATATATATATATATATATATATATATATATATATATAGATATATATATATATATATATATATATATATATATATATATATATATATATATATATATATATATACACCAGGTGAACAAGTATGAAATGCGGATTTTTTTTTCTAAAAAAACATGTTAAATTCGGAAGAATGATAAAAAGTGCTTTATTCAAATTATGCTCCATCGCTTGTTATACATTTTTCCCATCTTTCAGGCAATTTGTAAATACCACGCCAGTAAAAATCTTCCCCTTTTGCTGCGAACCATTCATCGAGCCATTTTTTCACATCTTCATACCAACCAAAGCGCTGCTCAACAAGTGCGTGACCCATCGATGCAAACAAGTGGCAATCAGAAGGAGCCAAGTCTGGTGAGTAAGCCGCATGGGGTAGAACTTCCCAGCTGAGTGCTACCAACGTGTCGCGAACTGGTTTTGCCGTGTGTGGTGGCGAACAAAAAAATTGACTTGCTTGCTTCATTTAACACCGATCCTTGAATTTAATTTTCAAACAGTACATTTTGGTATCATTAGAATGCTGATTTTCTACTCTTTCCAATAATATCAAGATTTTAAAAAAGTTTTACTCTCTAGAACCATTTTTGCTCGCTCAGCAACGTACTCGTTACGCATTATTCGTCCCTATAAAAACACGTGCAACTGCATTTTCCTATCATTCCTTTATCGGAACTTGAACCGACAACATCTCTGCTATATCTGCTCATTAATTACGTCATCGAAAAATTGATACCACCCCGGAATAAACGGCAGTCATTGCCCTATTGCAAGAAGGGCATAGCCAACATGTAGTTGCTGCGCAACTGCACCTGAGCAAGTCAGCTGTCTTCAGAGTCTACAGACGTTACCAAGAGATTGGCGCTTTTACACGCAGACCAGCATCAGAAAGAAGGTGTACCTCGTAGCGAGCTTCATTGTCAACACGACTCTAAGAAATCGTCACTTGACCGGCGTTGAGGTCCAGCAGGACCTTCGACAAGTTCGTGGTCGGGCTGTCAGTCATTGGACAGTCAAACTTCAAGAAGCTAACCCAACTCCGAAGAAACCAGTTAACGGACCCAAATTGACAACAGCCCATCAGCAAGCGTGGCTCAGATTTGCCCGAGTACATGTCGACTGGACCTTAAAGCAATGGCGCTCCGTTTTATTTTCCGACGAGTTCCGAATGTGCCTACATTGCAATGATGGAAGAAGACGAGTCTATAAGGAGCCTGGGAAGTGGTATGCGCAGTGCTGCATTACTAAAACGGTCGCCTACGGAGGATGTTCTGTCATAATGTGGGGAGGCATCTCACTAGATGTAAAAACCGATTTGATTTTCGTGACTGCTGAGACTCGTAGCGGTGGATTAACTGCTCACCAGTACATCGAGGAGATCCTGCAGAAACACGTCGTTCCTTACGCTGGGTTTGTTGGCGCTGGCTTCGTGCTAATGCACGACAATACGAGGCCACATGCTGCTGCATCTGTGCGGCAATACCTGGCAGAAGTGGGAATACCCACATTAGACTGGTCTGCACGGAGTCCTGACCTCAATCCAATCGAGCACATGTGGGATGAGCTCAAAAAAAGGGTTCGAGCCAGAAATCCAACTCCTGCATCGCTGAGGGACTTAAACGTTGCAATGGCGGAAGAGTGGGGAAGAATCCCACAGACAGTGGTGAAAAACGTCACCCCCTTCATGAAAAACGGGCTGGAAGGGTAACACAAAACACTGATTTTCATTTTTATCAATAAATTTAATTGTTATACTTAAAATTTATTTCATTTTTCCTTTTTCTTACCTCTATTTTCAGTCCTTGTTCTCCTTGCCCTTTCAGTCATTTTAATCAGTTTAAAGCATTAGGTATGCTATGGAATTTGGTATCATCAGAAAGAGAATAGAATGGGCTTTTAAATGATACTTAAAATCCATGACCACTAAATTTTAGGATCCGTGTTAAATGAAGCCAAATAGTTTGAGTCGATTTTTTTTCGGATGGTTATTTATAGCTTAGCTTATTGTTCACATAAAAACTCAGAATTCATAAGAATTTTAAGTCAGTTGTGAGAAAATGTCGGTTAATTTTTAAATATTTTTATTTACATTCACTCCAATGAACCGTAAACACAATTTTTGTTTAATTGGACTTGGGACATATCAGAATAAAGTACGACTTCTTCCCACATACGTTAATTAATTTTCGATGTTGTAATAACTCGACCATTTACAATAAATAATAAATGTTATTAGTTTATGTTCAAGAATATAAATTATTCTGTATAAATATTTAATCAAACAACAAGTGAACGGACATGCCTAAAAATATTGCTTATAAGCATTTTTGTGCCCCAGTTTTATTTTCTTATTAAAGTTAGCTTGCACCTTGTTCAACATGTTTTGTATACTATAGTAAAAACTTTAGAATAATCAATAACTTTTGGTCATTCATAAGTGCCTACATCTATCGTTTTTTCTTTATGAATTAATTGACATAATACTATATATTCACTATTTGGGTCACCTAGTTTTTTTTTAATTTGAACTATCGACAGAGCATCAAAATAAAAAAGACAGTGGCGTATCATCAAAACCTAAATACCGTCCTTTAAATTTTAGATAAATAAACGTAATAAATACTCAGTACTGTTTTCAAGCTTCCCCGGCAGTTTTTTTTTCTAAAATTCACTCCAGGCGGCTAAAATGATTTCACCAACTTTTATGGTACATGTTCGATTTATTTATTTAATTATCGTAGTAAAAGTTGGGTCGTAATATTCTCCAGCAGTTTTTGATACACTGAAAATTTAATTAAAGGCAGAACTGCCCGAGCCAAAATTTTAAAAAAGTCTTTAATTTAAAGGGATCCATGACCAAACACGGGTTTTTTCTCAGGTAAATTATTACTTATAAAATAAACTAAAGAATTAATTTCTTCACATAGAACGAAAGCTTTCATGATTCTTGAGTTTAGACTGAGTCAAATTGGAGTGATTTCCGACGTTTAGCCTATGATTGCACGAGGCATATTCTGGACTCTTTATTAATGTTTTTAAGGTGTTTGGAAATTTCGATGGATTCGTTTAGAGAAATTGGTGACCTTAAATTAAGTATCGTTCCAGTTTTTTTACAAATGTTGAAGATTATGCTAATATGGAATCTTTTAAGTAATGTGGTTATGTTGTCTGCTATAGGGCCGTGTATGCAAAATAAAACTGCACTGTATACTGGTGGATTCCTATTACTACCTTGTCTAGGATAGCACACGTGCTGTAGGGAAATCCTTAAAGCCCTACAGGAGCGACGCGTGTGACGACAAAGCGATTCATATTGTTCTTAAATCGCTGTAAATGGTACTCGGTGGGAAATACAGTCCTGGGCAAATCATCCCAAAGGGGAGGTTTTCCTTATAAAAGACTGCTTGAAAATGGTACGAAGATTGACAAGCTATATTCCTTGCATGTACGACTTTGAGAGGAATTAAACGAGTTATGTTTTTTTTATGCGCTCCAGGAGCAACACGTATGCGGGAAAAAGCGATTCACGTTGTTCTTGAATCGCTGTGAATTGTACTCGGTGGGAAACACAGTCCTGGATAAGCCATTCCAAAGGGATGATGTTCTCCATATAACAGACTGCTTGAAAAGCGTTGTACGAGGAGTAACAAGCTGAACCTCATACGGATGTGAAGTATCAGCGAGACGTGTGCTTCTAACATGCTTTTGGGAGGAATTAAGCGGGCTACATCCTTCGAACACTTTCCAGTAAAATATTTGTCGAATAAACCCAAGTCGCCACCTATTCTTCGATGTTCTAAAGAATCAAAGGTGATGGTCAATCCTATGTCTCCAATCAGGCGAACAGCCCTCTTCTGAATAGAATCCAACAAGTGTATGTTTAGGAGCAGCCTCCCAGACTTGGAAGCAGGATTCCGTCGTTGGCCGAATTTAAGCTCTGTACAGAATTAACAGTTGCTGTGGAGTGTAAAGCTTTCTAATTCGAAATAATATTCCCAACTTTTGAGAAGTTCTCTTTGCTGTGCTTGCAACATGTTCATACCAAGACATGTTTGCTCTCAAATTAGCTCTCAGCAAATGGAGTCACGATGCTAGAGAAATGGTGTGCCCCTACATAACTATGTCGGATGCAGCAGCGTCAGCTTCTTTAAAAAAAAATTCCCGCCTCGCCGGCCTTAGTTATTTTTACCCTAAAATATAATTTCTTCCAGGTCCCTGTTAGGTTAAACAAGTCCCTGCTGTATGTGGATATTTGCATGAGTAGCCGTTATTCGAGAATTCAAAGTTAATGAACAAATAAGCGTACTGTGATCTCCAAAGCTGCATTCCTGGTCCGATCCAGCTGATCGTTAATATAATTGAGAAAGAGAGAGTATGTAGCTTTAGAACACACAGGCGTTGATAGTTAAGATATTAGAAAGAAATCCTTCGACAGCCAGTCGTAAATGACGCTTTCTGAAGAAATACAAAAGCCATAAATAAAATGTTTTAGACTTACCAAAGGTCGTAGCTTAGCCAACAATTAATCATGCCACACACGGTTGAATGCCTTGGATATATCAAGTGCAACTGCTCGAGATTCTTCAAAACGTTCGATTGCGCCTTTTTTATAGCCTCACGTTGGAGTGCTATTTTGTATAACCCCAACTTTCTTTATTTTTAATAACATTTTTTTTATTAAATAGAATCCGTTATTTGCCCCTTATGTATATCTTAATTTTTGAAAATGGATTGAGTGGATATTAATGCTGATAGAGCAAAAATTTAGATACAAGCTAGCTCATTTTGTTTGGAGGGATTGTGAATAAGAGATAATTTTTGTACGTCTTTTGAAGATAGTCTCTATAGTTGTTTAAAAATTTGGTGTACAGATTTGGGCACCATTCATTTTAGAATAAGAAAATTCTAAGTTCAGCTCTAAAAATGAAAAAAATACTGAAGAGTTAATTAGTTGTTGAAATAAAAGTGAATTGGGTACAACCGTTGCGTCCTGAAAGATAAAGCGGGTAGTTCAGTGAAACGCTAAATTTAAATATAGAAGGGTATATATATTAACAAAATAAAAATTCCTACCTTTAGTACACTTTTAAAATTACCTCTACTAAATAAAAACCCATTATGCTAGAAGAGTTTACACTATTGCCTAGCGTCTTTTAAATTGGGGTTATTAAGTTTTTTTTTTAATAAAAGGCTTTATAAAACACGATATTAAAAGTTTGTGAAATTAACTCCGCGGTTTACACATGTTGAATAGTCGTTGGAAACACACTTGTAGACAGAAGGTGAGTTATTTAAACTGGTATACTACTGACTTACTGATTGGCTTCTCCTCGTGGATTTTCCATAAGCTACTTGGCCCCCCCCCCCTGGTGAGATTCTCATAAAAATATTGTCTCAGCCACTACCATTTAAAGAACGGAAAAAGGCCTTAAATTTGAGAGCTAGGAACGATACTGCACTACTGCATCTCTGAAAGAAACCACTCTCGCGTGCTGACGAAAAAAGCCACTACGGCCTACTGGCGGAAAAAAGCCTACTAGGGCATGGCCGCGGCTAAAAAGCCATTACTGCATGGCCGAGGAAAAAAGCCGTTACACGGTGGAAAAAGCCCCAAAAATTCCATCTGGCCGTTTATATATCCTTTCCCCTTCTTCAAAGTGAAATCTTTAAAATGGCTTACTTCCGGGATGCAAAATCAACGCAAACCAAACAAGTCAAGTCAGCAACACGTTATACACGGCCGAGCCACACTGTTAAAAAATTTAAATCAGTGTTTTAAGCTACACTGCTCAAAAATTGAAATCGTTGCAATAAATATAAACATGTAATAAAATATAAATTACAGGAAGAAAAACAGTGTCGTAATATGATCTTAAAATCTATAAAAAAAAAATAAATGTTACAATTTGTTACTCCTATTGATTTTTGCTTCCGAAAGCCATATTGATGGTCGCTAATGATATTGAGTTCTTCAAGATATTTTAAAAGATGCTGATTGATACCCTTTTCCATAACTTTCGAGAATATCGAAAGGAGTGCGGTAGTTGTTTTTTGGGAAATTCTGGTATTGCTAGAAAAATGACAGACAGTTATCTAACAAAATGGCTCATATTTGGTTTAATAAATTTCTTTCACACTATAAAGAACAATTGTCTCAGTTTTGAGAAGCTCAACGCTTTTTCGACAACTCTTTATGAGGCATACAATATTAATATAAAACATTTTTATGTTCATAGGAAGCAAACCTTTTTCTAATAATTCGAGTCACTATATTCAGAATTGCTTTAACAAAGTATGTATAGCCTGTCCCAAAATATAAGATCCTGGTTTTTGCCGTTTTAAGTGGGCAATATAAAAATTCTGACCTTTTGTTTATGATAGGTTGCAGAGATGGACTTAAGAATTTTATTCATTAATGCAAATAAATAAAATTATCAGTATCTTTGGAGATGTTTATTTATAGATGCATGTAAAAACAAATGTATAAGAGGTACAAATATACAGTTTGAATGAATGGGGTTTACAAGAGGGGACATACTGTATAAATAAAAATATATTTTAACTTAAGCCTATTTCGGTTTCATTATCACTGTCATCAGCTGAGGTAATTATCAGTGGTTTTATATTATTTACATAAATATATGAATCTTCAACTTTAATAACGTGCTGAATAGAATTCTTCCAGCTTTCAGAAGGTATATCATTTATAACTTTTTTTACTAATTCAACCACTGACACGCTTAAAGTAGGAGAAACATTTTGTGTCCTTATTTTTGATTTAACTTGATGCCAGATATGTTCGATTGGATTAAACACACAATAATACGGAGAAAGCCGCAAAACAGTGTGTCCCATTTTTTCAGCCATACTTTCACAAACAAATTTCTTTTTCAATTTATAGTCTTTCAAAACTTCCAAAAGATCACTTTTTTTATAACTAAAGTCAAAATAAATGTCATTTTCTAACATATATTCCTGTATTTCCGATTTGGTGTTGGCTGCATTAGGAACCTTATTTAGTAGGCGACTATGGTAACTTGCATTGTCCATAACTATAACACTCTGTTCGGGAACATTTGGCAAAAGGGAATTTTGAAACCAATTTTCAAAAAGTTCTGCGGTCGTGTCTTCGTGATAGTCCAAACTAGAATCTTTTATGTTTTTTGCAGATAACAGTAGACAATTTGAGCTCTTTTCAGATCCAGCATGCAAAATGGTTATTCGTTTACCTTTATTTGAAGGTGCGTTAGTCTGACATTTTGTACTGCTGTCAACCCACCCTTTTTGCACAGTGTCATGGGTATCGAACCATATTTCGTCAAGGTAAATTATTGGCCAATTCTCTGATCGATACTTTTTAATTTCTTGTAAATAAGTATGTCGCAAGATTCATAATCTTTGTGACTCCATCACTACTTGCCTTTTGTTGATTTTTCGGAACGTGAATCCCATCCTTAAGAGAATTCTGTGAAGGGTCGATCGGCCACAATGTATATTGGTCCCGTCCTGCACCAGTCTTAATTTTATTTTGTCTAGTGTCGGCACCAACTGCTCTTCATACATAGAATATATTTTTCTCCTGATGACGTCTTTTTCATAATCGTCTACATGATGCATTTGAAAATATTTCCGTTTTTTCCTGTTTCTGAGTGATGAAATTGGGGTTTTTGTTAGTTCACTGGTTTCTTGCAAAGTACTTTGTTTGTTCAAATTTCTTTTTACCAAACTGTCGTAAACATTTTTCACTATTTATTTAGCGTCAAGTGATAAATGTTTTCTCTTGCGATAGCCACTATTGTAATTTTCCCATGGACGCCACATAATTAAAATAGAACCGTTACGTGGTAAGTAAAACTAAAAATAAAAATAATAAAAAGTATCTTTCGAATCTTAAGGGAGACCTGTGGTCATTACTCCTATATTATCAAATACTTAAAGGGCTCCAAATCGGGTTACCAGGTAGTAAATATATGGGTAAAAATAGATCCAATATGATTGCAGGTGCAAGTGAGGGCGGTATACAAAGCAGGTAAAATAAAAATACGTTTATCGTAATACCTGGAAACTGTGCACAAAACCTTAATAGGGTCGTTTATTGCCCCATTAAAAAAGCAAAAAGGTAGGATCTCATATCTTGGGATTTACTTTAACTGGCGTTTTTAAATAAACTTTTTTGATATCTGTAGAGCTGACGAAAAATGTTTATGCTCTCAGTGCAGAAGCAAGCTAAATTATTTCAGGTAAATTCAGCTGAAAATGCATATTTTGCATAATCCTTTCTACTGGGAACAAAAGAGAGAGAGTGCATCGACTTATGAACAATTCCATATGCAATCATAAATAATTTTTTAAAACAACTTGAACCCACGGTTGCTTCCTAAGGTAAAAATGATTATTCCGCACGTATTGCAACATAAAACAACTTTCTGTGTTTTTGTTATCTGACATCTCATTTTTACGTCCACATAAACGTTTATGGGTCCAGCGGGGCACATAACACTGCATCAACGCTGTAAAATAAGCTATTTTGTATAAATAAAAGACACCGCCTCACGATAATAAAACAAGGCACTTTAATGATGGCTCTGCATAATTATATTGTTGATATTTTATATTGCTTTCATAAAATGTTATTGTTTAATATTTTAACTGCTCGGTGCCTGGAATTCATATGTGCTTCGTATGTTAACAGTCAAACTTGGTAACGCTGAAATTTGGTCAGTTTTTATAACCGTTTATCCCCGCATTATATAACTAATCCAGATATCATCATTATCATCATCATTAGCTTATTCCATCCATAGTCGGATGTAAGCCTCCCCAAGTTGTCTTCAATGAGCTGTTGTTTGTTTTTTGCATCCAGTCATGTTCCGCTAATCTTTTATGTCGTCCGTTCATCTTATACATACGTATTCGTTATATTACATCTATCACTTTTAATCTTCTTCGTATCTCGATGTTAGGAATACGATCTTGGAATCTAATATTTAGAATTCTCCTCTCCATTGCTTTTTCAGTTACCTGGAGTTAATTTATTATACTTTTATTTAAAGCCCACATTTTAGTGCCATATGTTAATGCCGGCAGTACATACTGACGAGACTCTTATATCCAGTCAGCCTTTAAATTATTTTTTTGATATTTCGATTTTTTGTCTCAAATATATGAATGTTTGTACCTGCCCTATTCTTTGACCTTCTTTTAATAGTTCTGGACTGTTCTCTTCACTTTCTTTGTTCAAATATTTGGTTTTGATCAAGTTTATTTTTAGACTTATTTCTCGAGATTTGTTATTTAATTCCATCCATTTCTTGTAATTCTTCTTTTGTATTGGCGATCAGAGTTACAACTTCTGCGAACCTTAAGTGATTTAATCGTTTACCGTCCATTAGTATTCCTTTATTTTCCCACTTTAGCGCTTTGAACATGTCTTCTAGAGTCAACGTGAACAGCTCTGGGGATATTGAATCGCCTTGTCTAATTCCTCTTTTAATTTTTATTTTATTTGTTTTTTCTTCAAACATTATTTGTAATGTGGCATTTTTATATATGTATTCAAGAAGAGTTGTGTATCTTTCGTCGACCCTGCTGTTAAGGCCTGTCCATATCTCTACAGAATCAAATGCCTTTTCGTAGCCAACCATTGCTATCCACAAAGTGACCTTATATTCATTTGCTTTTTCCACTAGTAATCTAATTGTTTGAAGATGGTCCAAAGTGCTGTATCCTCGTCTAAATCCCGCTTGTTTACGTGGTTAATGACTGTCTAATTTGTTCACTCTAATGAGGATTTTGTATAGTACCGATAACAGGCTGATGGGTCTGTAATTCTCCAATTTAAATTTGTTCCCCTTTTTAAAAATAAGCACAATCAAGGCGTTTACCCAAGGTGTTGGTATTTTACTTTCTATTAGGCATCTGTTAAATAGAGCTTGAAGAGATTGTATTATCGATGCCCCTCCATACTTTATCATTTCTATAGTTATTTCATCGTCCCCTAGTTCTTTGTTGTTGTGCATATATTGTAGGGTGTTTATTATTTCATCCCTTGTTACATCGGGAATTTCTTCAGATCCCACATTTCTTACTATCATTCTATTTCCTTCTTCTTTCCCGGGCGGTGGCGATATTTTCGCGTCATATAGTGTTTGGTTATAATTTTTTGTAGCTTCCTTTACCACATGTACAAGTATGAAATGTGGATTTTTTTCTAAAAAAATATGTTAAATTCGGAAGAATGATAAAAAGTGCTTTATTGAAAGCTCCATCGCTTGTTATACATTTCCCATGTTTCGGGTAATTTGTGAATACCACGCCTGTAGAAATCTTCCCCTTTTGCTGCAAACCATTCATCGAGCCATTTTTTCACATCTTCGTACGAACCATAGCGCTGCTCAGCAAGTGCGTGACCCATCGATGCAAACAACTGGTAATCGGAAGGAGCCAAATCTGGTGAGTAAGCCTGGTTTTGCCGTATGTGATGGAGCATTGTCATGAAGAAAAATGACTTTGTGTTGCCTCTTTCGGTATTCTGGCCTTTTTTCAAGCAGCGAACGGTTCAGATCGATCAACTGTTGTTGGTAACGTTTAGTATTAACCGTTTCCCCAGGTTTTAACAGCCCCTCTGGTCCCACCAAACACAGAGCATCGTCTTTCTATCAAAGCGATTCGGTCTTGCGCTCGATGTGGATGGTGCGCCTGGGTCTACCCATGATTTTTTGCGCTTGGGATTCTCAAAATAAATCCACTTTTCATCCCCTGTAACTATACGATGCAAAAACGACTTCCTTTTGTACCGAGCGAGCAAAATGTCACACGTGTTTTTGCGCTTTTCCATTTGCCTGTCGTTCAACTCATATGGTACCCATCTACCGGTCTTCTGAATCTTTTCCATCTCTCGTAGCCGATTGGAAACAGCTTGTTAACTAACGCCCAATTGCTTGGCAAGTTGTTTTTGTGTTTGCGGATCATCTTCGTCCAACAATGCCTGCAATTCCACATCTTCGTATTTTCTTGGCGGTTTTCCACGTTCCTTGTCTGCAACATCGAAGTCACCACTTTTGAAACGCCGAAACCATCGTTCACACGTATCTTGGGATGGAGCTTGCTCACCATAAGCTTCTCGAAGTAATCGGTATGATTCAACAGCAGTTGTCTTCAAATGAAAACAAAAAATTAATGCTGTCCGCGTATAAATTTCGACATATTGAACACAACAACACAACATTGGTTCACCATCTGTTATCTGAAATCCGCATTTCATACTTGTACACCTGGTATCTCTTGGATTTATGTGATCTCCTGGTTATCGTGCTTTATAAGTTTTATTAATCCAAATATGCCGATTTGTAAATAATTTAACAATTCATCTATTAAGTGACTATTTTAAAGAAAAGTTTAAAGAATTAAAAGTTTTACTGATCTCTGATGAAATAATATCTTACTAACGCTGGATTTTCATAGTACATGCCTTATGGACAGCTAAGTTATACAGGTAGCATATATATCTTAAGTTAATATAAAAAATCCACCCTTGTGCCTCGTAAGAAATCTTCATTAGTGCCTTGCCGTTCGCTTATAGAATTCGAGACAAAACACACGAACGCACGAACTGTAATTCTTTAATTAATAATAATCATATTAATAATAAAGGCGAGAAAATCAAAGCAACGCATGAGTTGCACCACAGAAATCAACGAACACTTCATGCGTTGCTATCATAAAATCACAATACCTGACAAAGAAATCACTGAGAAAAAAAGTGCTCGCCGCCTGGACCCACCGAAAGCAATCCCAAACACAACCGACACAAATGCGGGACAACATGCAACTACCAAGGCTGGCAAACCAAGACAGCGGTTAAAGTGGACAGATGAAATTAACAGAACAGTAATGCTCTGTTACTACACCGCCACCAATTTTTCCTCTCGTCATATCAGCCACAGGCCTTACATCAACAACACTCAGACCACACTTAGTACAATTAGGACTCAACACAAACATACACAAAAACATTCAGAAGTCAGTGATTTTGAAAATATGTAACACTGTCAGATCATTCCTTAATACACAAGGGTGATAGCGTTTGTGCTGACTTGGCTTAGGCCCATCAGCCAAACATGGAACCACATTGACCAAATGTGAGAAGGAAGAACAATAATAATAATAAAGAACTTTATTTGTACTAGTAATAATAATAAGTAAATTAACAGTTAAAATATAAAACAGAAAAAATAATATGTTAACAATTAAAACATATTTAACAAAAATAAAATGACAGTAACCTAGCATATTACTGACACAAATGGGTGAGATTTTGAGTAATAATTAATCATTCTTCTAATCTGGCAACGCGTAGATAATTTTTAAGTTTTGTTTTAACAGTGACATAGTTTAAATTTAAATTTAGATGGTATATTGTGACTAATTTGAAGATTTATATTTCTCAGTTTGGTGCATAAATATTTCCCAATTATTGTGACTCACTGTAATAAAAGTATGCATGTTTTTTCCCCTAAACTCAATTCTATTAAGTTTCTTTATGAAAATTATCTTACAGATATAATTATTCTGTTGCTTGTTTCGCGATCTGACTCCTCCGGAATATAGCACGAAAGTGGTTTAATTCCACTTGTACACACCCGTAACTTGAAGAAAATATCAAATTATATTGCAGAAAACTAGAATACCGTCGCATCAAATTTGTAAAACTGCTTTACACACTCACCTTTCTCACATGCCGTGGATACAATAATATCGTCCTCAATTTTCCGAAAATTTCCTATCACATCAAGATCTTTCGGTCAATAAGATATACAAACGCAAAAGCTTCACCTTTCTCCACAAAACAATACATAATACCCGCAATGATATTAACCGCCTGAATAAGTATCTTTATCTTCTTCATCTGGAAATATCATCTACTTTATCTTTGTTCGGCTAATATACCCTTGATAATATGTCACAAGAAAGAACCCGCCGCTTACATAACATCGGCTTTAACGACTTATTAGAGTCACTTCAGACCTCCAACTCGCAGTCACGGCCACTTCCAAACACAACCTTTATCAAACCTTCTTGCCAAATCAGAAAACTCGATTTTATCCAAAGGCTACAACTTAGTATTGGCACTTCGAAAAATTCCAAGGGAATAAATAATTGAAAATATGGAAAGTATTCTCAACTAGGTTCCTTTACAAGCTGCAAATGCAGTTCGTTTCGATACCGCCAAAATTTTTATTAAGGGTGAGCCATCAGCCACAAGAATTCAAAATCAGAATCCCTGGCATTCCGCAAGTCTGACTCGAATTTGATCATTTTGAAAGCAAATAAAGGCAATACTTATTATATATCACCACTACACCAAACACTTTATTTTTGCACCCGACGCGCGTTTTGCTAACCACGTTAGCTTCATCAGGAGTGATGACTGACTAAAGGTTAATTACAAATCTACCCTATTTAAACTTAGCCTAACACCTCAATTACTCAGGCGGAATTAATGGCATAGGAGAGGCCATCAGTTCCGGTCAAGTAACCAGTAGAGGGGACTATAAGGAATAGGCCCTCTGTCTTTATTTAAACTACTTTTATATTTTATAATTTCTATACTTTCGTATGCGTTCAACAATCTCCTATCAGATACATTTTTAATTAATCTTAGATTACCTAATGTTACAGTATAATCAGCCTCAAGGGCATGTTCGACAATGCTAGACTTTTCTGTTCTACTGTGTTTTAAATGTGCCAAATGTTCTTTAAATCGTGCTTTAATTGACCTTTTAGTTTGCCCAACATACTTCTTGTCGCAATCATTACAACTAATTTCATAAATTCCACTTTTCTGACAATTAGGAATCTTGTCTTTTGGATTTCCTAAGATATTCCTCAAATTGTCTGATGACTTATAGACTAAGGTGAGGCCTACCTTATTAAATACCTTATTGAGTCCCCCGCTAAAATTCGGATTATATGGTATGGAGACATACTTGGTCTTATTTGCTTCGCGTGTAAAAAAGGTGAAATTCTGAATATTTAATCTGAACTTATGTCTGTTTATTAAGTCATAGTCATAACCATTAATTCTAGTTATTTGCCTAATACGATTCCTTTCATTGTTGAAGTTTACCCCTATTCAGAGGAAAAGTGACCAAACGATGAACTAAAATGCAATGCGGCTAATTTATGTGGTTTGCAATGAAATGAATCATTAGGAATATATCTCTCTGTTACTGTGTCTTTTCTATAAATATCAAATTCTAACCTATTATTATTTTTAATAGTTAAAATATCTAGAAATGGCAGTTGTCCTTTGTTCTCAATTTCGTAAGTAAATTTAATGGAATCATATCGGTTATTTAATTTGGAAACAAAATCGTCTGTATTTGCTTTCTTTGTATTAAAAATCGCGAAACATGTTCAGATACATACCTAAACCCTTAGGAAGTACTCAAATTCTTGATTGGCTTCGGTTTCAAACTTACTCATGAATAAAGGTGATAAGCAATTACCCATAGCTGTTCCCTTCTTTCGAAACATAAAATTGATTGTTATATGGATAATAATTTTGTTCCATACAAAGTTTCCTAAGTAATTCTTGGAGATATTGTAAAGTCGGTGATATTGGAATACTTTAGCATTAAGAGTGATGGTAAGATACAATGAATTTTACCTACTACTCTATCGTAGACTGACACAGCAGCCACAAACCGATAGACTGGTTGACAAAGTCAGCAGTTCAACGCAAGCGGCGCGTTTTTCGAGTTCTCTTTTTGTCGATCCTAGCCCGACTGATGAGCCATGATACAGCGAAACGCGTCTCGGGATGGTTTGATAAATAAGAGAACAGTAAGTAGACTGTTGAAATATGGACTTTGTCTGTTGTCAGTACTTTCACGTTAAACCACATTAAGAGTAACTTTAAAGTCTAAATTATACATATTTCGTTTCTATGCTATTAACAATAAAAAAAAATTTCGCTTCATTTATTTTTGAGCCATAGTCCTGCATAATTAATCAAGGATACACAATTTTTTAAATCATTGTAGTTTACTAGATCGTAAATTTAAATATCGTCAATAAAGGCCATGTTTGATTGAGAAATATAAGTCAAGAATATATTGAATAAATAATAATAGACTAAAAACTAGTCCTTGAGGAAGGCATTTTGGTATTTAATTTGAGATAACGATTACGTATTCGTTTGAAATGTTTGTATAAAAAATATTTCCGTGCTTGATTAGGAGATGAAAGACAAAAGAATATGTAGCATACATAGTAATGGACTAAGAACAGATCCTTGAGGAACACCTATTATTACGGATATTGAATTTGAAATATCCATTATATATTCGCTTGAAATTGTTGTAATCTCATTTCTATTTGACAGATAATTAGCAAACCACTGACAACTTGTTTAAATAAATCTAATATATTTAAATTTAGCCAATAATATCTTATGATTTAAAGAATCACAACTTTAACTACTTCAAGGAAAACTACGTTAGTTTCCAAATCTGAATACCAATTGTCCGTAATGTCATCTTTAAATTAGCAAGGTAAAGTTGTTATACTAAAATTTGCATTTTGCTCCTGGTTGTTGATGATAATGATGTCCAAACCTTCTCCCGAAGTTGAATACGAAGTTTTGGAACTTTTAGAACTCTGTAGTCATGGTCAGTAGTAATGTATATTTTAAAAAGAGAAAAGTGTAAATAACCAAATGGCCTTTCTTTCAATTTGATGCACTGAAATTGTACCCAAAGAATAACTATCGTCTTCAAGTCGATTCCGCTCATTTTTCAAAAAATAAATTTTTGACATCGAATTATATTGTTTTTTCACACCTGAACAAGTTCACCGATAGACTGTTTCGTCTGGAATTACCTCAAAAAGCGAAGAAACGTCCCAAAAAGTTTGTTACTTAAGAAAATCATAAAGGATGAGGAAAAAATGCTCGGCCAGAAGAAAGCTCTGAAGGTCTGGCCAAAGAGGTCTGAGATTTGCTCAAATAGAGTGTCTTAATAATAATAAGCAAGCACTTTCTAATTCCTGTATGAAAGTTGTTGATTTACCATTGCCTCTTCTGAACATCAGTTTGCTTTTGCTTACACTATCTTAGTCCTTATATGAAGCGTCCAGTAATTCTCTTGTTTTATTATCGAACTTAGCATAATTCTTTAAGGCCCTCTGACGTATCATCTTCGATTCTGATGGTAATTTTTCTTCCAGCAGTGGTGGGCATTTACTTTTGTATTATTACTTTCTTGAATTAAACCTTGAATAGTACCTACTTAGTTTTAATTAACGTTAAATTTGATGTACATGTCTGAACTCCCATAGACTTGAAACTTAAATGGCCGCTATTCAATGAGAAATAAAGAGGAAAAAACTTCAAACGGGCCAATTTTATTAGCACATCTTGGGTGAATTCTAATATACTATTGAGGTACGAAATCCACCTCGTGTCTGCGGTGCCTCCCACTTTTGGTTTTCTAAAATTTATTCGAAATTACATATTCTAATAGAAATAATTTTTTCTAATGTTGAAGCTTCAAATCATCCTCTTCTTCACGTGCCTTGTCCGTTGCGAACATTGGCTGTTAACAGCTATTCTGATTCGATTTGCGGCAGATCTGAACAGTTGGGCACATGACATCCCGAACCAATGGCGCAAGTTCTGGAGCCAAGAGTGTGTTCTTCTCTCCCGGATCCCCTCCTGCTGTCTGTCTTTCCTTGGATTATTAACTGAAGTACCCGATATTTACTGTGCCTCATAAGATATCCGAGATATTCCAGCTTTTTTCTCTTAATAGTTATTCCCACCTCTTTTTCCTTACCGATCCGACGCAGTACCTCCTCGTTAGTAATCTGGTTCGTCCAAGATATTCGCATTATACGTCTCTACGCCCACATTTCAAAGGCCTCAACCTTTTTCATGAGCGTTTCGTTCATTATCCATGTTTCTACTCCGTACGACAGTACCGGAAATATATAACATTGAAGCAGTCTAATTTTAAGAGGTAAGGTTATACTGTTGGAGATAAATATACTCTTGATATTATTAAAGGATGCTCTCGCTCTTTCTATTCTCACACTTCTTCCTGAGTTAATTCTTGTTCCCAAATACATGTAAGATTCTACGTGTTCAATTCTCTGGTTGTTTAGTATTAATGGTCTTGCTGGTTGTTGGGTTTTACTTATAAGCATCCATTTGGTTTTCGCGAGATTTAGGCTTAGCCCATAATCTTCACTTGTTCTTCGTAACCTTTCCATCAGGCTATTTAGCTCATCTATGTTGCTCAAATCATAATATAGGTAAATACTGAAATTCTACTTGTGTTTAGCATTTTTATTTTGGTACAATCACAGAAAGACTATAGTTACTACTGTTGTATTGATAGTTGCACGACAGCATGTTTACAGTTTGAAAAGGTGATTCGATTAGAGTGATTTGTGGAACTAACCGGGCAATCTTCTTCGAAATGTTGTTAGCATCTTCAACCTGCATTCTTTCTGCCCTTCTTCAAATGTCAACTTTCCAAAAAAAAAGTCAGTTTCAAAAAAATATTGCCTGGAATTAAAATAGTATCTGAATAAACGCACATAATTACTTAAGCAAACCCAATAGAGCAAGTGATAATTTATCAAATACCAAGGTAAAAAACCTCGTTATGACAATATTGTTTATTTTTCTAGGACAAATTTGCATTTAACAAACAGTAAGGTTAACTATGAGTCACATACGGACAAACCCTTTGTATTACATATGCATAATGCACACGTTTTTTTGCTACGGCTTATTAAAAGTTTAGTCACAATTGACAAGTGCCATAACGCCGGGGAATTCCTAAGTCATGGTGTAAATATTAAGTAGCGTGGATTGGTTAATTTCCTATATTATATAGACAAAATTTAGCTTAAAATAGAAATAGTGAAAGTTTTATATTCTCTTTCAGGCAATAAGGTAGCCAGGTTCTAAGGGTGAGTGGTGGTTGACTCCAAAAAGGGGTTTTTAAAAAAATAAATAAGAGAACATTAATTTTTTTTACTATACAGTCTGTCAAGTAAGAACGTATCCGCGATAATTCATTTTAGGTAGATACAATTCTAGCGATTCAACAAAAAATCGGTAGAGGAAACCTTTGTCTGCGACGCATTTTAGTAAAAGTATCAGTCAATCCCGAGCTTTCGTCGAAATCACGTAAAATCCAAAATGAGTCACTTGTTTACGCGTCGGTTCGATGCAATCTTTCTTTGTTCCCATCCAAAGGAGCCTAAAATGGCACATCCCGCGGCCGCTAATTATATTAAAAAGTCGGTGTCATTTGTGAAGAAGTGGGTAAATCATTTTAACGAGACGGAAATTGTCGACGTCTTACCAAATAATGTAAAATTCCGAAGCACGTTGAAGAAGCCTTTGCTGGGCGAAAATCACGTCGCGAAGCGGTTTGCTTGGACCGACGATAAGATACTAGAGTGTCCTTCATAATCGCCGGACGCCAACCTTATTGAAAACGTTTGGTCCCTTGTAAAGAGGGAACTCTGACGACTTCGATTCACTGTCTCTGGTCATTCGAAAAATTTGAAGAGTACGCAGAAAATCTGGTCGAAAACATCTTCGAGGCATGTTTTCGACCAGATTTTCTGCGTATGCCAGGCGATTATTGATGCAGGAGGCGATTGGACACTTTACTCAGGTTGTTAACACCCCAAAGAATACATTAATCGCAAGAAATATTCTCGAAACACATTTTTTCAAGAATACACGTTCTTACTTGACAGATTCTAAATATTTTAAAAATAAAATTTATGAGGTGCCTTGTTTATCAGCTACATATAAGGCAAATAATTGAATCTGTGGTTATTAGCTGCATCAGTTAACTATAATATAGAAACTAACAAATTTACTAAAAAATTAAGATTTAATGTAAATTCTGGATATCGGGGGTTAAGAAGAATCGAAAAATAGGTTAAATTTATACAACTAGGCACTCCGTAAAATATGATTTTCGTACTAGTTATAATAATACTGACATCGAAAATTATCGGCACATATCTCTTCTGTCGCACTTATATAAGCTCTCCACTAAAATCTTAACAAATCGCTTAACAGCAAAACTAGATTTCTGTCAATCTGTGAAATAGGCGGAGTTCAAAAAGGGATTTAGCATGATCGACCACCTCTATACAATACGTACTGTAATAGAGAAATGCACAGAATATAAGGTACCAATACATTTGGCCTTCATTGATTTTCATAAGTCATTTGATATTGTTGAAATCCGTTCCAGATATATAAAAATAATATAGAACATCTATAAAGAAGCATCTATACATATTAAAATTGACGAAACAACTGTCACTAACAACATACCACCCAAATTATTTACGCTGGCCTTTAAAGACGTCTTTAAGCAGTTAAATTGGGATGAGAAGCGCATCAACATCGACGGTACTAGACTGAGTAACCTGTGGTTTGCAGACGACATAGTCGTGCGAGTTAATAACACCAATGACATGAAATGTTAAACCAGCTAAATGTGGTCTATGCAAAGGTAGATCTTAAAATGAATTTTAAATAACTAACCGGTCAAGTGCAAGTTGAACTTGCACAATTAGTGTTCCGTACGTTGATTGCTTTTAAAATAAAAAAATTGTTACGGTGGTATAAAATGATCAGTGACTTCACAAAACACACCCCAAAGGAGTTTTCAACAAAGTTTGTTTCCAATCTTTACTGAAAACTGATGACCTTGAAACTTTTGTTTTTTTATATACCAAATAAATTATTAAAGGTAATGCACTCGTGATAATTTTCGTTCAATCTACACTCCATTCCAGAATTTTTTCAAAATTTTTTGATCAGTACCTTTTGAGATAAGGTGGAAGGACAGCGATTTTTCGCAACTTTTTAAAAATAATACAAAGAAAAGTGAGTCCAAGTACTACATCATATATATATTTTTTACTCGTGTTTTCACAAGCTTTCATTTGTCACTACACTCGATGACCTAGTAAAAAAAATTTGTTTTTACTTTCGATTTCACCCCCCAAAACTAACCCCTTAAGTCAAAATTTAATTTTCAAAACTACACGGCTTTGATGAGGCCATTAGTTCCTATATTATTACCAAATTTCAACTTTCTATGACAAATAGTTTCGGAGAAAATCAGGTGTGACAGACAGACGGACAGACAGACTCCAAAGTCATCTTATAAGTGTTCCGTACGGAACACTAAAAACTAAATTAAGGAGTCCTGAAGATTCCAAGTATATCTACTTAGGTCACGCTATTAAGAGCGGAAAGGAGATCCAGCATGCAGAAATTACCACGCGAATAAGGCTACTATGGGCAACTTTTGGAAAACTAGGACATATCTTAAAAAATACTGCAGTACCCATAAACCTAAAACCTAAAGTCTGCAATACCTGTGTCCTACCTGTCAGCACGTATGGGCCGAAAACGATGTGACTCACTAAAGCATTTGCTAAAAAGCTCGTAACAACTAGAGCTATGAAAAGAACATATAGAGCTATGAAAAGAAAGATGCTTGTTATCTCCCTTAGATATAGAATTCAAACCGAGCTGTTAAAGAGACGAACCAAAGTCAATGATATAGCTCTGGAGGCGGCAAGGATGAAGGGGCGATAGGCAGGTCATGTGGCTAGATCATCCCGAGACAGATGGGTATATAGTGCCACTGTATGTAGACCCAGAGCCACAGGACTGGACGTGGAACGTCCACAGAAACAATGAGTGAATAATATAAAAGTAGTAGCAGGCAAACAGTAGTTAAAGGTGACAAAAGATAGGGAAGCATGGAAAAGATTAGAAGAGACCTACATCCAGGCGTGAACAAACGTGGGTTGACAAGAAGCAGAAGAAACCTAGTTATAAAATACACTGAAAATTAATTTTATTGAAATATTCTATAGTATTTTTAGTTGTATCTTTTAAACACAAACAAGGCTGTGGATTGAGCTTTGTTTTTTTTAGTTTAACACAGTAGTAGTTTTTCTTTCTTTTTCCTTTAGCTTAATGATCCTATGGCCAAGACCAAGTACTTGCCTCATTCTTCTGAAGCAGACATGTTCATGCGTACCAGGATAGGCTTATTAATACTTACTACAACCTTTTTTCCAGCAGGGAGACTTTACTTCATAATATACGTCGCGAAAATAATAATAGCAGCCACCTATAGTAGCATAGTAATGATAGTATTACTAACGATATTACTAATAATTATTAGAATAAAAAAGATATATTAATATTCCTTCATGTTAAGCCCACAGGACCAATTGTACTTGGGTTTTAGGTCTTAAATTCTGTTACGATCCGTATATAACGTGTAGACGTATCGTTCCTAAAAATATTTAGTTATGACTTTCAGGGGACTTCACGCCATAATATGCTAAGCACGAACTTAACAATAAAGGTAACCTGTGGCAGCATTGACAGTTATAACTATAACAATCTACAGGAAGTCTAATAACAACAATAATAATAGTATTAGCAATAACAAACTCCTCATTTCTCAAAAGTTATTCGGTTTTAACCGAATATATTGAAGCTAGGTGACCCCAGTCCTTAATATGCGACTCGCTAAGAGGAATAGAGGCCACATACGACTACAATCAGAATCATAACTTTCAAAGCTGCAAGTTTCCTAATATATATATATATATATATATATATATATATATATATATATATATATATATATATATATATATACGAGGCTGGTTTGAAAAGTCCGTGCAAAAATAAAAACTACTTTTGTGTTTGGGGTAAACCTTTTTTATTTTTCGACATAGTCTCCTTTTAGGCTTATACATTTCGTCCAACGATGTTCTAGTTTGTTGATCCCTTCCGAATAATAGGATTTGTCCAAGTCTGCAAAATATCCATTAGTGTCTGCAATCACCTCCTCGTTTGAATAAAATCTTTGTCCCGCCAGCCATTTCTTCAAATTGGGGAACAAATAGTAGTCCGAGGGAGCCAAGTCTGGAGAATAGGGGGGATGTGAAACGAGTTGGAATCCTATTTCCATTAATTTTGCGACCACAACTGCTGAGGTATGTGCTGGTGCGTTGTCGTGATGGAAAAGGACTTTCTTGTGGGCCAATCGCGGGCGTTTTTCTTGCAGCTCGGTTTTCAAACGGTCCAATAACGATGAATAATATTCACCTGTAATAGTTTTACCCTTTTCCAGATAGTCGATGAGGATTATCCCTTGCGAATCCCAAAAGACAGTCGCCATAACCTTTCCGGCCGAAGGAACGGTCTTCGCCTTTTTTGGTGCAGATTCCCCCTTGGTAACCCATTGTTTAGATTGTTGTTTGGTCTCAGGAGTATAGTAATGTATCCATGTTTCATCCACAGTGACGAAACGACGCTTAAAGTCCTCCGGATTCTTCTGGAACAGCTGCAAACCATCCTTGCAACACTTTACACGATTCCGTTTTTGGTCAAGCGTGAGCAATCGCGGCACCCATCTTGCGGATAGCTTTCTCATGTCCAAATGTTTATGCAAAATATTATGTACCCGTTCAGTCGAGATGCCCACAGCACTAACAATCTCACGCACCTTAACTCTTCTGTCATCCATCACCATATCATGGATTTGATCAATGATTTCTGGAGTCGTAACCTCCACAGGCCGTCCAGAACGTTCAGCGTCACTTGTGCCCATATGGCCAGTCCGAAAATTTTGAAACCACTTATAAACTGTTCTAATCGAAGGTGCAGAGTCACCATAATGTTTATCAAGCTTCTCTTTAGTCTCCTGAGGCGTTTTGCCTTTCATAAAGTAATGTTTAATCACCACACGAAATTCTTTTTCGTCCATTTCTTGAAAATTACTCGACTTCCTTGATTCACACGACTGTCAAACACAAAGAAATAGACCAATATGGCTGAAACTTGGTGTGCGTTCATTCAAGAGATGCTACTAACTAAACATGACCTCGATACGCGCCGGTGGTGCCATCTCTCGGACTTTGCACGGACTTTTCAAACCAGCCTCGTATATATATATATATATATATATATATATATATATATATATATATATATATATATATATATATATATAATATATATATATACCAGGTGTACAAGTATGAAATACGGATTTCAGACAACAGATGGTGCACCCAGTGCAGTTTGTGCTATAAAGATTTGATACTGCGCCATTTTGTTGTGTCATCAACAAGTCAGACGCGCACAAGTGATAAATTGATGACGTGTGTGCATAGTGTTGTGTTGTTGTGTTCGATGTGTCGATTTTTATACCGAACAAAGAGCATTCACGGACAGCATTAATTTTTTGTTTTCATTTGAAGAAAACTGCTGTTGAATCATACCGATTACTTTGAGAAGCTTATGGTGAACATGCTCCATCGCAAGATACGTGTGAACGATGGTTTCGGCGTTTTAAAAGTGGTGACTTCGATGTTGCAGAGAAGGAACGTGGAAAGCCGCCAAAAAAATACGAAGATGTGGAATTGCAAGTATTGTTGGACGAAGATGATTCGCAAACACAAAAACAACTCGCCGAGCAATTGAGCGTTAGTCAACAAGCTGTTTCCAATCGGCTACGAGAGATGAGAAAGATACAGAAGAGCGGTAGACGGATACTACATGAGTTGAACGACGCAAAACACGTGTGACATTTTGCTCGCTCGGTACAAAAGGAAGTCGTTTTTGCATCGTATAGTTACAGGGGATAAAAAGTGGTTTGCATCGATGAGTCATACAGTTGCTGAGGAGCGCTTTGGTTCGTACGAAGATGTGAAAAAATGGCTCGATGAATGGTTCGCAGCAAAAGAGGAAGATTTTTACTGGCGTAGTATTCACAAATTGCCCGAAAGATGGGAAAAATGTATAACAAGCGATGGAGCACACTTTGAATAAAGCACTTTTTATCATTCTTCCGAATTTAATATATTTTTTTAGAAAAAAATCCGCATTTCATACTTGTACACCTGATAAACCGTTGGCCATAAAACTTCGCTTTAAATGTATTTTATGGTAGAAAAGACTATAAACTGTTAATAACTTTAAATCCCAAAATTATATATTGTACCACACACCATGTAACGCATGTATATATATATATATATATATATATATATATATATATATATATATATATATATATATATATACAACAAAGAAAATTAGAAGGAAAAACACTTTTTATTTTAAAGAAAATTATCGGCTATTTTTACTATTTTTTGTTTATTAGTGATTTAAAGCAAAGTCTGGACGTTCAAGTCAGTAAATCGACTGATTTGTTCCCAAATTTAGGATTCAGTTTGTCACCTAGTATTTGTTGGTAGCGTTTAAAAAGCAATCAATAAAATTATTATTTGCTTATGAGTGACCAAAAAAGCAGTGTAAAAAAAGGATATTACATTTTGACATTTATATTCTTGCCTACATAGCCATATGGATCCATGCTGAAAAATGTGTTTATACAATTATAAAATGCTGTTGAATGATTTTATATGGTCGATAGTCCATTTTTTTGAAACATCGAAGCTTAAAATAAGAATCTTTCAAGCAGACATGGGATGGCGGGATTCACATGGAATCATTCGATAGTTATGCAACTTTGGCGTAGCATAACTGAGGGTTATGAAAATTGTAACACCATGTATCTCCTAAAATACTTACTAATGATATATGGCTTTCCTATCTAGTTTGTAGAATATGGTTTTTGTTACAATTTGTTTATTTAAGATCTATATTTTTTCATGTTCGTAGGGATTCCAAATTCGAAGCTCTCGGGACGGCGTAATATCGAAAAAATGCGACATGAGAGCACTTTATAGCAATATATAAATATTGTATTCTTTTAACTATATTTCGACCAGCGTTTTTTGTAATTACAGGTTAATACGCAGCATAGACGCTCGTACCTCGGATAATCAGGTTCTTAGATTGGCTCGGTTAATCCGGAGCTCAGATAATCGCGACTCGATTAATCGGGGTTCTACTGTATATATACAAATATATATATATATATATATATATATATATATATATATATATATATATATATATATATATATATATATATATATATACATATATATATATGTATGTATATATATATATATATATATATATATATATATATATATATATATATATATATAATAGGTAGACTGAAAAGTTTTTGGTCTAGCTACTTAAAACAGATTTTTTGGAAAATTCGACTTTATTCATCAACATAGTCTTCTTTAAAAGTGATACAATCAGTCTAACGCTTTTCTCTACCTTTCTTCTAGAAGGATTTCATTGGAGCCAAATTTTTTTTTGCCGCGAGCATTTTTTTGAGGTTTACGAATAGATAATAGTCGCTGGGGGCCAAATCTGGAGAATACGGGAGATGAAGAAGCAATTCGAACTTCAATTCATACAACTTTACCATCGGAACCATGGCCTTGTGACACGGTGCATTGTCTTGATGAAAGAGCACTTTTTTCTTGTTCATTTCTCTTTGCTTTTTCTGTCTTCAAATGCACCAATAACTGTATTTACCATAATATTCGCTATTGATGATTTTTCCCTTCTCAGCATAGTCGGTGAAAATTATTCCATGCGCATCCCAAAATACGGAGGCCAAAACCTTCCCAGCCGACTGCTGTGTCTGTGGTAGCTTCTAGCGGCTTTCACCGGCCGCTGTCCACTCAGCTACTGCCGATTTGTTTCCTGTGTAGTGGTGGATCCATGTCGCATCTATTGTCACATATCGCATCCCTTAAACAGGTCCAAACAGTACTCAGAATCATCAACCCGTTGTTATTTTTGGTCCACTGTGGGCAAATCATCTACCGGTATTGAATTCGAACAGAGCTTTCTCATGCCCAAATGTTCACGCAAAATATGACCAATACGTTCTTTTGATATCTTTAGGATGTCAGCTATTTCACGCAATTTCATTTTACGTCATCCAAAACAATTTTGTAGATTTTTTAAATGTTTTCCGGTGTAACCACCTCATTTGGGCGTCCAGAGCGTTCAGCACAATTTGTGTCTGTACGACCGCGTTTAAAGCTGGCAAACCAGTCAATGATGAGTGATTTTCCAGGGGCAGAGTCCCCATAACACTTATCAAACCATTGCTTTGCTTGAATGGTATTTTTTCCCATCAAAAAACAGTGTTTAATCAACATACGAAATTCGATTTTTTCCATAGTTTTAAAAGTTTCAAAAGTGGCGTCCCTAAAACCACTGTAACTTGTAAACTAATCGTCGAAATGTCATGAAATTTTGACATGTATCGTTTGAAGGTTGGTTCTTCCTAAAAATTATATGGATTTTTTTGGAAAGGGTGACATCTATTTGTCAGACCAAAAACTTTTCAGCCTATATGTTATTTATTTATATAACATATATGCATCTAAATAGTGATACTCCTAATCGTCCGACTATTGCTTACATATCAACCCGCATAGAGAAAAAAGTTATCATTTCCTTTTGTAAAATGGCGGGTAATAATGCCCACATTATTCTTTAGTGTAAGAAAGTCAAATTTAGTACGTTTACTCGTATTTGCAAGAAAAGGATAAAAAATGTTACCAATTATTTTTGATATATAATTTATTTAAAAATAGGTAAGATAAGGAGGTAGAAATATGAAAAAAAGAAACATAGGCAAATATGAAAATAGCTCAGAGAGAGAGTACGATGGGACTCGGCAAAACACTTATCACAGCTCTATCACACACTTTATTCTTACACTTACGTTTCGCTAACCATATTAGCATTGACTGTCAATCATCGCTCCTGATGATGCTAACATGGTTAGCGAAACGCGTGTCGAGTGCCTTTTTTATAATTGTGAAAATTGTTACTTAATCTCAGAAAGAGAAAAAAATGTAATGTATAACTTAAGAGAGAGAGTTTGTGTAAGTTAAAAAATACCTGATCGAACACAAAAAGTATCATTAAAATCGATTCATTAATTCTGCAGATATTTTAGGACCTTTCTATATATATATATATATATATATATATATATATATATATATATATATATATATATATATATATATATATATACATGCATATATGTTACAATAGAAGTTTTCACTGATGGTGAAATATAATACATTAAAATTCCGAGTTTCAATCCGTTCGTCTAACAATAAACTTGCACGACGTTCCGCCAAAATCTCATTTGGCATTTTCAAGTGCTCCCGCTGCTGCTGCTGCCATTAGCTTCGAGTGACAGCAGCAGCAAGATCACAGCATCGAGTAGCAGCAGCAGCGGGAGCAATCGAAAATGCCAAATGAGATTTTGGCGAAACGTCGTGCAAATTCATACTTAGACGAACGAATTGACCCCCGGAATTTTAATGTATTATATATATATATATATATATATATATATATATATATATATATATATATATATATATATCTATATATATCTATATCTATATATATCTATATATATATATATATATATATATATATATATATATATATATATATATATATATATATATATATATATATATATATATATATATATAGAATACATTAATTTGCGAAATTTAGTATGTAATTTCGGAAGTTTAATAGACTAACATATTATGACATTTGAACAATATTACCTACATACATACGTAATATTGTTCCTTTTTTCTGAAATCGGTTAAAAATGACGTAATAAATGTATTATTACACAGCATAGAAAAAATGTTTTATGTAGACACCTCATGTTACATTTTATTTAATTTTAGAAGTGTTAATTAATGTTGTAACACTAAGAAAATTCATTGTTTATATCATTTACTAAACGTTCCAATTCAGTTCACGTGAATCTTCGTGTTAATGTCATGTCCATACAGGCTAAACTTCGGATGTGTCGGCAAAGATGAAAGGCCATCAGATACATATATGGTCATATAAAAGGTCGTTTTTATACGAGATTTAAATGATTGGCCAATAAAGTAATAAATTATTTGTCTTTATCGCATGTAATTTGTAACTAATGTAATGAATCTAATTAATTATAAACAAATAAGTTATTTTTAGGTGTTTGTGTTGTCTGAAAAGTTTGGTGCCACAGATATTTTTATAAACTTTTAGTTTTAAAGTAAAACAAATGGTATTTACTGTATTGTTTGAAAATATAATTTAGTATTAAATAACTGTTAATTAAAAATATGTATGGCGAATATATATTTTTTTAAAACCGTACGTGTAATAATGTACATGTTTTATTACACGCAATGTATTTAGGTTATACACGACGAAGTTTACGTGAGATACCATTGTTCGATTACTGGTAATCTGAAAAGAGGTATACGCTAATGGAAACCGAACTTAGTCTGTTTTAAATCGTTTAGTTAATTATTACTAAGTTAATTGCGATTTTATTAAAAAAAAAATTACGACTTCAAAAATAAACAGTATAAAAATTTGCAACAGGGACAAGAAAGTAGTAATTCTGGTATTTTGCTTGTAAATAAATAACAGTCGTACGTATGGGTTGTAGTTGAATTGTTTTGCTCAGTGGAATGATCTACAAATAAAGGTCGATTTAAACCTGAGTTGGCAACTTACTTTGGGTACTAAGATAGATGCCAACGAATCGTTAAAGTTGCCATAGATATGATATGTAATATAAGTTAAATAGAACAAAATTGATTAGTTTGAATATATACACTGTACAACTGACTACATGATACAATGTAACAATACTAGCACGGTCATTATTGTGTACAATAACTACTACTTCTAATTATAATAATATTGAATAGTACCAAGTTAAATATGCAAACATTTGCTTGTGAATTCTGACGAACTCGCTGGGACTATGTTTTGCATCATTTATGGTTATGCGTTTTGCATTTTTAGAAAATTGTCTTTAAATGACGATTTCAGCCATATTACGTAGATACAACATAATTCTGTACTAACACGTAGGCTGAAAAGTTTTTGGTCTAGCTACTTAAAACACTTTTTTTACTAAATTCTAGTGTATTCATCAACATAGTCTCTTTCAAGAGCGATACAATCAGCCCAACGTTTTTTTAACATTTCTATACCTTTCTTGTAGAAGGATTTGTCTTTGCCTTCAAAACAGGCCTCAGTTTTGGCGATAACTTCTTCATTGGAGCAACATAGTCGATGAAAATTATTCCATACGTATCCCAAAAACAGAGGCCAAAGCCTTCCCAGCCGTCTGTTGTGTCTTTAGTCGCTTCGGGTGGCTTTCACCGGCTGTTGTCTACTCAGCTGACTGTAGATTTCATTCCGGTATGTAGTGGTGGATCCATGTTTCATCCATTGTCACATGTTACACATAATCCTTTTTATTGCGCTTGAACAGGTCCAGCGCTCAGAATCATCACCACGTTGTTGTTTTTGGTCCACTGTGAGCAAACGCTGTACCGATTTCCAATAGAGCTTTCTCATGCCCAGATGTTCATGCAAAATATGACCAACATGTTCTTTTGATATCTTTAGGGTGTCAGCTATTTCACACAATTTCACTTTACCTTTACCTAAAACAATTTTATGAATTCTTTTGATGTTTTCTGGGCTTCCAGAGCGTTCAGCATCATTTGTATCTGTACAACCGCGTTTAAATTCAGCATACCAGTAAATGATAAGTGCTTTTCCAGGGGCCCAGTCCCCGTAACACTTATCAAGCCATTGCTTTGCTTGAACGGTATTTTTTCCCATCAAAAAAAACAGTGTTTAATCAACTCACGAAATTCGATATTTTCCATTGTTTCGAAAATATCAAAAGTAGCGTCACTAAAACCACTGTAACTTGTAAACTAATCGTCGGTATGTCATGAAATTTTGACACGTATCGTTTGAAGGTTGTTACTTCAAAAATCATATGGATTTTTTGAAAAAAACTTTTCAGCCTACGTGTTAAATACATATCGCAAATATATGACTCATTCCAAGTCTCCGCATATTTACATTAAAACACGTTCAGTCATATTACGTGTTTTCAAAATTGGTTGACTTATCGGCGACTAACGAATTTGCGGTTAGAGAGATGAAATGCGCCCATCGGATAATTGTGTTTTATTATGAAATATAGCTAATTTTTGCCTGTCTAAAGCATAGTCTGCAATGAGAAATGCAGATTATAAATAAATTATAAAACTATTTAAGTCTAAACTCAGAGAGTCAGAAGATAAATCTAGACTAAAATACGTTATTTCGATGGGTTGTTGCCAAACTTTAAAAAAAATATATTAGAAAAAAAATGTTTTAAAGTTAAATATGCAATAAATTTTTTATAATTTGTTAGAAATTATTAGTAAATTTAAATTAATTAAACATTAACCAAAATAATTGTGAAATTTCTTTATTTCTACTTGAATTTTTTATGGGAATAGCACACGTCTTGCAGGGAAATTCCTAAAATGCTACAGGAGCTACGCGTTTGCGGAAAAAGCGATTTGGTATTGAATCCCTGTAAATTATATTCAGTGGGAATCAGTCGTGGGCAAATCATTCCGAAGAAATGAGGTTTCCCATGTAAAAGAATTCTTGAAAAGGGTTGTACGAGAAGTGACAAGCTGAACCTCATACGTATGTGATGTATTAACGCGACGTGTATTCCTGGCATGCACCGCTCTGGGAGGTGTTCAGCGGGCTACATCCATCGAACACTTTCCATGAAAGTACTCGTATACTAGACTTAAGGCGCCAACCGTTCTTCGATGTACATAGGAATCAAAGTTGCTGTTCAGTTCTGGGTCTCCAATCAGGCGAACAACTTTCTTGTAAATAAAATCCAACAATAGTGTAATTAAACAAATATCGCGATAACCGCAACTAACCTGAACTAACCGAAACCAATATAGACTAACTAAAACTATCCGAAACTAAAATAAACTAACCTGAACAACTAACCGAAACTAACATAAACAAACCGAAACTAACGTGAACTAATCGAACGTAACAAGTACTAATTACAGTTAACCAAAACTAACATCTTCCTCTTCTTCCGACTTATAGCTAGGCACTATTGCTTGTTTTCTTTGTTCCCTGTTCTATAGATCGTCGCTCCATTTGGTAACTTGTCTTTCGCTATCCGTACTATCCTGTTGATTGCCATTCTTCCTATGTGTTGATCCCATTCCACTTTTCTTCCTCTTATCCACTGGTTGATATTTTCTATATTACATGTGTGTCTTATGTCTTCACTCCTTTCTCTATCCCTCAGTGCCTTGTTTGTACATCTCCTAAGTATTCTCATTTCAGTTGATTCCAGCACCTCTGTGTTATACTTGTATCGGGTCTTGTTGCAGATGTGTAAGTCATTACTGGTCGTATTACCAAAATAAGAATATACAAGAGCATATTCTTATTTTGGTCTCAACGGAGAGGAATTTATTTCTAAATATGGTATCATTGAGGGATCCCGCTATCCTATTAGCCGATACTAGAGATTTTGATGCCCACGATCTACCTTACTTGTTTATTGGTTTTTCTTCCACCACCAGCTTGCACCTAATCGGCTCTTTTGCTATTACTATTGTCTTGGTGTTTTGAGTTGAGATTGACATATTATATTGTTTTACTGCTATGTAGAATTCGTATAACAGCCTTTGCAGGCCATTCTCGGCCTCAGCCTTTATTATCGCGTCATTTGCATAACATATAATTTTAAGTTCTCTGTTACCCATTCTATATCCCTTCTTTCTTTTGATGTTCTTTATAAGTTTATCTATGACAATATTAAATAGAAAAGGACTTAAAGAGTTCCCCTGCCTGATTCCAGATTCATAGTTGTTTGGTGGTCATTTCTTCTGCTAATCTTGTGACTACTTTATTGTCTTTATATATGAATAACATCTTCTATTTGCACATTGTCGAAAGCTTTTTTAAAATCTATCAGGCACAAGTATGCCGGAATGTTGTATTCTATAGATTTTTCAAACTAACATAAACTACTAAAAACTAACCGAAACTAGTCTGAACTGCAGAAAACACAGTGTCTTCATAGCACGTATCCTAATGTGTCTAGTAAAAGAATATAGGGCATTCACACCTAGCTATCCTATTAAAATAACTTTGCATTGAAAAAGATTTTACTTATTGGCACCGTAAACTTCAGCATTTTGCTAAACAAAAAAAATTCAAAATTAGAATTCTCTTTTACAAATGCTATTTTTTTCCAAAATTAAATCTCAGAGAATTGCACTACAGCTTGTATTTTAGAAATCCGAAAACAAACCTGACAACATTGTATAAATAACATTTCTGCTGGAAATTACTAAACTGTCAAAGTCAAAATAAATAACTAAATATAAACTAGAAAAGTAAACAAGAATTTAATATAACTAATGTTTTTAAAGAATTTCTGTCCCATTTTGGCATTTTCCGCACTCAAATAAGCGTAGGTATTCATAAAATAATCATTAAAACCAAAATAACCATTTTCAGTGTTCCGTACGGAACACTTATAAGATGACTTCGGTATCTGTCTGTCCATTTGTCTGTCACACCCCGATTTTCTCCGAAACTATTTGTCATAGAAAGTTGAAATTTGGTAATAATATAGGAATTGATGGCCTCATCAGAGCCATGTAGTTTTGAAAGTTAAATTTTGACTTAAGAGGTTAGTTTTGGGGGGTTAAATCGGAAGTGAAAAAAAAATTTTTTTACTAGGTAATCGAATGTGGTGTCAAATGAAAGCTTGTGAAAACACGAGTAAAAAATATATATATAATGTAATACTTGCGCGCACTTTTCTTTGTATTATTTTTAAAAAATCGTCCACCCGCCTTATCTCGAAAAGTACTTAACAAAAAATTTTGGAATATTCTCCACGGGATGTAGATTGAACGAAAATTGTCACGAGTGCATTACCTTTAATAATTTATCTGGTATATAAAAAAACAGAAATTTCAAGGTCATCAATTTTCAGTAAAAATTGGAAACAAACTTTGTTGAAAACTCATTTGGGGTGTGTTTTGTGAAGTCACTGATCATTTTATACTTCCGTTACAACATTTTTTATTTTAAAAGCAATCAACGTACGGAACAGTAATTGCGCAAGTTCAACTTGCACTTGACCGGTTATTTTAAATTAGTTGGGCGTATTTTGTATCTCTTACCTAAATTTGTCAAAAGTATAATATTGTCGGAAGACTTTGGTTCACCAGCACAATGTCATCAAAAGAAGTCTAACCTACGAAGTTTTCGCTAATACTGGAGAAAGTAAAAAACTCTATTTATAATTAACAGTTGAATATTTTCTAAATTTATATTTAAAGAATTTATGTTTGTATGTATATATATATATATATATATATATATATATATATATATATATATATATATATATATATATATATATATATATATATATATATGTTATATATATATATACATTAGTGTTGGTAAATATAATTAGCAACACTGTTATCATATCCAAAGTGGTTTGAACTATAAAACAGCGACTAATCATTCTAAATATTTTCTTCGCATGAAAGTAGAGTACACTACGTTAGGGTTTCAATTTAGTCCACTATTCTCTTCTTGGCTTGACCACACTATTGGAGTTTAAATAAATGATTAATTAGACGGAAAACGATTTCATGAATGTCATTTTTTTGTCAAATAAGAGATCGCGATTCCTGGGGTTAGACTACGTTAAATCGGAGTGCAATACCTTATTTTTTTTGGATTACATAAGTAATCTTCAAAATCTTTTTTCTTGGACATTAGAATGTTGGTTGAGTTAAAAGGATATGAGCCATTTATATCTGATTGAATATAAAACCAAGATAAAATCACGATTGCTCCTACATTGATGGTGTGTTCTGTAGAGTGTCGATGCTCAACTGCAGCTCTTTGTTAATAAGTTGTATCTTGGAAGCTGAAATGTGTAGACGACAGACTTGATTCTATTAAGTCTGCCAAAGATAAATCAAAGTTATATTTAACATTGTGTAATATTATGAAAATGAAATGATCGAAATGAATGTAATCGCTCGGGGTCAAAAACTGATCACAATATACGCAGGGTTCAAGTTTATATCCTTCAACCTGTTGTGAATCTTTTATTATAGACAGGAATTTGTCCTGTAAAAAGATTTAAGAGATTTCCAGGATATTTACCTATTTTATATAAGTTATAGAATCAATTACACTAACAGGTTGGCAGAGAGATATATATTTATATATATATATATATATATATATATATATATATATATATATATATATATATGTATATATATATATATATATATATATATATATATATATATATATATATATATTATATATATATATATATATATATATATATATATATATATATATATATATATATATATATATATATATATATATATATATATATATATATATATACTGGTGAGCTTTTTGGCTTCATTTAACAGGGATCCTAGAATTTAGTGTTCATTTTTTTTTACTGCTGTTAGTATCATTTGAGAGCCCATTCTATTCTCTTTCTAATGATACCAAATTCCATTGCATACCTCATGCTTTTTTCTGATTAAAATGATTAAAAGGGGAAACAAGGATTGAAAATAGAGGTCAAAAATAAAAAAAATTAAACCAATTTTAAGTTTAATAAATAAATTTATTGGTAAATTAATATTTTTTATTATTCTCCCCCCCCTATTACTGCTTTCAGCCGGTTTTTTATGGAGCGGGCGAACTTTTTCACCACTGTCTGTGGGATTCTTCCCCATTCTTCCGCCATCGCAAGTCCCTCAGCAATGTAGGGGCTGGATTTCTGGTTCAAACCCTTCTTTTGAGCTCATACCACATGTGCTCGATTGGATTGAGGTCAGGATTCCGCGCAGACCAGTCTAATGTGGGTATTTCCACTTTCGCCAGGTATTACAGCAGCGATGAAGCAACATGTAGCTCGCATTGTCGTGTATTAGCATGAAGCTATCCCCAACAAACCCAGCGTAAGGAATGATGTGTTCCTGCATCTCCTGGATGTACCGGTGAACAGTTAATCCACCGATACACGTCTCATCAGTCACGAAACCCAAATCGGTTTTCGCTTCCAGTGAGACACTTCCCCACACTATGACGGAACCTTCTCCGTAGGCGATCATTTCACTAATGCAGCATTGCCCATAGCGCTCCCTAGGCCTCCTATAGACTCGTATTCTTCCATCATTGCCATGTAGGTACATTCGGGACTCGTCGGAGAATAAAACGGAGCGCCATTGCTGGTCCAGTCGACATGTTCTCGGGCAAATCTGAGTCACGCTTGTCGTTGGGTTGCTGTTAATTTAGGTCCGTTAGCTGGTCTCTTCGGAGTTAGGTTAGCTTCTTTAAGTCTTCTTCTGACTGTCCAATGACTGACAGTCCGACTACGAACTTGTCTGAGCTCCTGCTAGACCTCAACGCCGGTCAAGTGACAATTTCTTAGAGTTGTGTTGACAATGAAGCTCCGAAGTACATCTTCTTCTTCCTAATCCTGGTTTTCGTGTAAAGGCGCCAGTCTCTTGGTAAGGTCTGTAGACACTGGAGACAGCTGACTGGCTTAGGTGCAGTTACGCAGCGACTTCACGTTTGCTATGCTCTTCTTACAATAGGGCAATGACTTGTGCCGTTTCTTCCAGGGTGGTATCCATTTTCCGATGACGTAAATAGCAGAGATGTGTTGACGGTTCAAGTTTCGATAAAGCGAGCAAAAACGATTCTATTAAGTAAAACCGTTTTAATCAGTAAAACTTTTTGGAAATCCAAATGTTTTTGGTATTATAGTAGAGTAGAAAATCAGCATTCTAATAATACCACTGTTTAAATGAAGCAAAATCGTTTGTGTCGATTTTTTTACTCACCAGTGTATATATAACTAGCACGTTGTTATAGTCGGGGGAATATTTTTAGGAAAAAATTAGGGAAAATTGATGACAATGGGTTCAAAACATTGAAATTGTTTTAATAACTTAGCTATGTAAAAAATTTAATTAGCTGCATAACTGTAATTTACAAATAACATGACAAATTTTAACGCCATTTCATTGTAGGGTGGGTTGGTGCATGAGTAGCCAAAAATTTAATCACATGACAAGAGTTCGACCAAATCTTTGCCACTTTTATAATACATTTATTTTGCCGTTTTAGGGGGTCTGCCTTGTAATGTTTAAGGACTCATTCGTCTCCTCCTAGTTGAAGCAATGGTTATCTACTTACTTTACTTTTGGCCATTTTGTCTTGTGTATTTAAAGTGGTGAAATATGTATCAAGATGTTTTTGAAGTTGTATTTATGGAATCTTAAAGGTAAGTACTCACTAGCTTGCGTCTAAGATTTGGGTGGCACAATCTGAACGATTCTTTAATAATACGATCTATGCATTAACTGTATGATTAATTTCTCGGTGTCGGTGTGAACATACATAAAAGTATAGGGACAAAGACGTATACTTCAACACAACGGTTATATACTCAATAAGCTATTTAGGAAAAGTTTTTTAAATGTTGCCACCGAAATATATTACCCTCAGGTTACATCTATTCCACTATGCAGCGAAATTAGTTACCATTTCCATTTTTAAATTCCTTATTCGATAACGACAGGTTAGTCGCAAGATTATTATTTTTTACTAAATTTTTTTCTATTTGTAAAATTTTATTAAAATTGTGATTTATCCTCCACTAGATCATAGATATGTCTGCATGTTTACGATTAACTTATAGTATCAGTAGAAGAAATCACATCACTTCGCTTCTTAATGAATCGACATGGCCTAATATGTTTAAAAGATATAAGCTGTACATGTATTATTTCTATTTTAAAATGTTAAAGTTTAAACAGCTAGCGTATCTATGTGGAAAGTTATTTTTCCGAATTGATAATTATAACTTTACGTAGAGGATGTCTTCTACGTAAAGTTCCACAATTTACAAATTTTTTTTTAAATCTAGAACTTTTTTAAGCTCTTTAGGCAATGTTGACTATGATCAGTCCAACTTAACATTCAAGTTCGTTTAATTAATATGCTTGAACTTGCTTTGAACAGAATCCAAATCCCTCTGGACTAAAAAAGTCTGCATCCTCTAAGGCTCATTGTACCTTTTGTTGTAATTGATGGTATATTTTAGTTTGTTGTGTATATTGATGAACAATAAATGTATTATTATTACATGGTGACATAGTGAAAACATTTTTTGCCTTGTAATTACAAGGATTGATTGAAAATGTCAATCTTCAGGTAGCATTGAAAAAAATTGAACAAGCTAAGTATATAATTAGTTTGTTTCTGGGCGCCATGAGTGAATTGTAGTATTGTGTTTGTGATAAAATTCCTTCATTTGAAATGAAAAACTTCACTGGAAATCACGGATAAATGAGTTTTTGTTTATGGAGATGATGCTTCTTTTTTATAACTGTGAAAAGCTGGGACAACGAGCATTTTCGACGCGCAAACGCTTTTAAACGACCATGACCTCACAACCGATAGGGTGGTTACGTTCAATCGTGATAGACGACTGTCGATTAACTTTTAGAGGAATAGCCGAGAGTGTTGGTATCTCATAGAAAGTGGCATACAACATTTTATATGAAAATCTGAGTATGAGAACGTTGAGCGAACGTTTGCGCCGCTTTTGTTCAATGTGCATCAAAAACGAAAGCGGTTGAATATCTCACGAGCGTTTTAAGCGGAATAAAAATGATTTTCCTCGAAACCTGGAGTCACTACTATACTCTTAAGACAAACAACAATCGACTGCAAAAGGGAAACCGACCCCGAAGAAGGCGAAAGTAGTTCCGTCTCACAGTGTGAAAAAAAGCCATTTTTTGGACAAAAATCTGTTGGCAGTCGGCATTTCATCCGATTTAAATAAATGAAATGGATAAATACTCGTAAAATATTGTACTTTAAGATAGTACGGCGGCGAAGAAGATTAAAATTAGCATTAGGGATGGCGATTCTTTAAAAAAAAAGATCGATTTTTGAATCGATTCGAATCGAAGCCTGAAGAATCGATTCACAAAAAATCGAGACCCAAAAGATCAATTTCTCAAAAATCGATCTTTTTGGACCTTCTTTACGGAAACATGGAAAATCCTAAAATCTATCTTCTATCGTTTTTATTTTACTCAGCTATAGTTTTAAAAAAATTAACTATTAATAAGTATGAAAAAAGTTATTTTCAATGAAACATCGTTTTTATTATATATTTTTATTTATTGAAAGAATAAAGAATGCAAACTGTTATCAGTCATATATAATTTATAATTCCCAGTGTTTAATATCTAAGCTAAAAGTCTACTTAATCTACTGGGATCCAACCGATTTCGTTCTTCATTTGCTAAGTTCCCAGTGACCGAAAAAAGACGCTCACAATGATCCCACAATACACATGTATTTATTGGCTATTGAGCGAGTGGAGTGGTACATAGAGGTATTTTTGTCCTGCCAGAAAGATACGGGGTCACACTTTAAGTGCACAACTGCCTGAGATAAATAATGCCTGAATTTTTCGTTTAAACCATGACCTTCCTGTACATGTTAATTATTTGCAGAGTTATTTTTTTAACTAGTAAGTTATGGAAATACCAAATGCTTTTTTCTTTGTTACTTGTGCCTGCTTTTTCCTCATCCACAGTTTCGTTTTGAATTAATTGTTGTGCCTTTGTACTTAAAATTAATGAATTTACTTTTTCAATTGCTCTGGCATAGGCCAGTTTGCCAGAAAAGTGAATTTTTTAAAATCTAGAATCCAAAATTGTTGTCGCTGCTAACAAATAGACTTGCTCCACAGTTCCAAATCTCTTTTTTAATTCTTCAATAATTAAAGTCTTTGTTTTAGCACCGAGTTCCGTTTGAGTTTTCATTTCGTTATACGTTTCTGTAAGACAAGATACGATGGGTATAATCTTGCTGTCTGTCAAATCTTCTGCTCCTGATATTTCTTTAGTTGTACTTTCTAACGGTTTCAAAATATTTATGAGATCTTTTATACTATCTAACCACCCTGCAGTTAGCATTACCGGTGTTTTTGCGTGTTGAAGTAATATTGGCGCTACAACTTCTGACAGTTGAACAAACCGTCCAGTTGATAGTAGATAGAATTCGATCGAGTGCACACAGAGTGCCAAAAGATTTAGTTTTGTTTTCTTGTGCCTTTCGAAGAGAATCTACTGCATTTACATTTTGCTTGAAATACTTAGTTATATCTCTCACTATCGTCAGCAAAATCTTAGCTTCCTCAAGTCTCTGTCGTCAAATGGTTTTGATGCCATTAAATTCAATGTATGCGCGAAGCATGGCAAATGTTTGTTTTTGTCGTACACATTTACGACAGCTTTACCCATATTTGCGCCATTATCAGTAAGAAATGCTACTACTTTATCCGTTGTAATTTTTGTTTATTAGGTGCGAAACAGAAGTCGAATCGAATTTCGATTTTAGAGTGTCTGAGATCGATTTACAGGATCGATAAACTGTTCAAGATCGATTCAAAAATCGATTTTGACCCTAAAAAAACGATTCTTCGATTAATCTCAGATCGCGATGCCGAATTAACATAGCCTATAAAAAATCCCTAGAATACACATATTCGTAATTATCAGAAAAGAGTTGTGAACAAAACAATTAAAACAATATATCTTTATGTTAAAGTCCGTTTGTTTGGAGTTGATAGCACACAACATGGATTATAAACATTAAAATGTCATAAACCATAAGCGGCCGAAATTTCTCTACCAATTATTTGCATGTTTAGTTTTAATCACCTGTATTTTCTATCTCTATACAACAGTGCGACCTTTTTCTAACAAATATTTTATTGGAATATGATTAACCAAAATACTTATCGGTAGGTAGGTGCCTAAGTACCTAAGTATGCAATAAATATATAAATATTCTGTGTAAGTATAAAAATAAAGCAAAAACCTATAATATGCTTAGTTCAAATCAGAACAGCGATGGCTTCAACTTTCAGTTTTGCCCCGGTCAAACTTCGCGGAGTCTGTAAATCTGCATTTTCCC
>CM032456.1:156675989-156690600 GCA_019049505.1 Pachyrhynchus sulphureomaculatus
GCGGATCGAATATGGTGGCCAAATAGCCCACTTACGTAACTTAATTGAAATGAAAAAGACCTCAGATTCATTATCAGCGACCCTAAAAACCCCCAGGTACAGAATCTCATCCTAGTCAGACTGAAAATCAAAATTCGACCCCCCGTACCCTCTTTTTCTACCCCTAGAAGGGTGGAAGTAGAAAAAGACCTCAGATTCATTATCAGCGACCCCAAAAATCCCCAGGTACAGAATCTCATCCCAGTCAGACACGTACCCCGTATTTGGCCACCATCTTCGATCCTCCATCTTGAGTTTGAGAGTTTGGATATTGTGGAATTGATTTCTACAATTTCATAAATAATAATATACTTTGATGGCAAAATAGTAAAAGTAAAAATAATATGTTCTACAACCCGTTATAATTTACTATTGAAAGAAAAAGCAAAAAAGTTATGGTTCCGCCCGGGATCGAACCGGGGACCTTCTGCGTGTAAAGCAGACGTGATAACCGCTACACTACGGAACCAGTTGATAAATATTCTCTACAACCGGAACAGTCTAAAGAATTTGTTATACAAATGATAAAATGTTAAATTAGTTTTACATACTTACATTTTATAGTAATTAAAAATTATTTTTGTTCCCTTTAAATAAAATATATTATTAGTTGATTTGCAAAAATATATTTAATACTCCAAACGCTAATAAAAATAAACCGACTTAATTAAGTTTTTGATGTTATTAATGGTTTCTTGTAAAAATTATTATCATTATTAGTAAAAATCATGTGCGAAAAAGGAAATTATTTTTATTTCATAGAAAATGATTGTGCAAAAAAATAATTAAAAAAATTCTTGCCCCGGGTGAGGATCGAACTCACGACCTTAAGATTATGAGACTTACGCGCTGCCTACTGCGCTACCGAGGCAGTTAATATGATATTATATATGAATAAATTTAAGTTGAAAATATGATATCCAAAAAATTCAATCTACATTTTTAAAAAATGTGTTTAATTGATTGCGTCTTTGCAGACAAGCATAGTAATAATTAATTCAATATTAATAAAAAGATTTAAAGTTCCCTTACCTTCAATGGCTCAATAAACATTCTTTGTTTTCTCTTTAGTCTTTCTGGTGCAGCGAATTTTTTTCTTGTCCATTCTTATTTAACAAGTTACTTAATCACAAGAAAATAATTTAAAAAAAAACCTTATTTCTGTCCTGTTCTTAAAGATATGAAGATAAAATAAAACACGGTTCGTCCTTATTTTAGGTGGACAAAAATATAACCCACGGCGACAGGGAACTTAACGACCAAACAATAATAAAAATATATTATTACAATTATTTTTATCGGCGTAGTTCTCAAGTATAAATTAAGCAATTTCATAAATGCACATTAAATAGTAATTTTTCCGTATAAAACAAATAAAATTGTATAAATAAACTAGCTCGTCGACCCGAAATAACTTAAAAATGTGAATTTTTGAACTAGTCAGAAGCAGAAGTAGTGTAGACATCTACCGTTCTCCGCTTTAAAGTTCAAGTAAGTTCATTTGGATCGAATGTGGGCTTTCGAATGTAGGAGTTTTACTGTTTTATGTGTTGCAGAATGATGTATACCGATACTGAATTAATCTATAATATATATAAAATGCAACGTCTCTCTGTCTGTCTGTCCGTTAGTGCGCTTATCACTGGAGAACCACTTATCCGATTTACGTACTTTTTTTTTTAAAACACATATATTCTCTGGCCAGGTTATAGGCTATATTTTATTACGATAGGTAGCTTAAGGAATGAGCAGTGACGATAATAGTGAATGAAGTCGGAAAAAAGTTTGCCGCTAGCGCGTTCCCTTACGATACACAGCCTAAACCATTAAATATGGAACAATATTATGTAGCAGAGAATATCTTTAATGTATAATATATATAAAATGCAATCTCTCTCTGTCTGTCTGTCTGTCTGTCCATTAGGGCGTTTATCACGCGAGAACCACTTATCCGAATTACGTGTCTTTTTTTAAATTCATACACATTTTCTTTGACCAGGTTATATAATAATCTATATCTATAATATATATAAAATGCAATCTCTCTCTGTCTGTCTGTCTGTCTGTCCATTAGGGCGTTTATCACGCGAGAACCACTTATCCGATTTACGTGTCTTTTTTTAAATTCATACATATTTTCTTTGGCCAGGTTATATAATAATAAACTATATCTATAATATATATAAAATGTAACATCTCTCTGTCTGTCTGCGTTAGTGCGCTTATCACTGGAGAACCACTTATACGATTTACGTGCTTTTTTTTTAAACATACATATGTTCTCTGGCCAGGTTATAGGCTGTATTTTATTACATTAGGTAACATGAGGAATAAGCAGTGACGATAATAGTGAATTAAAGCGGAAAAAAGTTTGCCGCTAGTGGGTTCTCTTGCAATACACTGCCTAAACCACTAAATATGTACCAAAGGATATCTATAATATATATAAAATGCAACGTCTCTCTGTCTGTTTGTCCGTTTGTGCGCTTATCACTGGAGAACCACTTAGCCGATTTACGTGCTTTTTTTTTTAAACATACATATGTTCTCTGGCCAGGTTATAGGATATATTTATTGTGTTAGATAACATAAAGAATAAGCAGTGACGATAATAGTGAATCAAGTTGGAAAAAAGGTTACCGTTAGCGCGTTCTCTTGCAATACACTGCCTAAACCATTAAATCTGGAACAATATCATGTTGCAAAGAATATAATTTATATAAAATGCAACGTCTCTGTGTCTGTCTGTCTGTTCGTTAATGCGCTTATTATTTGAGAACCACTTATCTGATTTACGTGTTTTTATAAATTTATACATATGTTCTATATAATTCGATATAAACCTAGATAATGGGAGATAAGGTGAGATAATGGGACATAAGGAGAAATAATGGGGGATAAGGAGAAATAATGGGAGATGAGCAGAGATAAGCCTAGATAATGGAAATTATGTAGAGATAATGGGAGATAAGTAGAAATAATGGGAGATAAGGGGAAATAATGGCAGATATTTTATTACGTTAGGTAACATATGGAATAAGCAGTGACGATAGTAGTGAATCAAGTCCACGCAAGCGGAGCCGCGGGCCCGGCTAGTCTACTATAAGGTGAACCTAGACTCGGTGTCGTCACTGCATCTAAATGTCCACAAATAGGTTTTATTAGATACGTTAATTGTTATAATATGCACAATCAACAAAGAACGTAAATGATTTTGTTGCATTCATTTCTACTCAATTTTTTAAACTAAAATTAGTCTCGCCCCCGCACTGGGAGGAAAATAAACTTTTCCGTATGATTCGGCGGTTTTGTTTTAAATTTATCGATAAAAAAATTGATATTGGTTTTTACCTGATACTTTCTTTGTAAATAAAGTTATAAGGTCAGCAGATTTTTTGAGAATACATCTCTTTGCATACTATTTGTGTATTGAAAACAATAGGAAAATAACATAATTTTCAGATTTCTTGACCACAAAAGGATATATAACAAGATGTTTTAAAAGCAACCCCTCTAACCCCCTATAACTTACTTAATATACTTTCATTATTTGAACCAAAAAATTATAATTATGCCGAAACTTCACGATATTTAAGGGTCCTCCCTTTGTACCCTCTTCCTCTAAAAACGATATCGCTGAAAAACTATAGATTCCTTCTCAACTTCAAGTATGGATATTTTATTGCATTCGAGAGTCATCGTGCCAATACTCCGACAGACATATCGACGGGAATGAGACACTATGTTTTCTGTGACCTAGTAACCCTGAAACGTAAATAAATTTGTGTGATTTTTTTTCACTTTAGCAAGAGAAGTAAAGATGGAACAATTTGCCCATTAAGAAAGACAGTATTTTATAAATAAATTTTTAATCATTTTTTCTAAAATCCTCCAAATTCATATCACCATCTCTCTCTACTTAAAAGTATCAATTTGCTATCGTCTACTTTATACAAAAGTACAAATAATAGAGATTATAAAAATTTAATACAATGTAAAGTGCTTAAGATTAAAAAAAAAAACGGCCAAGTGCAAGTCGGACTTGCGCAATTAATGTTCCGTACGTTGATAGCTTTTAAATAAAATTTTTTATTACGGAGATATAAAATGATCAGTGACTTTACAAAGCACATCCCAAATGAGTTTCAACAAAATTTGTTTACGATCTCTGTTGAAAACTAATGTCATGGAAATTTTTGTTTTTTTTATATACCAGATGAATTATTAAAGGTAACGCACTCGTGATAATTTTCGTTCAATCTACACCCGGTGGAGAATTATCCAGAATTTTTCAAAATTTTTTGATCAATACTTTTTGAGATAAGGTGGGGGGACAGCGATTTTTGCCAATTTTTTAAAAATAATACAAAGAAAAGTGTGCGCAAGTATTACATTATATATATTTTCGAACTCCTGTTTTCACAAGCTTTCACTGGACACCCCACTCGATGACCTGCTAAATTTTTTTTTTACTTCCGATTTCACTACCCAAAACTAACCCTTTAAGTCAAAATTTAACTTTCAAAACTACACGGCTCTGTAAAAGTAATTTAAATAAAGACAAAAAGGCCTATTCCTTATAGCCCCCTCTACTGGTTACTTGACCGGAACCGATGGCCTCCCCTATGTTATTAGTGCCGCCTTGAAATCAAAATTTAACTTTCAAAACTACACGACTTTGATTGGGCCATCAATTCCTATATTAACGCCAAATTTCAACTTGACAGACAGACAGGCACCGAAGTGATCTTATAAATGTTCCGTACGGAACGCTAAAAATTATTATTTTTGTTTCCATTGTAACATAACCTGGTATAATAAAATTGCATTAAATATATCCAATTTATCCCCAAAATTGATCCAGATATTTTTACGTGGGAAAGTGCAAAAATTAATTATACAATTTAGTAATCAATAAATTGAGTAAAAAGCCCCACGTATAAAACTGGCTTAATCTTTGCTCGACGTTACCGAGGCAACAAAGTATTTTATCAATATTTATTATTTTTTAAATTAATTTATACAAATTCATATAAAACTTTTGGGGTTGACCGAAAATTGATAGTGTATCGGCCTGTGGTTTGGCCTGAAACTTACTTAGTCGTTCTGCAAAATACCAGTTCCGAACTGACAATTTTTATCAAACAAAAAATTCGGATTTAGAACAAATCATGGCACAGTAAAACTAGCTTGCAACGTTCTAGTTGACCGTAAATTTAATACAGATGCGACCAACGCCTTCGACAAGGTGTGGAAAATTCTTTTTTCATCATATTATGTTGGCGATATCATCATTCGTCTCATAATATAATTTTTAGAAAATAGGCAACTCTTAGTTTTCGTCGATAATTTAAATCCCAATAATATTATAACCCCAGGTGTCCCTCAAAGATCCCATCTTTGACTGACCATTTTTATATTATTTACTCTGAACATGCCAAAATTTAACCTAGATAACGTGAGTCAAATTGCCTAGATCTGTTGGGGGCGACATCTCTATAACAGTTCCATCTAAGTAACCAAGTAAAGTTGTAAGAAGACTACAACAAAATATAAATATGCTCGAGCTCTGGATCAGAAAATTAAGTTGAATCTTAATAAGATGACCGTCCACCTTTAACACAAGTCAAGAGATTGATTGGCACTCGGAAATCAAATACTGAGGACTTTATTTTGATAAACGTTTAAGCTGGAAAAATAACACAAACAAATTATTCGCAATTCATCCCATTCAAGTCATACAATCTATGATTTGTTAGATTCCAAATAAAAAGTTCATTAAGATTAAAATAAACCTATGTAAAATCTTTATATGTTTTATCATAATTTACGATACTTTATCCTGGTGCACTATAAGTGGAACGAAACTAAAAATATTACAAATAATTCAGAATAAAGGTTTAAAAGTCATCCTTAACGCTCCAAGATTTATTTCAACAAGAATGATTTAAGTATAGAGACAATTTTCAAATATGCGAACGAAATTATTCATAAGTATTTCGAAAAGTCCAATATATCGTTTAACCCCCTAATAACAAAATCTCATAAAATCGAATCAAATTAACAGAAAATTGGATAAATTGGAAATCTAAATTATTATTTACTTGGTAACACTTAAATAGCACACCAACTGCAATTTTCCTTCTTTTTTTTATAAACCCAAACGAAATAATAAATTTTTCAAATCAGTAAGTCTGCTAACAAAGAGAAGTAAAACTTTAAAGACTTGAAATATCAGAAAGTCAAGAGGTACTTTTCGAATTAGCCCCGAAAGAACGTTTTCCCCTACCGTTTTACCAGCAGGTGCTTTTGCCAAACTTTTTCGTCTATCAAAGAAAATTTGACAAATAAATAATTAAACAAGGGATACTTTAATTGAGTTTTATTAATGACATTTAAATATTGGCAAAGCTAGAATATTTATACAACATATATCTCATCATATCTCTCTTTTGGTTAGGAAAATGCGCTTTTCATTAAAGGAGCATCGCCGGCCTGGATATTTATTTATTCTTCCCCTTGCAGAGCGCCTAACATTTTAATTTAACTAATCTTCATTGAAGCAATATCCTTAGAAGTGGGGAACAGTCTTTTGAAATTTGTTATTCTGTAAATTTTAAAAATCTTGTAAACATCTTATTCTTGGCAAAGTTACTTCTCCTGGTCCTCGGTTAAAGCTATTTTTTCATTTTTCCTGTTTCTTTATTCACCTCTTATTTCATATAAAGTGTTGTATTTTTTAAAATACTCTACCTTCTGTTTTATTCTTATTGATTGTTGTTACGGGTCTTGGGAAATACTAAAATATTAAAAATTTAAACGTTTTGGCATAGAATGTATAGTTAACGCTAAGTTACATATTCTGTTCTTTTGATCATTTAAGTAATATGATAATTTATTAATATCTTCATTTTAATTTTTGATAATACTGGAAAGTCACAGGGTGCTGAATTAGATGAATACGATGGATTAAACTTGTTTTCGTGCCAAAGATTGACGTAAAATGAGTGAAGTGTCACTTGGTGCATTATTGTGTAACAAGCAAGCACTGTCTGGCTCGCGATATCCAGGCGAAACACGACCCTTTCTACTCATCAAATGTTTTAATATTTCAGACTAATACTCGCTATTGGAAGTTTGCCAGTTGAAGCAAATTCATAATAAATTTTTACTTCAGTAAAAAGCAATCAACATTTTTTTGATTGTCGACGAAACTTTTCATGTGTTTTTTTGATGTACGGTGATGCTTTTTAACTTCAAAACATATTCTGCGTCTTGATACTTTGTGAGTAGTATTAGAATAAAATGTCCTGTCACCGGTAACAATTAATTTCAGGGAGTTTAGATTGTTTTTAAAGACTTATACGAGTTCCCTGGAATGTTGCTCTCTAAAAAACTTGTAATCTGTTATTCATTTATAAAGTGTGAAACAAATCTTGCACAAATTTTCTTTCAGAATAGTTCAAATTGTTTTTCTATTAATGCTCAACGTGTCTTCCATCATTTATTATGATCATATGCCACGAATTAAAGAACTCCTTGAATTTTCTGTGGTGTTCAAACTGATATTGAACTTTCCGTGTATTTGTCGTTCCACTACTGTCTTTCACCTACAAGATGTTTATACCGTTCAAGAACTTCGGTTCTTGATAAGTGATAATTGTCATAGAGTTGTTTCATAATTGTGAATAGTTTTGTGGCCGTTGTGTCAAGTTTTGTGCTAAATTTAATTATAATTCTTTGTTTGATATTAAACAAGAAAATATTTGGACTCTCATAAAATATCGTATATCAGTCATCTATCAATAATTTGCACTAAAATAAAAAGAAAATCGAAGAAACTTTAAAGTGGCACCTTATGCTTGTAGATGCCACTACTATGATATACAGCACCAGCCCGAAATATTAACTGTCATTCATGCGTCCATATTCGGTTTGAATAATATGACTTCCTTTATAACTCTCTTTGGGAATCCATGTCCTTGTTAATGTTTATGACATAATTTTAACTTGCTTTCATAACTTTTCAGCACTAGAAATGTTAATACACTTGGCTAGGGTTAGATCTTTGATGCTTAAAGTTTTTTTCGAAATAAATTATTTTTACCCCATGCAGTTCTATCACGTATCAGTGAATCTAATAGATTACATAGGGCCACAAAAATGTATTTTAATGTGCCGAAGACTAGACCAGGTCTCTTATATGTTTTCGAGGTCACTGAAAACGAATTCACTTTTAGTTTTGCTCTATCACCTCTCATTTTTTTTCTAACCTCAAAAAACACTAGTTTAGAGGTTTGAAAGACATGTATAACCACAATACTCGAGGGAAACGTCGATTTTATGTATCAGATAACCAAAACTATATGCCTGTGGGTTATAAACCCAAAATCATCTAACCTCATAACGAAGTCCAAGACACCATGAACCCAGGTATGAAGGTATGTATAACCATGGAACTCGAGGGAAATGTGGATCTTATGAATCAGATGACAAGACAAGTTATCAGAATCAGCAGACTCATATAACCTCATAACGCCATAGCCCCCTAACCCCATACCCCTGAACCGAATAACCCAGTAACCACATAACCTTGGGCGTGCAGACTTATATAACCAATAACTACATAATATAAAGAACAAGAGAGCCCAAATAGCAGATGGATATATATATATATATATATTATATATATATATATATATATATATATATATATATATACGAGGCTGGTTTGAAAAGTCCGTGCAAAGTCCGAGAGATGGCACCACCGGCGCGTATCGAGGTCATGTTTAGTTAGTAGCATCTCTTGACTGAACGCACACCAAGTTTCAGCCATATTGGTCTATTTCTTTGTGTTTGGCATTCGTGTGAATCAAGGAAGTCGAGTGATTTTCAAGAAATTGACGAAATAGAATTTCGTGTGGTGATTAAACATTACTTTATGAAAGGCAAAACGCCTCAGGAGACTAAAGAGAAGCTTGATAAACATTATGGTGACTCTGCACCTTCGATTAGAACAGTTTATAAGTGGTTTCAAAATTTTGGGACTGGCCATATGGGCACAAGTGACGCCTGAACCTTCTGGACGGCCTGTAGAGGTTACGACTCCAGAAATCATTGATCAAATCCATGATATGGTGATGAATGACAGAAGAGTTAAGGTGCGTGAGATTGCTAGTGCTGTGGGCATCTCGACTGAACGGGTACATAATATTTTGCATAAACATTTGGACATGAGAAAGCTATCCGCAATATGAGTGCCGCGATTGCTCACGCTTGACCAAAAACGGAATCGTGTGAAGTGTTGCAAGGATGGTTTGCAGCTGTTCCAGAAGAATCCGGAGGACTTTAAGCGTCGTTTCGTCACTGTGGATGAAACATGGATACATTACTATACTCCTGAGACCAAACAACAATCTAAACAATGGGTTACCAAGGGGGAATCTGCACCAAAAAAGGCGAAGACCGTTCCTTCGGCCGAAAGGTTATGGCGACTGTCTTTTGAGATTCGCAAGGGATAATCCTCATCGACTATCTGGAAAAGGGTAAAACTATTACAGGTGAATATTATTCATCGTTATTGGACCGTTTGAAAACCGAGCTGCAAGAAAAAACGCCCGCAATTGGCCCACAAGAAAGTCCTTTTCCATCACGACAACGCACCAGCACACACCTCAGCAGTTGTGGTCGCAAAATTAATGGAAATAGGATTCCAACTCGTTTCACATCCCCCCTATTCTCCAGACTTGGCTCCCTCGGACTACTATTTGTTCTCCAATTTGAAGAAAATGGCTGGCGGGACAAAGATTTTATTCAAACGAGGAGGTGATTGCAGACACTAATGGATATTTTGCAGACTTGGACAAATCCTATTATTCGGAAGGGATCAACAAACTAGAGCATCGTTGGACGAAGTGTATAAGCCTAAAAGGAGACTATGTCGAAAAATAAAAAAGGTTTACCCCAAACACATAAGTAGTTTTTATTTTTGCACGGACTTTTCAAACCAGCCTCGTATATATATATATATATATATATATATATATATATATATATATATATATATATATATATATATACATATATTACATATATATATATATATATATATATATATATATATATATATATATCTATACATATATAAATATATATATATATATATATATATATATATAAATATATATATATAAATATATATATATATACATACTAGCCGGGCCCGCGGCTCTGCTCGCGTAGACTTAATTCACCACTATCGTCACTGCTTATTCCTTAATTTACCCAACGTAATAAAATATCTCCCATTATTTCCCCTTATCTCTCAATATTTCTCCTTATCTCCCATTATCTCTACATAATTTTCGATTATCTAGGCTTAACTCTGCTCGTCTCCCATTATTTCTTCTTATCTCCCATTATTTCTCCTTATCTCTCATTTATTTCTCCTTATCTCCCCATTATCTCACCTTATCTCCCATTATATCTAGGCTTATCTCGACTTATCTCTCATATTTCTCCTTATCTCCCATTATTTCTCCTTACGTTATCTCCTCATTATCTCACCATAACACTCCCATTATCTAGACTTATCTTTGCTTATCTCCCATTATTTATCCTTATCTCTCATTATTTTATTTCTATCTTACCTTATTTTACCTCTCCTTATTATCTTACCTTATCTCCCATTATTTCTCCTTATCTCCCATTATCTAGGCTTTATATCGAATTATATAGAACATATGTTTAAATTTATAAAAACACATAAATCGGATAAGTGGTTCTCAAGTAATAAGCGCACCAACGGACAGACAGACAGACAGGAAGACGTTGCATTTTATATATATTCTATATAGAAGATTATAGATAACCTGGCCAGAGAACAAATGTATGAATTAAAAAAAAAACGTAAATCGGATAAGGGGTTTCGAGTGATAAGCGCACTAACGGACAGACACACAGACAGAGAGACGTTGCATTTTATATATATTATATTCTTTGCTACATGATATTGTTCCATATTTAATGCTTTAGGCAGTGTATTGGAAGAGAACGCGCTAGCGGCAAACTTTTTTCTCCGACTTGATTCACTATTATCGTCACTGCTTATTCCTTATGTCACCTAACGTAATAAAAATATCCTATAACCTGGCGGAGAACATATGAATGTTTAACAAAAAGCACGTAAATCGGATAAATAGGTGGTTCTCCAGTGATAAGCGCACTAACGACAGACAGACAGAGAGACGATATTATAGATATTCTTTGCTACATGACATTGTTCCATATTTAATGGTTTAGCATGTTTTAAAAAAAAGCACGTAAATCGGATAAGTGGTTCTCCAGTCATAAGCGCACAAACGGACAAACAGACATATATACGTTACATTTTATATATATTATAGATGTAATAAAATATATATCTACAACCTGGTCAGAGAACATATGTATGAATTTAAAAAATCACGTAAATCGGATAAGTGGGATCTCGAGGAATAAGCGCACTAATCGACAGACAGGACAGGACAGAGAGACTTTGCATTTTATATATATTATAGATATAGATTATTATTATTATTATTATTATTTATTATGTAACCTGGCCAAAGAATATATGTATGAATTTAAAAAAAAAAGACACATAATCGGATAAGTGGTTTCGCGTGATAAACGCACTAATGGACAGACAGACAGACAGAGAGACATTGCATTTTATATATATTATAGATTATAGATATTCTCTGTACATAATATTGTTCCATATTTAATGGTTTAGGCGGTGTATTGCAAGGCAAAGCGCTATCGGCAAACTTTTTTTTTGCCGACATCATTCACTATTTTACGTCACTACTCTCATTCCTTATGCTACCTAATCGTAATAAAATATAGCTCTATAAACCTGGCCAGAGAACATATGTATGTTTTAAAAAAAAAAGTACGTACATCGGATAAGTGGTTCTCCATGTGATAAGCGCACTAACGGACAGACAGACAGACAGACAGACAGAGAGACGTTGCATTTATATATATTATAGATATTATCCATCTGCTATTTGGGCTCTCTTGTCCTTTATATTATGTAGTTATTGGTTATATAAGTCTGCACGCCCAAGGTTATGTGGTTATATTGTCTGTATATCTCATTCATCTGCCATCTTGGCTCTCTTATCTCTTGTATTACGTACTTATTGGAGGTCTGGCTCACTTGTTTATATGGAACTCTTCCCAGGGTTATGTGGTTAGGGTTATTTGGTTCATTCAGGCTATGCGGTTATGGGGTTATATTGGTTATGGGGTTATCAGGTTATATGACAGATACATGAATCTGCAAGCCCAGGCATTTGTGTTTATATAGAAGTCTCACGCCTGGGGTTATAGGGGTGAGCACGCCGAGGATTTTTTTGGTTATATGGCTATTGGGTTATGGAATAGGTTTAAGGGTTAGGGGGCTAGTGGCGTTTATAGGGTTATATGAGTCTGCTGGGTTGGCTCACTTGTCTTGTCATCTGATTCATAAAATCCCCATTTTCCTCGAGGTTCCATGGTCATATATATGCCTTCAAACCAGGGTCATGGTGTTTTGGATTTATCTCGTTATGGGGTTGAATGGTTTTGGTTTTATGAATAAGCCTATAATCCCCCAGGCACATAGCTTGGTTATAATCCATCTGATACATAAAATCTAACGTTTTCCCCCCTAGTATTGTGGTTATACATGTCTTCAAAATCCACTAAATAGTGTTTTTTTAAGGGTTTGAGCGAAACTAAACTTAAAATAAATTCGTTTCTTAGAGTTCTCGAAAACATATAAAACAAAATAACAAAATATCTAGTCTTCTGCACATTAAAAAACATTTTGTAGTCCTGTGTTATTAAAACTGCAGTTTTTTGCTGCAACTTTGATATATTCTACAGAGTGAAAAATAAACTAATGTAATAATAATGTAGTGAAAATTTGTATTTTATTAATAAAAAAACCGGCAAAGTGCAAGTCGGACTTGCACAGTTAATGCTCCGTACGGTGATTGCTTTTAAAAATAAAAATTTTGTGTATAATCAATTCACAAAACACCCCTAATGAGTTTTACAACAAAGTTTGTTTCCGTTCTTTTTGACCTCTGACTGATCTTGAAATTTTTTGTTCTATTTTTTATATACCAAATAAATTTTATCAAAGGTAATGCACTGTCGTGATAATTTTCGTTCAATCTATCACCTTATGGAGATTATTTCCAGAATTTTTCAATTTTTTTGGTCAGTACTTTTCGAGATAGGGTGGGTGGACATGGCTTTTTAGGCCATTTTTTAAAAATAATACACAAAAAGTGCCCCCAAACCCTTAAGTCAAAATTTAACTTTAAAAACTGCACGGCTCTGATTGGGCCATCAATTCCTATAATTTGTGTCAAATGTCAACTTGTTGTCTATATCAAATAGCTTCGGAGAAAAAATGGTTGTGATAGAAGGACGACAGACGGGACACCGAAGTGAATCCATAAATATTCCGTACGGGGGGCACCCCGGAGCCGGGGGGGAGGCCCCCCCCCCCCCCCCGGGGGGGGGGTGGGGGGGGGGGGGGGGGAAAAAAAATGTACAGTAGTAGTAAATGTAAACTTCAACCAATTATATTTTGGATCATTTTGTAACAAGTTTAATTAGTTTTTTAGTTCAGATTTTTACTAATAGAGTATAGGAAAATGTGTTTAATATGTGAATCTGTAATAACGTGCTATGATATTGAAAATATTTGAAGAAATTATGAAAGTAATGTAATAAATTTAAACCAGTAAACTCTTGTATCAAGAGGAATTGTGGAAAAATCTAACTAAAATTTTCATATTTTTCTGAATGTACGCCAATGGTTGTAGCCAATAAACACATCAAAAACTACTGACGTAAATTTTGATAACCATACGATTGTAATGTTTCCACGTTTAATATGAACAGTTTATTTATTTTTATTACAAATAAATAAAATTTACCTTTTGAGTTTAACAAAAAAGCAACTGAGACTGAAGAATTCAACTACTTCTGAAGTTTACTGTTTTAAAAGAAATTATATATTAACAAAAATCACATAGAAAGTACACCAACAATTTTCTATCTAAAGATGATATTTTTTTACACCCACCAATAATCACTATATTTCCTTTAAAAACACAGTTTTATTTTTATGATAGTTTCATTACGACACAGTGTACAGTGAACAAAATACAATTTTTTATCACTTCAATACAAAATAACCCCTTCAATCGATAAAACGTTCTGGCGACGTTTTTTTACATGCTTTCCTTACAATTCGCGAGTTAGGTATTGGCTGAAAACTGTTGCCTAATTATATGCTGTGCGATGATCTGTGTGATAATAGCTATTAAGTTAAAGCCAAATGAATATTAATAATGTCATGTCTGGATTAGTAAAAACGCATTTAGTGTAATATTTTAGTACTGAAACACATAGTTGTTTGTTTTGAGCGTTTGTTTCGGTAGTATAATTGTGTATTTTCCTAATATTTTGATTCGTAAACAATCATTTAAAGCCTAAGGGAAATACACTCTTGACAAAATTATCG
>CM032456.1:156690700-156750337 GCA_019049505.1 Pachyrhynchus sulphureomaculatus
AGTCGTGATATTCACTTTACGATTTATCAGTTCAAATTGGCTGTTATAACACTTATTTGCGGGAAATAGATCTACTGAATGTATGTTCTGGTGACTTACGGTTTTCCTACGGGCTTCTTGGCCTTAAATTGAACACAAAACCGATTTCACACATTCCATCACTTATTTTCCAGTATGGCTTCACGATGAGAAGAGCCTACGTCGGCTACTCCATGTAGAAAAAACACACTAAGCCCACTACGGCTTCACGTTAAAAACTCGTACTTAATTAGGCTCTCGTAAATATTGCCAGAAGCCTCTACTGCGGCTTGATGGGCAAAGCCTGGCTGCGGCTTGATGAGAATAAGCCTTCTCGGCGGCTTGGTGGAAATAAGCCTCTACTACTGCGGCTTGTTGGAAGTAAGCCTGTTGGCGGCTCGGTGGAAGTCAGCCCACTTGGCGGCTCGATGGAAGTAAGCCAAGATGGCATGTTCTCCGGACCCTTAAATAAGCCGTGAGAACTACGTCTCTAAAATGGCGACGCCAGAACCAAACTCCGGAAACAAACATTTCACCAATCCCGGCGTACTACGAATTCGATAGATTCGGTCGGCAACCCGCACTGCACACTATATAACGAGCGGCTAGGAATTCCAGTTGTAATACACTGCTCGATACAAAAATGAAAAGAAGCACATTATAAAGCCAAAAATCAGTAACATTACATGGTCTTAAAATCTAGGAAAAAATGAATGTTACATTACCCCCTTCCAAAAAGAAATAGACTACACTATCTATTAAACTAAGGCTACTTATGAAAAGGTACAAAGTGGTACACTATCACTTAATACTAAGGTCAGAACTTAAAACAAAATTACAATCTTCGGACCTTATTACTAGACTTAATTTAATTAAGCACTAATATTAAGTACAATGAAAACCAAATGAAAATCTTTTGCATGTACACAAGAATCTTATAAATAGACTTAACGTAATTAAGCACTAAGGTTAAGTACATCAAAAAGTAAATAAAAATCCTTGCATGAACATAAAAATACCTTTCCAAAGTAACAATAGTGGTCTTCTTATATAAAAGAATCAGCTCTGTTATTGTTACCAAAACAAAAAAAATATAACTTTGTCTAGACTCTTGTCTAAGTCAAAAAAAGTGAACGGAAACAAAATATGAACACCCCCCTTAAAATAGTTTAAGGATTGTCAGAAAATTTTCTATTTCAGCAAAAGAAATTTACAAAAATTCTTGAATAAAGAAAAATAAAAAAAACTGATTCTAGTGCAAACACTAACACTAAAAAGAAAAAGTCTTGTAAGACCATTTAGCACAAGGCTAAGAAACATCTGGATAAATATCCAGACAAACGCTCGGGAAAAATCGCTATCAATGCTCTAGCTCATCGCTAAGAGAACATTCCAATCTAGTATCACACTACTAGTCGCACTCCGAAAATAATCGCACTCTACAGCGCAATGTCGACGTCCTAAGACATCCAGACATGCTAAAATCGCCAGGGAAAACGCTAAACATCGCGCAATGTCGACGTCCCTGAGACATCCAGACATGCAAAAATCGCCAGGGAAAACGCTCTGGTTAATCGCCAGAAAACACGTCAGCTCATCGCCAACAAAACACTCTGGTATATCGCCAGAAAAAAGCCTCGGCTCCTCGCCAAGAAAACACTCTGGCATATCGCCAGAAAAAACTTCGGCTCCTCGCCAAGAAAACATTCTGGTATATCGCCAGAAAAAACCTCGGCTCCTCGCCAAGAAAACATTCTGGTACATCGCCAGAAAAAACCTCGGCTCCTCGCCAAGAAAACACTCTGGTACATCGCCAGAAAAAACTCGGCTCCTCGCCAAGAAAAACACTCTGTAAATAGTCCTCGACTACACAAAGTCTGCGTTCTAAAAGAACAATCTCGCCATTAACATAGTGAGCAGCTATAAAAGCTAACAATATCACTATAAGCGCAGTGAATAGCTATAAAAGCTAAAATTCACTCTAAACACAGTGAATAGCTGTAAAAGCTAAAATTCACCAAACTGAATGATCCTGCTTCAAAAAGCAATGTTCACTAAGAACAGAATGATTAGTCCGCGCGCAACTAACATTCAAGGAAACATTCCCAAAATAACTATATGAGACAGCAAGTCTCGAAATAGGACCTCCCTAAAGTAATAATCCTATATATAGGAGTCCATAAGCAAAACGACTCAAAATCACACATTTTGAGCACATGCCCTCAGGCAACCAATACACAGAAATATATACAGAAATATATACAGAAATATATACAGGAGTTCAAATCCCCAAACTCTTGGTTATGATAACTCCACATCGAGCTTGGTGAAAGCTCTTAGCAAAAGCTAATCAAATCTTCGGCATATCGCACCAAAGTGGCAAATCTGCCTAGAAACATGAGCCAGAAAAAAACGCCCTCCATCATTCTTCAGGGTGGCTACACAGAGATATAAAACTTAACCAGCATTGCGCTTCTTCAAGTTGCATGAAGAACCCTCGGGTACTGGTCTCGCCCTAGAACAACAACGAAAAGAATTTAATCCATCCCACATAACAGGAGACAAACACCTCACCACGATATACTGAAAAGGTGGAGACAATAAAATACGGAAATGGTGACCCTGGTGTCCACCAACATAAGGGAGTAGATTATAGCATCCACTAAACTAAAACGGTGTCTACCACACCACCATAAGTCAAAAAAATTAATCAATAGGGTGTTCCGAAACACACTACTGCCAACAGCCTGTCACCACTAATAGGCTAATTGGAGCTGAGGTCGACTACAGTAGCTAGGCTCTAGAAATAACCATTGAGTAACAAAACTTTTAAAAGGTCTCAAAGGTCAAACGTTCGCCCCCCATAGACTACCCTTCCAATCAGTCTGTTCCTCAGGAAGACTAACTCCCTGCCAAACGTCGTAACGGCATCTGTTAGCACCCGGTGCATCACAGCCTGTAAAAACAGATAACTCATGGGATACAACCTAAAGGTTTACAAGGTTGACTTAACCAAGCTTCTTACGGAAATTTCCAAAAAATGAAAATGAGCTTAAAAAGCTACATGAAGCAAAAATTTCTCAATTTTTCGGTGGCAATGCAACAAAACTTTTGAAGACGACAAGAGCTTTTCCAGCTTAATCAGAAACAAGAAGAAAACATCTTTGACAGCTAAAATATTCGATCATGGTGTTAATCGTCTTCCTAGACAATAGCCTCTAGAAGAAACTGCTACAGGTATCAGGCATAACCGTTTTCTGTCAGCCCAAACTTCTAGATTATCTGGTGAAAATCTAAAAATTCGGTTAGGAATCTTCCTTCACTGCGCTTAGCCTCTCTTGACAAGGTTCTCATCTCGGTATCAGATTTTGATCATTTCTTTGTGAAACGACTGTCTTACTTTGCTCTCATCTCCTGTAAATGATCAGCCTTTAGTTCTCCTGCAGGACTTCAATTTCCTATCAATCTGATAGTAGACCGAAAAAACTCATCATACGCCTATGAGTCCATGCAAAAAAATTTAAAAAATTAGTGACTCAAAGGTAACGTTTAAACGGCCCTGAAAAGAATAGAGTATACCCTCAGTTTGTCAATTCAGAAGAAGATCTAAATCAAAATAATCCAAGTCTTAGACTTACTGGATAAACCAAAATCAATTTACTCTTAATTGCACCCAACATATACCACTAAGGTAATAGAAATACACCCACTCGGGTAACAAACATTGAAATTGCTCAAAAAAAAATCTTTTGACTTATCATCATACTACGCGAGCTCCATCTTGCGCTTGTCCAAACTCAAGATCACTTTGGATTGCCTCTAATCAAAATTTCGCTTCCAAGTGTCAAGAACTGGATATTATTTGGGGTCATTAGCAAATCAAATCCCGCGACCACCGACATACCAGTCTTATGATATATCCTGAGTGTGACTCTTTCGCAAGCTCGCAACAGCTGAGTCGATGCTAAACATCAACTACAATCAACCTAAGTTTGGATATGATCAGTACCCAAAACCTTAGCAAAAATAATAAAAGTAAGCTATACTCTGCTCAACTTTTATAACAGTCAAAAAAAAACGAGGTCGTCACCTCTACAGAGCAACATCAAAAAAATAAAGTAAAGCAATTAAGATAATGTAAATATAAATTATTCTTCTTCTGACAAACTTTCATTAGGGTTAGGTTCATTGAATGGTTTTAAGTCTTTAATATGCCATCGTCCTACTTTAGTCGCATCTAAATTAACCAAACCATAAACTAAATCTGAAATCTTTTCTCTTATCACGCAATGCACATACTTAGGTACCAACTTAGATGTGATTTTGTCAGCTGCACTGGAAAGAATTTTATTTTTTTTCGCCAAACGTGATCACCTATTTTAAAGGCAAAATCCCTTTTTTCTAAGGTTGTAAGACTTACTGTTCCGTTCATAAGCCTTATGTATCCTACTACGCACGTCGGTGAAAATATCTTTTAAACCCTTTAAATTTTCGGTGTACGCGCCCCTGTTACCCGGACTTATTTCGCTGTCAACATTGACATCCAAATCTAAATTTTTATAATACGATCCAGATAGAGGTATATGTCTGCCGTAAACTAAGAAAGACGGTGTAAACCCTGTTACTTCGTTTCTTGCGGTGTACACGGGATTAAAACGGATGTTAAAACCATAAGTTTCACTCAAGCTCTTAAAACTCTTAGAGGTAAACTGAGTACCGTTATCGCATATTAAGAGCGATGGAACACCGTGGATTAGAAAGACATTATTTTCCAAAATTCTCTCTATCTATTCAGCTTTAGAGCTTTTCAAAGGAAATAGCATGGTATACTTTGTAAACCAGCAAGAAACCACGAGAAGCCATTTATTTCCCCTTTTTGAACGTGGGAATGGGCCTACTAGATCAGCTGCTATGACTTGGAAAGGGTAATCAACCGTTTTCTCTTTTCCCATCAGTCCCATAGGTAGTGTATTTGGAGATTTCTGCGCTCCACATACTTCACAAGTCCTCACAAACTTTAAGATATCAAAACGCATTTTTGGCCAATAATACTGTTCCTGAACCCTGCGAAGAGTTTTATAAAAACCAAAGTGACCAGAAGTAGGAGGAGTATGACACATGTCTATAATTTCCTCTCTCTGCGGTTTAGGAACTAGTTTTTTCCACTCGGGTACATTAACTTTTAAAGGCAACTGGTTTGGGATAAATTTGTACACGAAATCATTTTCCACCTTCCACTGCGGAAAATTTTGAGGGAATTCTTTAATTTGCTGCCGTAAATTATCGTACCATGGATCTATACGATCTATGTCTACTGTATCAATTCTTACGCCAATCTGTGTATTAAGACTGTTTTCGTCCACTGTATGATCTGGGATTCTTGACAAAGCGTCAGGAATAACATTGTGGACTCCTTTTCTATGAATTAAATTAAACGGATGTTGTCTCAGCCTAATCGCCCAACGCGCTAGTTTGCCACTAGGGTTTTTAATAGAATTAAGCCACAATAAACTATAATGATCTGTTATGACCGTGAAAGGAACACCTTCTATGTAAGGTCGAAACTTTTCGATGTTAAAGAGTACTGCTAAACATTCTTTTTCAACAACCGAATAGTTACGTTCAGCCTTTGATAAAGTTCTACTGGCATACGCTATCACTCTTACCTCACCATTGATTTTCTGTGTTAGGACGCCCCCTAAACCGGTATCAGAAGCATCACTAGAAATATAAAACTGTTGGGAAAAATCTGGTTGGGATAAAATTGGAGCTGAAACCAATAGCTCTTTAATCTTTATAAAAGATTCTTCGGCTGCCTTTGTCCAATCTATCGATTGTCCTTTTTTTTCGCCCTTTCAAAAGATCATTAATAGGCGACAACAAGGTAGAAAAATTCTCAATAAAACGTCTATACCATGAACACATTCCTACGAAACGCTTAACTTCCGTAGTATTAGTAGGTCTCGCATAATTAACCATGCTTGCTACTTTATCCGGATCGGTACGCAAGGAATTTGAGCCTACAATATAGCCTAAAAACTTTAGAGAAGTTTTGAAAAAATCACATTTGCTCAAATTTATCGTCAGTCCGGCCTCTTTCAATTTATCTTTTTACTTCTTTAAGTAAGCGAATATGCGATTCGAAGTCTTCCGATGTTACTAAAATATCATCGAGATAGGTAAAAATCTGTGGCTCATATTTCGGACCAAATATAGCGTCCACTAAACGTTGCTGAGTTTGAGCAGCGTTCTTTAGACCAAACGGCATAGTGACGAACTGAAATAGACCTCGGCCTACTACTGCAAAAGCGGTCTTTTCTTTAGAGGATTTGTCTAAAGGAATTTGCCAGAAAGCCTTTCTAAAGTCTATCGAGGATACATACTTAGCATTCCTGAGTGATGTCAAAATTCTGTCGATGTTCGGTAATGGATAGTTATCAAATTTGCTGACCTCGTTGAGCTTTCTTCCGTCAAAGCATAGACGATATCACTCCGAGTTTCAACATTTCGTCTAACTCCTTATTTAATACTTTTGACATGTTCGGAGACATGGCGATGGGCCTTGTCTTTACAGGACTGGCATCAGCCGTATCTATAGACATGGTGATTTTATTCGTTCGGCCTAACCTATCTTTACTACTTATTTCATTGAAAGAGCTTATTACTTTTTCTGCCTTTAAGCGTTCCGTCCGCGAGAGATCATCTAGGGTACATAGACGCGAGAAAAGGTTTTCTAAAGAACTTTCTGAATAACAATCTTTAAAACTTGTATGAGAATTGACTTCTAGGGACTGTGGATACCACGAATTATCTTTAAAATTTACTAAAATTCCGAATTTTTGTGCAAAATCACATCCTAAAACCAAAGTATGTGATAGAGAAGGTACTACTAGAGCAGAGATTACTAAACAATGACCATTGCAGACTAGCGGCAACTCAACCGTACCTAAAACTTTTAAACGGCTGCCATCTGCAGTGGTAACACTTCTATTTTTGACATGGCATATTTTTATACTTAAACGACTTAAAATTTTAATACCATTCTGACCTACAACGGAGGCATTTGCACCAGAGTCAAATAAAGCCGAGAAATGGACACCTAATAGATTTATCTTTATATGCGGTCTATTATCTAAATATTTATGCACGAATAAAGGAGACATGTGACCACTTGGAGAAGCAGGAGTTTTAACTTGAGAAGGAGAACTTTTATTAGACTTAAAAAAAATCTGAAACTTTTTGTAACTATTTAGTCCAATCTGATCTATTGGAATATTTCTTTACTTAAGATCCTCGTTAGAATCTTTCTTTTATCCGCGACCGGACGTTCTGAGAAAGTACGACGGATTTTCAGTTCATAGTCTAATTCATATTCCAGTAGGTGATTGACTTTAAAATTGAAGGCTTCCATGATAAATGTATTTAGATTATAAAATTTAAAAGAATTGTTTAAAAAGTCGTAAAAATATTTTTCCTGTGCTCCCAATAGTCAAAATAAAATCGTGTAAAGGCAACTAAAATATGTAAACTTCTTTACCAAACATTTTAAAAAAATCTTCAACAATTTCAAAAAAAATTTCTAAGTATTGCCTTCTATTAAAATTCCTTTACTAAATATGTTAAGAATTTTCAACAAAAAAATCTCCAAATACCGTTTCGTATCAGCAAAGTATTTTTAATATTCATGCGAAATATAGGTGAGAAAAAACGTACCGTTTTTCTTCGGTTAACCGCAAAATCTAACAGTGCAAAAATTAATGTAGACCAGCACATCCGCCAATCTGAACTATAAAGCTAGCTTTTAAGAAAAAAGTAGGGATCACTTAAATTAGAGACAATTAACAAAATTCAAATATCTATACCACCATCAGATAAATTGAAATAAATAATTCTACAAATTTCCTCCTTTTGTCTTATTGCTATAGTGTAGTTTCGTTTAATAAATATTATGAAATAAAAATATCTGAAAAGTTAGAGCTTTTACTTTGTTCGAAAGCTAGTACACTGAACCCTTTAAAAAATAAAATTCCAAAAGCCCCGCGTTGACATCGTCATTTTGTACCCTGTGAAAATTTGCCTTTCCCTACGCTTGAGCGCAATTTTCTTGCAGCCCCGCTTTAATTTCTGAGAAGGTATTGAGTGAATAATGATTTTAAAAGAACTAAAGAAATTAAACAAACACTAGCTCAGTTTTCCTTGGTAGAGAAATATGGGTAAGAGATAATTGTTGTACGTCTTTTTGGAATTATTTTTTTTATGGTTAAAAACTTTATTTGTACTATGTTTTTTCGGGCACCATTCATTTTAAAATAGAAAGGATCTAACTTCAGCTAAAAAAATGAAAAAACACTGAAGTGTTTATACAAAAAAAAGAATCAGTCTAGTACAACCCTTCTTATCCTGAAAAGAAAGATAGATGTACAGTGAAACACTAGCTTTAACCAACAAAAAGAAAATTTATTCATGATTTTAAAATAAAAGTTCCAACCCTTGCAGTTTTAAGAATTACAAAAATTCTAGCCTAAACAGTAGTTATTAAAATTAGAGTCCCTAAATCAGACGTTTTATTTCTAAAACTTTACTATACCCGAAATCAAAGAGTCGTGATATTCACTTCACGATTTATCAGTTCAAATTGCTGTTATAACACTTATTTGCGGGAAATAGATCTACTGATGTATGTTCTGGTGGCTTACGGTTTTCCTACGGGCTTCTTGGCCTTAAATTGAACACAAAACCGATTTCACACATTCCATCACTTATTTTCCAGTCTGGCTTCACGATGAGAAGAGCCTACGTCGGCTATTCCATGTAGAAAAAACACACTAAGCCCACTACGGCTTCACGTTAAAAACTCGTACTTAATTTGGCTCTCGTAAATATTGCCAGAAGCCTCTACTGCGGCTGGATGGGCAAAGCCTGGCTGCGGCTTGATGAGAATAAGCCTTCTCGGCGGCTTGGTGGAAATAAGCCTCTACTGCGGCTTGTTGGAAGTAAGCCTGTTGGCGGCTCGGTGGAAGTCAGCCCACTTGGCGGCTCGATGGAAGTAAGCCAAGATGCATGTTCTCCGGACCCTTAAATAAGCCGTGAGAACTACGTCTCTAAAATGGCGACGCCGGAACCAAACTCCGGAAACAAACATTTCACCAATCCCGGCGTACTACGAATTCGATAGATTCGGTCGGCAACCCGCACTGCACACTATATAACGAGCGGCTAGGAATTCCAGTGTAATACACTGCTCGATACAAAAATGAAAAGAAGCACATTATAAAGCCAAAAATCAGTAACATTACATGGTCTTAAAATCTAGGAAAAAATGAATGTTACACTATGTTTACGAAAGCCATATTGGTGATCGCTAATAATGTGGAATCCTTCAAGATATTTTTGAAGAAAGTGATTGATAACCTTTTCCATGACTTTCGATATTATTGAAAGCAGTGCGACTGGTCCGTAGATATTTGGCAAGGTCTTATTGCCTTTTTTAGGTATCATCTGAACTGTGGCACATTTCCAGCAGGAAGAAAATATTCCCTTTCTGTAGGATAGGTTAAAAAGCCTACAGAAAACTGGTGTTAGTTCCCTTGCACAGTTTTTGAGAACTATGGCAGGTATTCCGTCAGCGCCAGAAGCCTTTTCGGTGTTTAGCTTCGTTAAAATACGCTTTATGATACGCTGTCTGAAGACAACATCGCGCATCCTTGACTTGGTATTACTATAACAAGTAGACATTCCAAAAAGGGTAGACCACAGTACAACGATAGATGAAAGAATTAATTAAACTAACTCGTTTTTATTTTAACAAACGACCACTAGATGGCACTGCACACTATATAACGAGCCACCAATTGTTGTAAAATTTGATATTTGTTATTGTTAAAACAGTGACAGCTCAGAAATTGGTCCAGTGGTTTGTTTACAGTGAGCGTGTAGAAAAAGTTTTGTGAACAAATGGAAATTTCACGTGAACATGTTCGTTGGATGATTTTTTACGATTTTAGGCCTGAATCAACAACAGCGCCTCGAATCACTTCGCTCAGCTATGAATTTCGTGAAGGTCGACCAAAATCGGTTGTTTCAGAAAATATCGATGCTGTGCACAACATGATTGAAGAGGATCGGTATATGACTTACCATGAGATAGAGGCATCTTTAGGCATATGGATGAGTGCAGTACATTCGATTTTGCATGAACATTTAGCTGTGAAAATGATCTATTCCCGATGGATTCCGCATAATTTGACCGAAACTCAAAAATAGGCTCGTGTCAATTGGTGTAAGAAAATGCGAAAAAGGACATGCAAGATCCGTATACACCATCGTAACAGGAGACGAAACGGGGATACATTCGTACGAGCTAGAAACTAAACAAGAGTCAACTGTTTGGGTGTTCCAAGATGAACCGAATCCAACAAAAATGGTTCGTTCGCGAAGCACTTTCAAGAAAATGATCGCTTGTTTCGTTGGTTATACTAGACAAGTTGCAACCACTGTTTTAGAGGATCGACGAACAGTTAATGCTAAATGGTATGCAACAATTCGTTTGCCAGAAGTCTTCGATGAAATCAGGAAAAACAACCGAAAATGTCGCATCATTCTTGATCATTACAATGCCATTTTTCACGCAGCACGTCATTTTTGACAGAGAAAAACATAAAAATAATGTCTCACTGCCCGTATTCACCTGATTTATCGCCTAACGACTTCTTTTTGTTCCCGAATGTCAAAAAAAATGCGGGGCAGCGATTTTCATTACCTCAAGAAGCTGTTAAATCCTTCCAAAACTATGTTTTTGAGATACCAACTTGCATGCAAAAGTGTAAAAATCTTAAAGGCGAATATTTTGAGAAACTCTAAAACCATATGTACCAAGAAATTTTTGTTCTTTCATTGTTTTTGTAAAAACGTAAAAAGTAGCCCTCGTAGTATAACTCAAGGCACACTACAAGGAAACAACAGAATATGTTGACATTTTTTGGTTGAATGCTTCAATTATTTTGATTAAAAGGTCAAGAAATCTGGCACAATCACCATTTCCTTCCTTTCAAGAATTTTTGGAAAAAAATTCTGTTTTGTCATCACTTAAAGCTAGGTAATTTTAAATGAATTATTTTTGTATGGATGACCCAAGATCTTGGGAAAGTTTGTGCAGGGCAGAGTGTCAGGATTAAGTTTTCTTCTGGGACTAAATTTATTATTTCATCGATGTAAATAAAGACAGTGGGGCCTACTGCAACGAAAATAATCTTAAATTTCCAATTACATACAGAAAAGAAAAATAAAAACGAAAAGAGATTTTACCCATCTTCTCCGTGGATTCAGTAGAACTTCTTGAAAAAAGAAATTTCAATTTATGCTTCGCCCTAAGAATATCTAACACAAAAATCCACTGTCTCGGTGATCTGTTATCGCTTCAAAAGGCAAAGGGAAATTATTTGGTACTTTTAATCTCGAAAGGACAATTTTCAGTAATAATGCGGTCGGTTATTAAGAGAAAAAAAACATATTTTATGTACGAGTGTACACATTGAAAAAAACGTCATGAAGATATAAGAATTTTTCTAAATTACTATGTTAATACTCTAAATTTTATAGCTTTCTATGCAATTTAGAGGTCCAAAACCGTAATCTATCTCTTTGTAGTGTTCTGTCCGGAACACTTATAAGATGACTTCGGTGTATGTCCGTCTGTCTGTCTGTCCGTCTGTCACACCCGATTTTCTCCGAAACTATTTGCCGTAGAAAGTTGAAATTTGGTAATAATATAGGAATTGATGGCCGCATCAGACCCATATAATTTTGAAAGTTAAATTTTGACTTAACCTGAACTAATCTGAACCAACGTTTTGAGGGGTGAAATAGTAAGTGAAAACAAATTTTTTTTACTAGGTCATCGAGTGTGGTGTCAAATGAAGGCTTGTGAAAACACGAGTAAAATATATATATATATATATATATATATATATATATATATATATATATATATATATATATATATATATATATATATATATATATATGTATATATATATATATATATATATATATATATATATATATATATATATATATATATATATAATGTAATACTTGCGTCCACTTTTCTTTGTATTATTTTTAAAAAATCGCGAGAAATCGCTGTCCACCCACCTTATCTCGAACAGTACTTATCAAAAAATTTTGAAAAAAATTCTGGAATATTCTCCACGGGGTGTAGATTGAACGAAAATTATCACGTGTGCATTACCTTTAATAATTTATCTGGTATATAAACAAAACAAAAATTTCAAGGTCATCAGTTTTCAGTAAAGATTAGAAACAAACTTTATTGAAAACTCTTTTTGGGTGTGTTTTGTGAAGTCACTGATCATTTTATATCTCCTTAACAATTTTTTTTATTTTAAAAGCAATTAAAGTACGGAACACTAATTGCGCAAGTTCAGCTTGCACTTGACCGGTTTTTTCTAGTTAAGTTCTATTGTGAACATTTAGTATACAATTTTGGATTATAGATGAACTTCTTGTGCACTGGATTTTCTTTTGGTGTACAACCTGAATTAAGACGATCCGACTTCCCCTAAGGCATTTTCTACTAGTGAAATCTGAAAATGTACATTCTAATATTCCAGTAGGGTTACTATATCCCTACAAAAGGCTTGCTTTTTGATATGTCGGTACCAACCAGTCTAGACCAATCATATCTCCATGTCAATCAAGTTGGCTGGTACGCGGAAGCTAAAATGGTGTTTTTTTTTTTAAAGTTATCTACCTATCTATGAAGGAACATTTACAGAGCTTTCTACATAACTACCGTCCAGCGTTTTGCGAGTTGTTTTATTAGATACAAAAAAATCGTTTGTTTGCGCTTTGAAAAATGACGTTACAGCGGCTTTCAACTCATCATCGGAGCAACATTTTCAGTCCCTAAGGTCTTTCTTCAAACGTTTGAAGAAGAAAAGGTTGCAGGGTGTTAATCAAGGCACAGGGAGGATATTAAAACTAACTGAATCCACAGCTTTCGATAATGCCTTGAACTGTAGGTTCTAAAACTCCAGCTTCTTTAGCAAGCACTGAGATATTCATTTGTCGATCTAACCGCCGCTAATCCTCAACAAGCCTCAACCATCCTGATCTGGAGTCATCATAAATTGAGGTCGAACCATCGAAGGTTTTTAGATATTTCATGAATAGCTTTTGGTCTATTTCTTTTTTTAGTAAGAAACTTTATCACTACGCGATGTTCCCAATTATCTTAACTCATTTTTCGGAAGAAAAATAATCGCAAGCTGCAAGCTGCATAACTAAATACGTAGTTTTAAATAACACCTATTGTCATTATATCTTATGCATAATCTAAGAAAATCAGGGTGTAAATTGAACGAAAATTATCGCGAGTGCGTTATCTTTAATGATTTATCTGGTATATAAAAAAACAAAAATTTCAAGATCATCAATTTTCAGTAAAGATCGGAAAAAACTTTGTTGATTGATCATTTTATACCTCCGTAACAAAAAATTTTATTTTAAAACCAATCAACGGCAACGTACGGAACACTAACTGGGCAAGTCCGATTTGCACTTGGTCGGTTTTTTTTTATTTATTCATACAATAAATGTAATTAATAATTTAGGTCTAGCTACGTATATCCGGACTGACTGAAGTGCGTTATTGTTACGATACTATAGGGTTTAAGTACACGATATTCCTTTCAAAAATTATACATTTTTTTAATTCAGAAAAGTATATACAAATATAGCAGATGTATTTAAGTCGTTCCGGTAAATTTTTAAATTTGGTTGCAAAATCTCACTATTGTCTGGCTTCTGTGGAACTAACATATTTTTTTATTTACTAAATAAATACAGTCAGTAAAATTTATTTAACGACATCCATTGAAATTTGCATACTTCGTCAGTAGAAGGACGTAATTTTGTTGAATTTTTATATTTACATTTTCTATTTGCTTGCCATAACTAATTTTATCACTGTGTGACAATGTAAAAACGAACAATAAATTTAATTATCCTTCTGTTATTAAACATATCGATGGTTACTTGTCAGTTTATAACATAGAAACACAGAAACCCGATAGGATAAGACATAACAGTAAAGTTGTCATGAATACAATAATGATGTAAAAGTAACTAAAGTTATTTTTTTTATATTCTGTGCCAAATATTCCTTAGGTTACTGAAAAGACGAAAAATTAGAATCAGAAAAATAAAACTCGTTCAGCAGTAAGCAACACTCTTCGGTTTGAAGATTTTCAACAAACTCTAACCTTTAAATTACGAAAAATGTTCACATTAGCAATAAATTTAATTCGAATGAATATTTAAATATTTTTACAAAATATTTTCCTGATTTATTTTTTTCTACGATAATAGTATTCATTTGATGACATTTGCTGACAAAATCATACGTAACTTAATCTTGTTTTTGTTGTGACATATGTTAAAATATTAATATATGTCAAAATTAAATTTTTATAGTCATTAGGAATCTATACTCCCTAAAAATTTGACGTTGACTCTGAATTAAAAAAAAAACATGACTGTAGATTTTTAGAAGAAAGCCATTTTTTCATATATCAGGAAAATAGGGAAATATTCTCGGAAAGAAGGCAAGGAACATTGTTTTCTTATAAGATTTAAAACTGATCTAATTTCGCTCTATAGATTATAGCTTTGGGAATATTCCTGATGTGTTTAATTTTTGGGTAATAAGTTATTGATAATACAGGTTTCAGTTATTATTGTATGGAATGCAGTAATTCGGTAATTTGAAAGTTATACTTATGCAAAACCATCTTTGAGATATACCATATTACCTTATATCTTTTTTTTATCGATATAGATGAATTACAGAAGATATAGGATAACCTTAGGGAATACCGGTAGTAAAAACTAATATTTATTCAAGTATTTTAATAAAGAATTTAAAATATGTCAAGTATAGCATTCACATATTTTTAAAAATCCATAGAACTATTGACACAGTACTGCGCTTGCAAGCAGGTAATTTTAAAATAAGTACTGAAGTTGTTCACACTAAAGAATAACGTCTTCCCAACACTTCAAGTTAATATTCTAAAGGATGTGTATTTTATGGTAAAACTGGCCGTGCCCGCGGCTCCCCTCGCGTGGTCATAATTCACTATTATCGTCACTGCATATTTCTTATGTTACCTTACGTAATAAAATACATCCTATAACTTGGCCAGAGAATATATGTATTCGATAAAAAAACACGTAAATCGGATAAGTGGTTCTTGAGTGCTACACGCACTAACGGACAGACAGAGAGACGTTGCGTTTTATATATATTATAGATTTTTTTTGATAAATATTAAGTTAAGAATTGAAAAAAACACGTAAATCGGTGGTTCTCGAATGATAAGCACACTAACGGACAGACAGAGATACCTTGCGTTTTATATATATTATTATATAGATTATTATTAATATTATATAACTTGGCCAGAAAACATATGTTTGAATTTAAAAAAAAAAACACGTAAATCGGATAAGTGGTTCTCGAGTGATAAACGCACTAATGGACAGACAGACAGACAGACAGAGAGATATTACGTTTTATATATATTATAGATTATAGATATTCTCTGCTACATAATAGCGCACTAACAGCCAGACAGATAGACAGAGAGACGTTGCATTTTATATACATTGTATTCTTTGTTACATGATATTGTTCCATATTTAACGGTTTAGGCAGCGTATTGCAAGAGAGTGCGCTAGCGGCAAACTTTTTTCCAACTTGATTCGCTATTATCGTCACTGCTTATTTCTTATTTTACCTAACGTAATAAAATATATCGTATAACCTGACCAGAGAACATATATATGAATCTAAAAAAAAAAAACATAAATCGGATAAGTTCCTCTCGAGTGATAAGCGCACTAACGGACGGACAGACAGACGGAAAGGCGTTGCATTCTATGTTATATATATTATAGATTCTAGATTATTATTATTATACTCACGTAACCTGGAAAGAGAACATATGTATGAATTAAAAAAAAAAAAACACGTAAATCGGATAAGTAATTTTCGAGTGATAAGCGCACTAACGGACAGACAGACAGATAAACAGAGAGACGTTGCATTTTATATATATATTTTAAAAGATTATAGATAACCTGGCCAGAAAACAAATGTATGAATTTAAAAAAAAAAACATGTAAATCGGATAAGTGGGTCTCAGTTCATAAGCGCACTAACGGACAGACAGCTAGATAGAGAGACGTGGCATATTATATATATTATATTCTTTGCTACATGATATTGTTCCATATTTAATAGTTTAGGCAGTGTATTGCAAGAGAACGTGCTAGCGGCAAACTTTTTTCCGACTTGATTCACCATTATCGTCACTGCTTATTCCCTATACTTACCTTATACCTAACGTAATAAAATATATCCTATACCCTGGCCAGAAAACATATGTATATAAATCGGATAAGTGGTTCTCTAGGGATAAGCGCACTAACGGACAGACAAACAGACAGACAGACAGAGATACGTTGCATTTTATGTATATTATAGATGTAATAAAATATATATCGATAACCTGGTCAGAGAACATACGTATGAATTTTAAAAATCACGTAAATCAGATAAGTGGTTCTCGAGGGAAAAGCGCACTAACGGACAGACAGACAGACAGAGAGACGTTGCATTTTAGATATATTATAGATATACATTATTATTATTCTTATATAATCTGGCAAAAGAATATATGTATGAATTTAAAAAAAGACACGTAAATCGGATAAGTGGTTCTCGCGTGATAAACGCACTAATGGACAGACAGACAGAGAGATATTGCCTTTTATATATATTATAGATTATAGATATTTTCTGCTACATAATATTGCTCCATATTTAATGATTTAGGCTGCGTATTGCAAGGGAACGCACTAGCGGCAAAGTTTTTTCCGACTTCATTCGCTATTATCGTCACTGCTCATTCCGTATGCTACCTATCATTATAAAATATAGTCTATAACCTGGCCAGAGAACATATGTATATTTAAAAAAAAAAAGAACGTAAATCGGATAAGTGGTTCTCCAGTGATAAGCGCACTAACGAACAGACAGACAGAGAGACGTTGCATTTTATATATATTATAGATAATTGTCACAAAAAAATCAGGCTGAAACTTTTTATTTTCCTCTAAATACTATTTCTTAAAATTCAAAAAATACATCGACTTGAAGAACTATGAAAAGGACGTATAACACGATATATACGAAACAATCTCTCCAACTCTCGTGCTCACCTCATAGTCCGTTATGTATTTGACCATAAATAATAAAAAAATAGTATTAAGTAAATAATGCAATTTTCAAAATCTTCCAATCTAAGAACCATGAATAGGACGTATAACACGCCCCGCCTCTTTAACCCAAATTATTTTTAAAAAAAGTCTTAAACCTAGGAAATCCTTCTAATGATATTGAAAATAAACACAAAATTTATCGACTTCCACCACTTTCATCCTCTTCTCTTTAAACGGTATCGATATAATATAGGTTCCATAAGTACTTCAAGTATTATATGTGTACCAATTTTGAGCTCGACATATCATTTCTTGTTATCGTCCCATCAGGTAGACAGACAAACAGACTGATGAGAATGGAGGACCATCTAGTCGAAGAATACAAAAATCTCGAATGGTGATTTTTAACGAACGCAATATTAATAAACGATTTTTTAATATGAATAGCATACGAGTATATTTCAATTAGAGAAAAAAATTACTTCTAAAATGATAAATAAATATAAGATTTGAGCACAGAAGTTAGTGGTTTACCCATAAGACATTTAGATATTTATCAAATTTGAAAAATTATTATTTCTCAAATTAGAATATAGGTACTTTTTGTTTTTATATCAAATCAAGCTCAAAACGTATTGTTTCATTAAAACAAGTGTTCGCAGCAATAGGCCCACAACCTGTACTTTTATTAGACGTATTTTCAACATCTGTAACTATAAAAAACCGGTCAAGTGTAAGTTCAACTTGCGCAATTAGTGTTCCGTACGTTGATTGCTTTTAAAATAAGAAATTTTGTTACAGAGGTATAAAATGATCAGTGACTTTACAAAACACACCCCAAATGAGTTTTCAACAAAGTTTGTTTCCAATCTTTACTGAAATCTGATGACCTGATGATTTTTTTGTTTTTTTTATATACCAGATAAATTATTAAAGGTAATGCACTCGTGACAATTTTCGTTCAATCTACATCCCGTGGTAAATATTCCAGAATTTTTTCAAAATTTTTTGATCAGTACTTTTCGAGATAAGGCGCGGGACAGCGATTTTTAGCTATTTTTTAAAAATAACACAAAGAAAAGTGCGCGCAAGTATTACATTATATATACATTTTTTACTTATGTTTTCACAAGCTTTCATTTGACACCACACTCGATGACTTAGTAAAAAATTTTTTTTTTTCACTTCCGATCTCGCCCCCCAAAATTAACCCCTTAAGTCAAAATTTAACTTTCAAAACTACACGGCTGTGATGAGGCCATCAATTTATACATTAGTACCAAATTTCAACTTTCTATGTCAAATAGTTTCGAAGAAAATCGGGTGTGACAGACAGACAGACAGTCACCGAAGCTATCTTATAAGTGTTCCGTACGGAACACTAAAAACAGTTGTAATTGATGTTAATGTAGCAATTCCCTTTCCAAAATCTTATTAACACAAAAAACTAGTTTTGCTATGACCGAACAACTGGATTTTGTGGCGGGATTTTTAAATTTCTGAACATAGTAATTCATGGATATGGATAAATGACTGACTGAATCTAAATGGCAATACATACATAAAATAATAGAGCGGTTTTATGCACAAATTTTAGGGTTGCACAGATGCAGAATTATACAATAATAAAAATTATTATTCTAGTTACTATAATAAAAACCTCTAATTGTAAAAAATAACGGTCAAGTGTAAGTTAGACTTCCTCAATTAGTGTTTCGTACTATGATTGTCTTTCAAATACAAATTTTTGTTACGGAAATATAAAATGATCAGGGACTTCACAAAACACACCCAAAATGAATTTTCAGTAAAAGAATTAAGAGCCCAGATTACAAGCATGTCTACTCAGATACTGCCTCAGCAGGCTAATCAGACCAATCAGAATAAGACAAGAAGTTCCTGACATATATATGTATATATATATATATATATATATATATATATATATATATATATATATATATATATATATATATATATATATATATATATACACGTATATATATACATATATATATATATATATATATATATATATATATATATATATATATATATATATATATATATACACGTATATATAAAAATATATTTATTCCTGCCAACAAATCATAGTTGTTACACATTAAACAACTTAAACTTAATACTACGAGAACCAATACAGGAAAAGACAATTTCCCTAGCAGTAAAAACCAAATTACAAGGCAATAATACATTTTAAGCGATGCACAATTTTCGTAAAGAAGAATGTGCGTGCATCGCCATTTCATAATCTACTATTAGTGCTTTTTACAAATGTACTAGAACCATCTTATTTTAAATACATACTTTATTTATTTTCTCAATAATGATCTATTTTGTTATCAAGCAACCAGTTAGTCAATTTATTTTTTTACCAGCCTATATGGCTTCACTTTCAGTTCGTGAGGAATTATATTAAAAATCCTCGGAGCAGAAAAAGATAGGGACCTTTGAGTAGCACTAAGGGGGGTAGATGATACATACACATTGTTCAAGGTAATTAGTCTAGTATGAATAGAGTGATCAACTCTGTTTACCTTATGTTTGTTATTCAGTAAAATTCTTACTTATTATTTTTAGAACCCTTTTCTGGGCTATTAATAAAGACGAAGATACCGAATCACGCACGGACCCCCAAACTACCAAGCCATAGCCTATCACTGACTCCACAAATGCTTTATATACATATAATAAATATTTCTTGGGTAATCACTGCCTAATCTGATAAAACCTAAAATACATTTTTCGAATTTTACTTGTTATATAATCTGTGTGAGAATCTCATCTTAAATGCGAATCTAGGTATACACCCAAATATTTAACGTTATCGGTGGAGCAGATCTTCAGATTGCAATCACAAGCAGCAAAGTTATTATAGCCAGGTTCATGAATTTTTATAAAATTCTTGTCGGAATAATTCCTTTTATTAAACATAAAGGCTGTAAATTTTGATTTATCAATATTTAAGGTTAATAAGTTCAAATCCAACCACAACTTTACCTTACTCATAGCCAGTTCTGCCTTCTCAAAGACCCGGCCCCATATTTTATCCTGTAACATTATGACAGTATCGTCGGCATAACAAACCATAGATCATTGGGGTTCTCAGAAATATGGTTTACTACCCTTATAAGAGCATCTTCGCATACTGCGCATCGGATATTAATTTATTTTTATTCAAGTAATCGTCCAGGCGCAACTTGATACATTTCTCAATAATTTTACTCAGGTTGCTGATAATTGCAATGGGACGATAATTCGTAATTTCGTTACGCGAACCACCCTTGTGTATAGGCGTTATGGTACATTTCTTTAAACTGTCAGGAAATAATCCAGCTCGAAAAATTAAATTTATTATATGGGATATCGGTTTGAAAATAAATCTGTGGTATCGTTTTAGAAAATCTACTTTAAGGTTGTCGTCACCAGCACTTGAAGCGTTTTTAAGTGAGTTTATAATTTGAATTATTTCAAAATCCATTATCGGGGCCAGAAAAAGTGATCCAGGTACTCTAGCGACACTATCAGGAATGGCATCTGTATTAGGAACTGTTATACTATTAGCTAATTTCTTTCCTATCCCAGTTAAAAATTTATTAAACTCATCTGCTCTGAGTTTTTCGTCTAGAATTTCAATTCCTTTATCATTGGAAATTACTCCTATTTTCTGATTATTTTTTTGACTATTGCTAGCCTAGTTTTTTTAGAGTCACCTAAGTTTAGCTGAAATAAATTAATGTAATAATCAACTTTGGTTTTATTTATTAGCTTAGTCAACATCTTACGGGGATTTTTATACATATTAAGAGCTACAAAATTCTCAGGGTCTCTAGAAGATAATCTTTTTAATTTGTCACTCTGACATATGGAATTGAGCAATCCTTGAGTAATCCAAGGTTTAATTCGTCTCTTATTGCATACAATATATTTGCGAAGTGTGGATCTATCAATTATAGACTTTAGTTTATTTATAAATATATATATATATATATATATATATATATATATATATATATATATATATATATATATATATATATATATATATATATATATATATATATATATATATATATATATATATATATATATATATATATATATATATATATCCAATATGTATTTTCACGTTTTTTTTTCTTATCTTCTTCTATAGTGTATAATAGTTGTAACTCCCTATTAGCCAATAAATCAATCTAGCTCATTCTAGAATCTAGTAATAAAAGTGTAAAACGAATATTTACTACCTAAATATTTGTTTAATTATAAACAAATAAAATAAAATTGTTTTGTCTCTAGAAGTGCGATGAGCAGTACTGAAAATAAATTTATCTCCACCATGTTGTCGAAGAACCTCCTCGATATTCTCAAGGCACATAGTTTTTTCTTATACTAAATATATTATCAAACGTAATGCATTCGTGATAACTTTCGCTCAATCTACACTTTATGAAGCATTATCCAGAATTTTTTCAAAATATTTTGATCAGTAGTTTTCGAGATAATTTAAAGAAAAGTATGCCCAAGTATTACATCGTATATATTTTTGAACCATAACCTTTCATTTGACACCCCACGCGATAACCTAGTAAAAAAAAATTTTTTACTCCCGATTTCACCCCACATATACCAGATGAAGTGTACAGAAACGTAATACATTAGTGATAATTTTAAATAAAATTTAAATTAAAACTACACTTTATGAAAAATATTCCAGAGTTTTTTCAATCAATACTTTTCGAAATAGGACGGAGGGACAGAGATTTTTTTAAAATAGTACAAAGAAAAGCGTGCGCAAGTATTACATCATATATATTTTTGGTGTTTTCACAAGCTTTCATTCGACACCCCACTTGATGACCTTAGAATTTTTTTTTCACTTCCCCCTACAAGCTAACCCTTCAAGTCAAAATTTAACTACGCGGCTCTGATTTGACTATCGATTCCTATAGTTGTGCCAAATTTCAACTTCATATGTCAAATAGAAAACATCGAGTGCGACAGATGGACATCGAAGTGATCCCATAAGTGTTTTCGTACGGAACACTAATAATAGAAAAAGATGCTAGTAAAAGATATATTTAATATAACTAAAAATTAAATTTGTAGAAGACCTGAAGACAAAATGGACCCTGAAGGCAAAGTAATCAATCCAAACATTTCAAGTCATTTGTACCACCTCTTGCGTTAAATAAATATAAAATGTATTACGACTAGCCAACTCCGAGCAACACTGTAAGCAAAAGAGGTTTATGTTTTTCAATCAAGGTAAGTTGTTTGTAATAATTTTTAAATATATTCAGGTAATAATATTTCTTATATTGAAAAATGTTAAATCATTTAGTATTAAAATAGTGGCAGATCAATAATATCAGTTTTTTACTTAATTAAGTTTTGACGTAAACTCACAACTTATACTACTGTCCAAAAGTTTGAAATCATTAAGGAATTTTTAATTAAAACTAAAAATGTGAGTAAAAAAATATTATTATCATAAAATGCAATAAGGCTGTTGTCAACAAAATCAGTCATAAATATACCTATCAAAAAGTATTTCCATTATATCTTACTTTCGTCAAAATGGCCACCTTTATTTGTAACTACTGGCTTTCCCTATTCATTTTTTAGGTATTCCTAAACCTGCTCAGAGCTTGACGTATACCGATTTTTAACCCTTCGATCTAACTCATCCCAAACTAATTCGATGGGAGAGAGGTCAAGTAATTAATTGAGATACCCGCTGCATTTTATCTATTATTTTTTATATATTTTTCTCTTTAGGAAATCCTTGACATAGTTTTGAAGAGTGTCTTATTAGAAGATAGAATTGCGTCCAATTTTATTTATTAGGGGGAGGACTTAACTCTAAAAAATCGATGATCCAAGGTAGCTTTTCAAATAGAAAATTCTCTCTTATCTAAAATAGAGTTTTTCCGAGAAACCAGTCCTTACACCCCCCTTCCGCTAAATTCATGACTGAGCTATACATCTTGAGCGTGCAATCGCCTCGTAACAGTACTAGTTGGGACACGAATTTGATTTCAAGCAACTGTTGTGGCTTTAGATCGACCAGACCTTTTTCTGCCTTCATTTTTCCTGTTACTGTATTGAAAAGTATAGTGTACTCCTTTATTTGAATAACTTTTTTTTTGACTTGTCGCTAACTTCCTCATGTAAAGTACAGATGGCACTTCCCTGTTCGACACTTGTACTAAATAACCGCACGAACACTCTTAGTACAGTGTATTCTAAAATCGCAGATCTCGCCATTAAATGCTTGAGGACATGTATAAATACAAGCTATATGTTAAACTCATCCATTGTAAGTAAACAATCCTTTTTGGGTTCGGGTAATATAAAAGTTATAAAATACATGTGCAGGCTGAAATTTGCAAAAATAAAAATTCTAAGAAACCTGCATCCCGTCAGGTAGCGGAGGTAATCAGTAATTTATTGCAGGAAATTTGTTTTTAAATTTTTACAGCTGATTTATTTTTGAATTGAAAATAGTCACTGTTTCCCGATTTTAGTACGTTGATAACGGTACTTTCTAACGTGACATAAGATGAAAAGACGATAGAACGGTACACTTAAAAACATTGAATAATTCATTAAATATTGGAATATAAATCTAATATTAGGAGAAATGTTTTGACAAGTTGAGCTACAAAAAAAACAGTTTGAAAAACATTTGTTTAAAAATAAAATGAAAATTTATTTGATAATATTCACGTCCGTACTTTACTGAAGATTTAGTGATATTAAGACTAATTGTTGAGATAAGCGTAATAATGCTGTTCCAATAAAATAACCAAAAATTTAAAGATAGTATTGAAAGTTACTAAGTTTTTTTTTTAGTTCGGAACATTTATAAGATCACTTCGGTGTCTGTTTGTCCGTCTGTCACACTCGATTTTTATTTTAAAAGCAATCAACGAACGGAGCACTAATTGCGCAAGTCCGACTTGCACTTAGCCAGTTATTTTTGATGTGGTATCATTCTGTCTAAATTACGAATATTTATATTTTAGGATATAAAGTTAATAATTTTTTCAAAATATGAGCAATTGATGTTTTGCCTTCAATTCCTCTAATATTTTATATTTTGGGTGTAACATTGGTAGCGTATGCTAGTGGCGTTACTATATTACAATTTTATTTTCGGGTTTTTAATTTTAAATAAGTACTAGTTTCCTGTGACATATATCGTGTTTTCTGTGGAGCCTAACTACGCAATATGATTATTATAAAATCTGGTTAGTACAGTACGCAAATAAAGCCTACACAGGTTACGGGCCCTATTTTTAGTTCTTAAAATGTGAAGCGTTCTGATCTATTTTGAAAATCACCATGTTATTATTTTTTATTTCTAATATATTTCGTTTTGATAGTACATTTATTGGCTTGAATCGATTAATTTCTGTTAATATTCTTACCATAAGTGTAGGCTTTTTATTTTTCGGTGCAGCAAAACATCGTTGGACGTTACCCATCACACTTAGGTCCACCCACGCATCACACAAACTTTTAATTCGGACGAAACAAAGTCAACTTTTTTCACAAAAAAAATTATTTAAGATGTTCCTCGGACCAAGACAATTTACAATATGGGATTGTCCGAATAAATTAGCGTTAACATTCGTAGTCGGGTTCGTAATAATTTTCGAGTTGAATAAATTTTCGGCAAAGTTTGTTGAGCGCAACTTTAAATGCTAGTTTTGTATTTATCAAAACCGCGCGTTTATTTTTTGCGGTGACGAATACGAGGCTCTCCTCGATTGCGATCTCGCGCATACATTTTTCTACGATCGCGACATTACTGTTGGTAAATAACTAGCTGAAAACCAGTCGATGATAATGACTTCAAAAAGTAAAGAATATTTTATCTATTCATACGTGTTGCTTACGGCTGACCCATAGTATATAGAACCGACGGATGGGTGCGTTTACAAGTAGGAGAAAGGAAGAAATTATTTTTGACTCTATGTTGATAGTTGTCTGCAAGGATATTATTTACCTATAATATATATAAAATGCAACGTCTCTCTGTCTGTCTGTCCGTTCGTTAGTGCGCTTATCACTGGAGAACCACTTATTCGATTTACGTACTTTTTTTTTTAAACATACATATGTTCTCTGGTCAGGTTATAGGCTATATTTTATTACGATAGGTAGCATAAGGAATGAGCGGTGACGTAAAATAGTGAATGAATCGGAAAAAAGTTTGCCGCTAGCGCGTTCCCTTGCAATACACAGCCTAAACGATTAAATATGGAACAATATTATGTAGCAGAGAATATCTATAATCTATAATATATATAAAATGCAATGTCTCTCTGTCGGTCTGTGTGTCCATTAGTCTATCATGCGAGAACCACTTATCCGATTTACCTGTCTTTTTTAAATTCATACATATATTCTTTGGCTAGATTATATAATAATAATAATAATAATAATAATAATAAGCCCTCAGGGGCTAGGGGAATCCCAGGATTCTCCTAGTACGGGCATTGACGATCCCGAGGTACCTGAGTCATGTTGTGCTGTCTTGTGTTGTCCAGATTATGTGTAATAAAAACGCAATCTTAAGGTGTTTACCGTGCCGAGAAGATGAATGGCTCAGCGTTTATGAGTCGCGAACGGTTCCCCGGATACCGGGCGCCCTCCGGGAGTAAGTAGCCTTGCTGTGGCATCCAGGCTCTGCCGCAGTCGACCTTTCTTTCCTAGGATACTCGTGGGAATACTATATTAAACAATAATAATTATAATAATGAAAATGGAAGGGTGTTGCGGAGGCGGACCCCTGTCGTACAAACAGCTACAGCAACACCACAACAACAACTACAGACGAACCAAACAACCGCCTCAGTCGAAACTACTCCCGATAGTTTTACCAGATCCGACATTGTAGGTGATGGAAATTGCCTTTTCCGTGCAGTTAGCTTATACTTATATGGCCACCAGAACCATCATGAGAAACTCCGAGAGGTTGCTCTAAGATATTTACAACAAATCTGGTCGGAACTTCACACATTTTCATTAATTGAAGTCGACGATATAAAAGACTTCAATAACTATTATAATTATATGCGGAAAAAATGGCACCTATGGAACGAGCCTAGAGATACTTGCCCTCTCGGAAACACAAAATAGCAACTTTCATATCTTCTCAAAACAACGAAGAACAAGACATACAAAAATAACTTTTACGGACAGACCAACAATAATAAGCACGGGAAAATACAACAAAACCATTTACCTTCTACTAACAGGCAACCCAATGTCGGGACACTTTGAGCTTCTGACACCACAAAACATTGAAAACATTCCAGAGAACAACAGAGCAATAAAAGAAGCATCGGGCGAGCGACGTAACGGTCGAGGACGTCGCGGGAAATGGCAGCTCGACCAAAACGATGAAGACCAGGCAACCGAAAATGGACCTGCCAAAAGTGTTGTGTCGGCGACTAAGCCGACACCCACCAAGGCGGGAAAATCACAGCAGCGCATGAGTTGCACCACAGGAATCAACGAACACGCCATGCGTTGCTGTAATGAAAACACAAAACCTGACAAAGAAATCACTGCGAAGAGAATCACTCGCCGCTTGGACCCACCAACATCAATCCCAAGCGCAACCGACGTAGATACGGGACAAACACAACCACCAAAGCCAGGCTAGGGCCCGTATGTTTTACAAGGACAACACGCAACTACCAAGGCTGGCAAACCAAGACAGCGGTTTAAAGTGGACGGATGAGATGAATAGGACGGTGATGCGCTGTTACTACACCGCCACCAAACTCGAAACAATAACATCGGGCTACAGACCGGAACTGCACAGACTTTTCTTGACCGAATATCCACATCTGCAATTACTTGTTTCAGAACAGAGAGTAATAGACCAAAAAAGAGTTATTACCAAGAACAATCGTCTCACACCTCTCGAATTGCAAACCATCAAGGACACAGTGGCTGTTGAACTGAACACAGACCAACCAAACAATAGAAACAATAAAGCAGATTCCGAACCAGCCTCACACACACAACCAGCCAGTCGAACACAACAAGACCCACCACCCAGGAGGAGCATAACGCAAAATAATATTGTGGGTACCACGCAACACCATATCACAGACGGCAACATGAATCACTCGCCACCCTCAACAACATCCACACAACATCACCCAGAATCACCTCTCATACAAACACTTAAAGCAAAAATGGAGTCACATCTAGCTCGATGGTCAGGCACCGACCCCACAACAAGAAATCCCATCCCTCGTTTAATCTTCAGACAGAACACGCAACCAATCCTCAACACACTAAACAAGCACATAATACCTCAGTATATAACAGACTTAAGCACAATCGAAGACATTCACACAATAATATACGCAGCAGCAATCACCACTCTAACACAAAATGATCAAAAACTCCCTCAACGACAAGGAAACCCCAACAGGACAAAACCAAAATTCAAATGGCAAATAAGAATAGAAAACAAAATCAACAACATCAGGAGAGATCTAGGACATCTTACCCAGTTTATAAGCGGGAACGCGTCCAAACGTGTCACACAGGGGGCAAACAAGATCAAATCTAAGTCTCCCAACAGAACACTGCCAGAAATCCTCGATACTTTGAAACAAAAACTATCTGTATATGCCGCAAGACTCCGTAGATACAAAGAATCAAATGAGAGGAAAGACACCAACAACCTCTTCCGAAGAAGCGAAAAACAGTTCTACCGGAAAACTACGTACAACAAGCAGATAGCAGTGACTGAACCACCAAACAAACAAGAACTCACAGATTATTGGAAAAGTATCTGGTCAGAACCCAAACTACACAATAATGACACCCCCTGGATCAAAGCCGAAGAAGACAAACATAAACATGTGACAGAACAAGAAAATACCACATTAAATACACAAGAAATTACAGAAACTATCAAAACACACACACAACTGGAAATGTCCTGGAATAGACAATATACAAAACTTCTGGTACAAACAGTTTACCACCACACACGAAGCACTCACACACCAAATCAACAAAGCCATTCTACAACCACACACATTTCCCACTTTCCTCACACAAGGAATAACATACGTTAAACCCAAAAGCTCAGACACCACAGACCCGTCAAACTACCGACCTATCACCTGTCTTCCAACCCTATACAAGATCATCACAGCCACAGTTTCGAAGAAAATAGAACAACACCTAACGGACAACAATATTCTCACAGAAGAGCAGAAGGGATGCAGGAAAAATAGTTGAGGATGCAAAGAGCAGCTGATTATAGATAGCGTGATTATGGGACAAACCAGAAAAGAACACCGAAATCTTCACATCGGTTACATAGACTATAAAAAAGCCTTCGACTTCATACCCCACAGCTGGTTAATCAGGGCCCTAGAAATCTATAAAATCAATCAACACCTCAGGCAGTTTCTCGCGCAAATTATGAAAACATGGAAAACCAAAATACGCCTAGAAACACAAACCGAACGGATCCAAACAGAAGAGCTGTACATCAGACGGGGTATATTTCAGGGAGACTCGCTCAGTGCTCTATGGTTTTGCCTCTGTCTCAATCCACTCTCAAATATACTAAACAGAACAGAGCATGGCTGCAATATCAGACACCAAAAAGTGAATCAACATAAAATAAACCACCTCCTATATATGGACGACATAAAATTCTACGCTGCCACACAAACACAGCTGAAAGAACTCCTCAAAATCACAGAAATATTCACCTTAGATGTCAATATGGAATTTGGTATAAGTAAATGCAAAGTGCTCCACATCAACAAAGGCCAATGGAAGTGCCACCATGAGACAGAAACCATCAACAATGAAACACTCGATAACATGTTCGACAAAGAAACATACAAATATCTAGGCTTCCAACAAAGCACCAAACTCAACCACACTCACATCAAAACAGAGCTCAGAACCGAATTCAAAAACAGACTGACGAAACTTTTGCAAACAAAACTCAACTCTAAGAATCTCACTAAAGCCATCAACACGTTCGCTATACCTATACTCACATATTCATTTGGTATCATCAAATGGTGTGACCAAATACAGGAAATTACACCCCAACGCATGCAAAGAAAGACTTACCATCGAGAGGAAGGCAGGAGGAAGAGGAATTATAGACATCAGATCATTACACACGAAACAAATACAAACACTTAGGAAATTCTTTCACAGCAAGCAAACCAGCCACACAGCGACAGTGAAAGCAGACAAAAACTACACACCTCTCGACTTAGCCCGGGCAGACCACTCAGCAGACACACACAGTCACACCCAATTACAACAGGAAAAGATGAAAACGTGGTCAGAGAAAACACTCCACGGAAAACACAGATACCACATAGAACAAGACCACGTAAATAAAAAACAATCATACACCTGGTTACAGGATGGGCAGCTATTCCCTGAAACAGAAGGCTTCTTACTTGCCATCCAGGATAAAGTCATATTAACCAGAAACTACCAAAAGCATATCATCAAAGACCCGACTATTGCAGAGGACAGATATAGGAAATGCCACCAGCAGAAAGAAACGATCGAACACATAACGAGCGGATGTAAAATATTGGCCTGAACAAAGTACACAGCCAGGCATGATTCAGCTGCCAAAGTAGTTCACCAAGCACTAGCCACAACATACAAACTCATAGAAAACACAGATCCCTACTACAAATACACACCAACATCCGTACTTGAAAATAAAGATTACAAACTCTACTGGGACATCAGTATCCATACAGATAAAACAGTCTCCGCCAATAGACCCGATATTACTTTTCAGTGCAAAAAAGAAAAAGTCACCTATCTAATTGACATAGCTGTCCCCAACGATACAAACATCCAAACGAAATACACAGAAAAAATTTCCAAATACACAGACCTTGCAACGGAAATAAAAAGGCTATGGAAACAAGAAAAAGTCACCATTGTCCCCCTCATTATATCAGCCACAGGCCTTACACCAACAACATTCACACCACACTTAGTACAATTAGGACTCAACACAAACATACACAAAAACATTCAGAAGTCAGTGATTTTGAAAACATGTAACATTGTCAGGTCATTCCTTAATACGGAATGGTAATAGCGTTTGTGCTGACTTGGTTTGCGCCCGTCAGCCAAACATGGAACCACATTGATTAAATGTGAGAAACAAAAACAAAAATAATAATAATAATTATAATAATCTATATCTATAATATATATAAAATGTGTTAGTGCGCTTATCCCTCGAGAACCACTCCACCACGGATTTGTGTGATTTTTTAAATCGTACATATGTTCTCTGACCAGGGTATAGATATATATTTAATTACATCTATAATATATATAAAATGCAACGTATCTCTGTCTGTCTGTTTTTTAAACATACGTATGTTCTCTGGCCAGGTTATAGGATATATTTTATTACGTTAGGTGACGTAAGGAATAAGCAGTGATGATAATAGTGAATCAAGTCGGAGAAAAGTTTGCCGCTAGCGTGTTCTCTTGCAATACACTGCCTAAAGCATTACATATGGAACAATATTATGTAGCAAAGAATATAATATAACACATAACAGGCGGATGTAAAATATTAGCCGGAACAGAATACACAGCCAGACATGACTCAGCTGCCAAAGTAGTTCACCAAGCACTAGCCACAACATACAAACTCATAGAAAACACAGATCCCTACTACAAATACACACCAACATCCATACTTGAACATAAAGATTACAAGCTCTACTGGGACATCAGTATCCATACGGATAAAACAGTCTCCGCCAATAGACCCGATATTACTTTTCAGTGCAAAAAGGGAAAAGTCACCCATCTAATTGACATAGCGGTCCCCAACGACACAAACATCCAAACGAAATACACAGAAAAAATTTCCAAATACACAGACCTTGCAACGGAAATAAAAAGGCTATGGAAACAAGAAAAAGTCATCATTGTCCCCCTCATTATATCAGCCTTACACCAATAACATTCACACTACACTTAGTACAATTAGGACTCAACACAAACATACACAGAAACATTCAGAAGTCAGTGATTTTGAAAACATGTAACATAATGGTAATAGCGTTTGTGTTGACTTGGCTTTGGCCCGTCAGCCAAACATGGAACCACACTGACCAGATGTGAGAAAGAAGAACTTTTTTGTAATAATAATAATAATAATTATAATTACACCAGCAGAAAGAAACGATCGAACACATAACAAGCGGATGTAAAATATTAGCCGGAACGGAATACACAGCCAGACATGACTCAGCGGCAAAAGTAATTCACCAGGCACTTGCCACAACATACAAGCTCATAGAAAACACAGATCCCTACTACAAATACACACCAACATCTGTACTAGAAAATAAAGATTACAAACTCTACTGGGACATCAGTATCCATACAGACAAAACAGTCTCCGCCAATAGACCCGACGTTACTTTTCAGTGCAAAAAAGAAAAAGTCACCTATCTAATTGACATATCTGTCACCAACGACACAAACATCCAAACGAAATACACAGAAAAAATTTCTAAAATACACAGACCTTGCAACGGAAATAAAAAGGCTATGGAAACAAGAAAAAATCATCATTATATCAGCCACAGGACTTACACCAATAACATTCACACCACACTTAGTACAATTAGGACTCAACACAAACATACACAAAAACATTCAGAAGTCAGTGATTTTGAAAACATGTAACATTGTCTGGTCATTCCTTAATACACAATGGTAATGCGTTTGTGCTGACTTGGTTTGGACCCGTCAGCTAAACATGGAACCACATTGATTAAATGTGAGAAACAAAAACAAAAATAATAATAATAATTATAATAATCTATATCTATAATATATATAAAATGTGTTAGTGCGCTTATCCCTCGAGAACCACTCCACCACGGATTTGTGTGATTTTTTAAATCGTACATATGTTCTCTGACCAGGGTATAGATATATATTTAATTACATCTATAATATATATAAAATGCAACGTATCTCTGTCTGTCTGTTTTTTAAACATACGTATGTTCTCTGGCCAGGTTATAGGATATATTTTATTACGTTAGGTGACGTAAGGAATAAGCAGTGATGATAATAGTGAATCAAGTCGGAGAAAAGTTTGCCGCTAGCGTGTTCTCTTGCAATACACTGCCTAAAGCATTACATATGGAACAATATTATGTAGCAAAGAATATAATATATATAAAATACAATGTCTCTCTGTCTAAATAAATAAATAAATACATATAAATTATACATATGTTCTATATAATTCGATATAAGCCTAGATAATGGGAGATAAGGTGAGATAAGCAGAGATAAGTCTAGATAATGGTAGTTATGGTGAGATAATGGGAGATAAGGAGAAATAATGGGAGATAAGGAGAAATATTGCGAGATAAGTCGAGATAAGCCTCGATAATGGGAGATAAGGTGACATAATGGGAGATGAGCCGATATAAGCCTAGATAATGGAAATTATGTAGAGATAATGGGAGATAAGGAGAAATATTGGGAGAGAAGGGGAAATAATGGGAGATATTTTATTACGTTGGGTAACATAAGGAATAAGCAGTAACAATAGTAGTGAATCAAGTCCACGCGAGCAAAGCCGCGGGCCCGACTAGTTAAGCAATATAAATTAGAAAAACCCCGGTCAAGTACAAGTCAGACTTGCACGATTGGTGTTCCGTACAGTGATTGCTTTTAAAAATTTTGTTACCCTAAAAGGGTTTTCAACAAAGTTTGTTCCTGATCTTTGTTGAAAATTGATGACCTTGAAATTTTTGTGCACTAGTGTTAATTTTCGTTTCTTATGGAGACTATTCCAGAATTTTTTCAAAATTTTTTGATCAGGACTTCAAGATAAAGGGGGGCGATTTTTGGCAATTTTTTAAAAATAATACAAAGCAAATTATGCGCAAGCTTTGCATCATGAATATTGTTGAATTCGTGTTTTTATAAGCTTTCATTTGACACGCCACTCAATGACCTGGTAAATTTTTTTTTCACTTCCGATTTCATCCCCCAAATCTAACCCCTTAAGTCAAAATTTAACTTTCAAAACTACACGGCTTTGAGGAACCATCAGTTCCCATAATAGTGCCAAATTTCAACTTTCTACGTCAAATAGTTTCGGAGAAAATTGGGTGTGACAGGCGGACAGACAGACAGACGTATGGACATCGAAGTCATCTTATAAGTGTTCCGTACGGAACACAAAAACAACTTTAGTGCTAGACAACATCAAAATATTTTAGTTAGAAAAGGAAAGTAAATTGAAAACACTATTATCAGCCCCTTCTGGATATATTTGTTCCTCTCCAAAACGCCCATTCGAATTTTTTGTATGTTTCAATTACAGTTTGTTGTAAACTGTAATGATGTTCATCTAATTTACCCAATACTTTCCCTACAAATAAATTCGGAATTTGCTTTTCCGACATTAAAAAATTTACAACACAAACTGCAGCAACTATTTGTACCAAAAAAAAACCTGCGAAATAGCAGTAAGTAAATATAATAACTTAAATTTTAACATAATCCCAACAGTTTGGTAAGGAAATTCTCCGACATAAGTGAACAGCAAAATTTTTGTTAAACCTATGAAATATAGAAATTCTAATATAATAAGATTATTTATCACACACAAAACTAACAAGGGTAACAAATTTCACCCAAACTCGTAAAATATTACAATAAAGAGCTCTTGAAAAATTGAGTACGATTTTCTTGGAGAGACTGCCGGAGAATATAGTCTCCATTACTGTTAGATTATATTTTTATTGTTACAAGTACCATCCTATTCCAATGCCAATAATGTTTTTGTTAACAATGCTTTTGACCTAGCGATCTACAGTTTATCATAGGTCCGAAACACATTCCTGAACACTTGGTTAACCATGTGATTTATTTTCTATAAAGTTGTTAATTCAATAGTATAGCAATATATCTTTGAAATAAATTTAAACACTTTGTCAGTGTTGAGCAGTTTAAGATACTTATTAACTGTCCAATAGATTTTTATTTCTCTGTTGATTTTAGTCATTGACATCATTTCAGTTTACATTTGTAATATAAACAAATAATAATAATCTACCATGATGTAAATTTTGTAAGTCGTAAATACTACATTTAATTAATTGAAGTTGTTTCTTTTAAAACTGGAAAAAATGAATAAAATGACATATTCTTCAAATTCCTCGACACCAATAACATGATCAGTGGCGTAACCAGGTTTTAGGGAGAAAGAGGAGGAGGAAGAGGGGTAGATGCATGGATAAAAAGTGGTCTTCAAGAAGATATAAAAGAGCCCTCTTGCACTGGAACTCTAAAATCTTAGACATATTCCAACATCCTAAACTAGAAATCAATCAGCGAGGGGTAGAAATAGTTCATAAAAAAGAAACCGGTCATACAGTAAAACCTTCTCACACACACTACTCAATGTAAAAATTGACGACCATGGGGGGGAGTTTTCACAAAAAAGAACTATTTTCTGCAATAGAACTATAGAATCATACAGACACACCGACAGACCAAAATGAGAATATGTTTTTTGTGATCTGGTGATCCTGAAACTTGACGAAATCCGAAAATCTCGGAAAGTGATTTTTTTCACGAATACTATTTAGCGGTGAAAAGACTTACAACCGGAATTTTAATAGCTAAAAACGTACTCACTGTAAATAACAAAATGTTATAAAAATATGCCAATAAAACTCGAAATAATTATTATATTAATATTATAATGATTTAGTCATACGGCTTTCGGACTTCTGCCGAAGAAAACTGACTCATCCTCGATGTCCTCAAATTGGGTTGAGCTCCATGGGGGTTATTTACATATTATCAAGCCTTGGGTGACGTTGGACCGTTCCAATTTCCACACTGTGTTCACTGGAGTCCCAACGCTTGATGTTTTGGATGAGACTCCTTCGTACAACACTCGTTATTGACAGGATTATAAGAATCAGTTGAGCAAGCACCATTCATATGTCATTGCCTTCCTTTTTCTACTTTTAAATTCCTGTATTTGTCAATTTTTTTATAGCAGATTGCTATTGTTTGAGATGACAATGTCGATCAGCGTCACGTGTCTTGAATATTTATCCTCTAATACAATGTTTGTTCTGTTGTGTGCGACTGTTCAGTCTGTTAAGACGGTTCAATCCCAGCAGAACTGGTAGTTGTTGTTTTAAAGAATTTATGTATTTATAATATGACATCCTCTGGTAGCAGCTTCAATTTTTTCGGCTAGATCTTTGTGGAGTATCTTAGCCACTGCATCGTGTCTCCCTCTATACTCAGACGCAGCTGATGTCTGGCAACTTCTCGTCATATGTTCTATAGTCTCCGATGTCTGACATATATTATTCTGTTAGGAAGGGTAACGAACGAGGTATTTGAGATTGATTTTGGTTGGAATAACCTGGCCTTGTATCGTTCGCCAGTAGTTCGACACACCTATGTCGACATTTTCCTGATTGACCTCATTGGGATGTTTTCCGTGTAGAGGATTATGCTAACTAATCTTTTAGCTCCCGTTACTTTGCATATTGCCAAGTGTTTACAGACTTTTTGGCACACCTTCGGAAATCTGAGCGCAGGTTTATTAATTGACGATCTAGTTTCTTCCAGTTCTCTGCCTTCCTGACGTCTAGGTAGATTTGTTTTTTCCGTACCTCTCCAGAAATTTGCCTTTGCTCTAGTTCACTATCGCAAATAAATAGCCGAATTCGAAGCATGCAAATGTATGTGCAGGTGCCTGCTGTTTAACTTGATTTGCAATACACGCCTAATCCTCTTTATAAACTGTCTGTTAATTCATCTTCTACCGTTCTGTGGTCAGAACTCAATACTTGTTACATACTCAGGTACTTATGGACATGTTCAGCCTCCATTGCCCCAATAGATTGTCTATCTTCCACCTCAATATCAACTGGTTGAGTTTTTCCCCTAATTATATTTAGGATTTTGTATTTATCTGCTCCAAACTTATATTAATTATTATTATTAATATATTAATAATATTCCAATAATTCTAACTTAAAAATAATGAATTTTAACTGTTTCTGATTTACCAAAATCCTTTAAATATAATTTCAGTGTTCATTGTAACTTGAGTGGCAATTTTATTGCTCAAAAACCCATTAAAGAACCTGCCATTCCCAATTTATTTGAGAAGCATAATTAAAATGTGAGAGTATATCAAAATCTATATTACAGATTCCGCAGTCACCTTTTCATCTGAATAAAATTTTCTTCCCCTCAGCTATTTCTTCATATTAGGAAACAAGTTGTAATATGAGGGATTCCTTCCATTTTTTGGTCACAATTCTGGTGCGTTGTCACAATCGGCATGGACTTTTTCGTGACCAATCCTGAGGGGTTTTTGTTTCACTTCGAATATCGACGAATAATAGCACTTATAATACTTTTATTAGTTTCCTATATAATCGATGAGGATTATTTCCTACGTTTCCTAAAACTAGTCACCATACATACTCGGACGAAAGAAAGGTCTTCCACCTTCTTTAATGCAGACTCCCTTCTAGCAACCCATTTTTTTGAACCGTTACTTGGTGTACTATTGTATTCATGTTTCGTTTTAATATTATGTATCTGTTCACTTAAAATTCCCATAGCACTAGCTAATTCCACGCGCCTTCATTCTTCTATCATCTCTTATATCATGGATTTCAGCGCGTCATTGCTGTTTATATGGTAGCTCTAAAAATTCGTTCAGGGTCATTGGTCATATGGTAAAACTAAAAAATTTATTTTTAGTTTCCTGAGGTACCTTCCATAAAATAATCTTAGACCAACACACGAAACTCTCTTTTATCCATTTTTTCGAGATCACACGCTAAACACAGAGAAATAAACTGATCTGACTGAAGTCTGGTCTGTATTTTTTTTCCAGAGATCCTACTAACTGAAAATGATCCTGATGCGTATTAATGGTGCCATCTCTCCGACTTTTCCCGAACTATTTAAACCGTATTAGGCTGTAATTGGCGAGCTGATTCGTTGTAATGAGTACTTAACATGTTACAAATAAAGACCCCAATTTATAAAATGCAGTATGTGGTTAAAAGTAATTTTACACCGTGCACCACTAGCAGCTGAAGATTTTAGTTAAAAAATGTTCTTTATCGATAATACTTTACGAGGTATCAAATGATCACACATTGCTTTGCTTTATTATAACTGTTATTTCTTATTCGGATTAAATTGGTACTTAAACCTTAACTACCATATCATACTCATCGTTTTTTAGTATCGTGTTCTTTTTATATTTTGAAATGTTAAGCGTATATCATTTACAATGAGCAATTAAAATATCTTTGAGTGCTAATAACTATGCAAATTTAACAACTGTGTGAATTCATTTATCTTATGAACCCACCTACACCTTACGAACATGACGTTTTGTCATTGGCATTGAATATTACAAATTTTGTTTTGCGTAAACATCATACACCTAAGAGAGGTGTTTTATTTAAAAAGGTATGCTGCTTAATTTGCCTTAATGAAGTTGAAATACACTTCTTGTATTTACAACAAGAAAAAAATAATTTAAAAAAAAATACGTTAGTTGAACAACGATCTGGCGTGCCTCGGTGAACATGGTTTGAGTAAGGTTAAAAACTGATCAAATGTTGGCATCCATACCGGAGGATATATTACTGTAATAAGAATGGCAACTTCCAAGAGAGACGAAGCTCAGTACGAGTTATGTGCCGAGGACAGTGGATCAGAACCTACGTTAACTTATAGATCCTGGAGCTTAGACTACAATATTATGTGTGTAGGTTAATAGCTTCGTTATAATAGGGCGGTTCTTAAAATTTTTGTATGCTTCTGTGCTATTCTTTTCTGAAAATTATTTTACTGTTCAGAAATTAACGAAAAATTAGTGTTTGGGAAAAGCAAAGTTGTACTCTTTGGCTTCAGTTGGAAAGTTAGGCTAAAAAATAAACGGTCAAAAGTATTTCACCAGATCGGAAATTTCACGTTAGTATTATCTTGTCCTCGGAGGTTTTTATTAGACGTCGCATAGTGTCTCGACTAGTACAAGCTAGCGGGACAATATTATTTCTTCACTTATTTCAATTGTTTATGTATATTCCAGGTATCGTAAGCTATTTTAAGAAAAAAGAAGTTGAAAAATGTGTACTGTATGTGTATTAATCGAAATATGTAGCTGCAAGACGGAAGTGGTTTACTAATGTGTCTCATTTGTTCACTATTGTCGCTAATTGTTTTTTAATTAGCTACATACGTCTACCTACTCATTATGGTGAAAAACACAATCATGTTTGTTTACAAAGAAATTTCTAGGAAAAAAATAAAAATCATAATGATTAATTTACAAAATATTATTTCTTTTAAAATAAATTAGTACAATAACAGTATCTATATATCAATTATTTACAATAACAAGGTGTATAAGTAAAAGAAATATAATATTAAATAACTTATATACTAAGGCATGAATTATAAGCAACTACAACACACAATAAAATAAGAATAATAATTACAATAAAAAAATACTTAAACCTACTAATCACCATCAGATGAGTCGTCATCACCGCTCTCCCATTCACTAGAATATTCAGAGAGTAAATAATCCTCCTCATTTAATTCGTGATGATGACTTACTGATGGTGTTTCGGATGGCAATGAAGGTGGGATAATCAACTGCAGAACCTCCGATGGCAAACAAGTAAATTTTCTTCGCGGTAATTCTCTATACGAGTTGATAACAGGATCAGACGTAATTAAAAGCATTCTCAAAAGATCTGTATTTGTGGCAATACGTGACCTCTTCCTGGTGTGCCGTTCACGGAATCTACGACAGTCTTTATTTCTTGCCTCCTGGGCTTCTTCGGAGAGTTGTCCAATGGGAAGAAGAAAAGACTTTATAACTTCCGCGCTGTGTACAAGAATTTTATGCACAGTAACGGGCATGGAATACCACGAATACAGATCAAGGTACAATTTTCTAGTAACAACACAAAACTTTTCGAATTCTATATAATTTATGTCATATCCCGATGACAAAGTTCTTAAAATTACATGAAATCTACGAATAAGGTTTACGTCTAATCCTGTAATTTCGCTGCTCAATTCAGCTTTGGAAAAAAATCTAGGTGCTGTGTTTCCTTCGTTTGTGTTACCATACCCAGGTTTTGGTTTATCTACAATGAGACCCATACGATCTTTAAACACTTTTTGTATCTCTTGTGAGCGTTGCTTCACAATAGCGTCGTTATCTCCCCTGACTTGCCACTTTTTTATTTCTAAACGATAGCTGATGTGAAGCAAACATTCAAACGTACGGATCCATGCATGTAAAGTAGATAAACCAAATGCAAGGCGTTCTTCGTTGCTGGGATATTTCTTTGACTCCTCGTTCATAGTAGACGGGGTGGCACCGCAAATATAACACTTTTGTGTTGAACTTGTGTCTGTTAAGGCATTTCACACTTTGCCATCAGTCATTGTCAACAACAAATCGTGTTTTTTGAGATCCAGCAACGTTACATAATGTTGGAAGAAGCTGACTTACTTCATCTAAAATTTTAGAAGTTTCTTCTTTCGTAAACTCTTTTGTCTCCTTGTCAAAAATAAACTTAATAGGACGGCAATATAAAGTAGAGGAAGGTCTTGGATTTCGCCAGATCACAGTTTCGCCATCAAGCAGTCTCAAAGGGACAAATGAGTATACGAACAAAAATTCGTCTGTAGCGTTAGTGTTCTCAAATTTCTGCTTATACGTGCTATGCCCCGAACTCCCATCACAGCCCCATTTTCTTACCAACGTATAATATGAACGAGGTAACACACTTCTAAAGACTTCCGTCTGAGCTTTAACTAATCGTTCAGCCGTTTTATCCAAAATCGCGTGAAGTTTAATTTCAGCTCGAGATTCAGTCACAGAAATATATTCGTCAGAAGGACAACAAGAAGCTTTGGACTTACCTAAACTATAAAACGATGGATACACTTGATGTCCCCGCTTTCATTGATCATTTTCTTGTTTGTTTATATGAGTGAGAAGTCGATTTCGAGTCCACATAATAAGCTAAAGCTTCGTCTGGTGTTAACTGCCGACTTTGTTCAGAACACTTATTCTTTTCTCTAGTTTCACTGACCGCGACGTTATGGATCTGTTTAGCAACACTTCGATGCACTTCTTTTCGAGTAGCTAACTCAGCTGCTGTAATAAGCTCACTTGCACTTCGCGATTCTAAAAGATCTTCTACTCTCCGTCTCTTCGTTTTCGTTGATGAGCCTTCAAATGATTTTCTGGGTCGCCCTACGGAAAGAGCCGCTGATGATGTTGAAGTGCACGGCTGGTTAACACACATCTTTATTTCGATTCCGGATCCCTCTAACCCATCTTTATGATTGATTAGAAACATTTCTTTGTTACACTTTAAAGAAGTCCACTTTTGATTGAATTTTGCTGAAAGGCTTGATATTTTCATTTTGAGTCGTTTTAGAGAATCGTCAGAAACATCAGATATATTGAATTTTTTCACTTATATAATAAAAAATGCCACTGTTCCGTTCAGTTTTGTCATGTTTTAGCCATTCATCAAAAAACTCCATTTTCGTCATAGTCACGACTCGTTCTGAAAAAAATAAAATAATTTTACTTTCGAGCCTTTTCGGGGTCTATAATATATATGAATCTGTGCCTGAATGTTGTAGGTATTACATATAGAAAAATCGAGGTGGATATATGTGGATAAAAAAAGTTGCTACTGTTAAAGTTTACAATTAATGTAAAATTTGCTGGATTTATCTATACATTTACAAATTGATATTACACCAAAAGTATACATATTTTTTATAAAAAATATAAGTCATAATAGAGTACATACCTTCAACAGAATATTCCATCACAAAAAACTCGTTTCACTTTGCTACCAATTTTAAAATATGATTTGCAAATGAAAATGACCTCTCTTATAAGGGTTACTTTGACCCCCTGATAAGATACCTTTATGAGGTGATAAACAAATTAATTCTTGGAATTCGTTAAATGGGGGGGGTTGTTTACAAGTCGTTATCAGTGGTTCCTGGAAATTACGTCATGAATATTGTCCCGCTAGCATGTTCTTGCCGAATCACTGTGCGTCGTCCGACATTAGTCAAGATGGTGAGAGAAACATGGATGCAGATATTACCAGTAATAGTCGACGTTTCTACGAACAGAACTCTAGATGATAATGACTTCATTTTCGGCGGTACATTTTCTAATATATTTTTGCCAGTTAGATAATGTTTTTTGTTTCGTAAAAGTCAATTACATGATATTAAAAATTAGCTAACATGTTATATTTTAAGGTGTATTATATATATATATATATATATATATATATATATATATATATATATATATATATATATATATATATTCCTGGCAAAAAATTCAATTTTAAGAAGAGGCTTTAAAAAATATCGTACCCATCTCGAGAGGAACAGGCGGTTTAATTAAAAAAAATAATAATAATTAAAACAACTGCAGACAAAGTCTGATCGTCTATTTAGCAAACTCGAGGTAGTAGATCCTTTAAATAACAATACGATAAATATTAATAAAACAACTAATTATTACTAATTACTAACATCAAAATAAACATCACATAAACATAATTTAAGATTATGTTTTTAAAATTGGCTCTTTCCATCTAGTTAAAACCGATCAAGTGCAAGTTGGACTTGCGCAATTAGTGATTGCTTTTCAAAAAAAAATAAAATAAAATCCTTACTTAAGCTAAGTTAATTAGGTCCCTGACATTTTAAGATCCAATATGAAATTTTCACGTTTTTTCTTAGTCAATAGTGTATAATAGTTATAGCATCTTAGCTACCTATTAGCCAATAAACCAATCTAGAATCTAGTACCAAAAGAGTAAAACAAATATTTACTATTTAAATATTTGTTTAATTTTAAACAAATAAAATAAAATTATTTTGTCTCCATACCTATCCTTTCGCCACCAGTGTGTGTACTGAAAAGTATATTAAAAAACCTCCACCATATTGTCATACCAAATAGTTTTTGATACCAGGTAAATTATCAAACGTAATGCACTCGTGATAATTGTCGCTCAATCTACATTTTATGAAGAATATTCCAGAATTTTTTCAAAATTTTTTGATCAGTACTTTTCCAGATAGGGTGGGGGTCAGAAATTTTTGGCCATTTTGTTAAAATAGTACAAAGAGAAGTATTAGCAGTACAGTCTCGGAGAAAATCTGGTGTGACAGACAGGCACCGAAGTGATCCCCTAAGGAATACTAAAGATGGCAGCACTTCCCATATTGTTCATTATTATCCTTAAAGCAAGGAGAGGCATGTTCTCCACTATTCCTTGATTTTGTTGTAATCAGTAAAGCTAGCAATATTTTAACAGGTTTTTAGATGTCAAGGAATGCAAAAATCTCGGAAGGCGATTTTTTCACAAATACAATGCTCCCTATAGCAATGCAAGCAAGACCGTACTGGGGGAAGGGGGAATGAAAGTAATTTCGGCGCTCTTTTTTTTGTTTTGCTATATAAAAAAATATTTTTTTAAAGGTGTTTTAAGGACAAAAAAAAGATATTTTATGTATTCAAGCATACTGTTTAATTCATGCATTTTATTGGATTTAAATTTTCATTGTCTCGGAAGACAGATTTTTATTCGGTAAATAACATTAAAGCAATAGAGTGATCAGTATTTCAACATCAGGTTAATACAAAGAAAAAAATTACAAAAGAAAAAATAAGTATCCGAAGGTACTTGTCCACAATGTGAACGATATTTCACGAAGTATTTTTTTACAGACAAAATACACTTGTCCATTCACGAATTGTCTCGTTGAGATAATTGCTTTTGTTGAGATTATTTCCACCCGAAATTTAAAAGGGCATCATGAAATTGGGCACATATCTTTTTATTAGAGACACCTATGAAACCTAAAGTTTTAATCCCTTTATGAAACTGGGCCCAAGAGCCTCTTCAAATTAGGTTCAAGTTCAGCGAAGCGGAAAGCAATCAATGAAATTTGCGACAGGCTATCTAAAGTGTCGTATTCAATTTTAAAAAATGAGAGTGAATGCCTCAGGGTAAATGATATTAAGTGTATTAAAGAAAACATGTACAACGTTAGGCGAAAATTAGTTCCAGTACTACCAAAAAACGTACGAAGTGCATTCGGCATTAGAAACTTTGAAACCTGTGACTAATAGAAATGAACTGCAAAATAATGCCGACGACAACATCGTCATTTTCAGTACGGAAACAAACTTGCAATGGCTGTGTACATCAGATATTGTATATGCAGATGGAACATTCGACTACTGCACCAAATTTTTCAAACCATTATTTACTTTGCACGGTTATTTCAATGCACATTACTAGAGACCGGATTATATGCAACATAAAAATCTTGAAATATGCATGAAAATTGCTTAAAATATGCATGAAAAGGGTCAAAATATTAATAAAAGTAGTAATTTTTAGTTTTTTATTTCAAAATCAGCATAAAATTAACAAGTTATCGACGATGTTTAAATTTAATTAACAATTATTTAACATTTTTTAAAATTACTTAACATTTGTATTCTTGTACACGTAAACAATAAGGTATTGTTCCAAATGTTGGGTAGTAAGATTGTGTCTTCGATCACTTAAAATATTTTTATAAGTGGAAAAAGACCGTTCCACATCCACTGAGGTAACTGGGCGGTATTTGAATTTGGGTGCTATGTTAGCACTTATTGTTTCTGGCAAAAGTTCACACCGTCCCATTAATAAAACTATCAATTTGACACAAAGGTTCAAAGCCTGGGGTATTGCACAAAATGTTTTCAAACTTTTCTTTAACTCTACGCGGGATTACATCTGGCAATGTGGAGTTTATTTGACGGATTTTATTCATTAACTGAATTGATTCGGTCAACGCCAAACCTCGAGTTTTTTTTTCGTCGTAATTTTGAGTATTCCCTTGGCACTATAACCTAATCGAAGTTTAGACTATTGCAGGTAATGTCCCGGCGATAAGATCGGTTCCAGACGGCGACATTAACAATACCCTGAGCAATTCAATTGCCTAGTAATACCGAGAAATACTGTAAATATAGGGAAAATATGCACCGATTATTGCATCGGTTTTGGGTAAAATATGCAATAATCGGTGAGAATGGTCTAAATATGCAAATGCATATAATCCGGTCTCTACACGTTACATACCGTTGCTCTTCTGTTTGTTTTCTAACAAGACGGAATATACCTACAACACGTGCTTCAAATACATAACACGTATGCTGAAAAGTTTTTGGTCTAGCTACTTAAAAACTTTTTTTTTTGCAAAATTCGACTTTATTCATCAATATAGTCTCCTTCAAGAGCGATAGAATCAGTCCAACGCTTTTCGAATATTTCTATGCCTTTCTTGTAGAAGGATTTGTCTTTGCCTTCAAAATAGGCCCCAGTTTCAGCGATAACTTATTTATTGGAGCCAAATCTCTTTCCCGTGAGGTCTGCGAATAGATTGTTACTGGGGGCCAAATCTGGAGAACTTCAATTCATGCAGTTTTACCATCGTAACCATTGCCTTGTGACACGGTGCATTGTCGTGATGAAAGAGCACTTTTTTCTTGTTCATTTAGGGCCGTTTCTTTTCGATTTCTGCCTTCAAACGCACCAATAACTTTATATAATATTCGCTATTGATGGTTTTTTTCCCTTCTCAGCATAGTCGATGAAAATTATTTCAAGCGCATCCCAAAATACAGAGGCCAAAACCTTCCCAGCCGACTGTTGTATCTGGTCGTTTCGGGCGGCTTTCATCGGCTACTGTTCACTCAGCTGACTGCCGATTTCATTCCGGTGTCTAGTGGTGGAGCCATGTTTCATCCATTGTCACATATCGCATGAAAAACCCTTTTTGTTGCGCTTAAACAGGTCCAAACAGCGCTCAGAATCATTAATGTTGTTTTGGGTGCACTGTGAGCAAACGCGGTACCCATTTCGAATATAGCTTTCTCATGCCCAAATGTTCATACAAGATATAACCAACACGTCCTTTTGACATCTTTAAGGTGTCAGCTATCTTACGCAATCTCACTTTACGGTCACCCAAAACAATTTTGTGGATTTTTTTAATGTTTTCCGGTGTAACTACCTCATTTGGGCGTCCAGAGCCTTCAGTATCATTTGTATCTGTATGACCCTGTTTAAATTCAGCATACCAGTAAATTAAGTTGGGAATGTGGAATCTTGGCACAATGATACTACTCAGTATATATCACCACTACACCAAACACTTTATTTTTGCACTCGACGCGTGTTTCGCTAACCATGTTAGCTTCATTAGGAGCGATGATTGACTGACAGTCAATCATCGCTCCTGATGAAGCTAACATGGTTAGCGAAACGCGCGTCGAGTGCAAAAATAAAGTGTTTGGTGTAGTGGTGATATATACTGAGTAATACCAGTAAATGATAAGTGATTTTCCAAGGAACGGTATTTTTTTCCCTTCAAAAAACAGGGGTTTAATTAACACACGAAATTCGATTTGTCCATTGTTTTGAAAATATCAAAAATAGCATCACTAAAACCACTGTAACTTGTAAATTATTTGTCGAAATGTTATGAAATTTTGACATGTATCATTTGAAGGTTGGTACTTCCTAACAATCATATGGATTTTTTAAAAAGGGCGATATCTATGTGTCAGACCAAAAACTTTTCAGCCTACATGTTAATACAAAGTGCAGAAAGGTGTGGTGTAAACTTCAATACCATACATATCGCAGTGGTGGCGCAAAATTCAACAACTAGGATTAACAAAAATATACAAACATAAAAATTCTGAAATAGGCCAGTGGTTAGGACATTGTTTCAGGCCAATGTTTTTCGAACCAGAAAATGTTAGTAACGCGTTCCTGTTTGAACGCGTTGCAACCCCAAGATGAGAAGGTACAAAAGCTCGCCGATTACTTGGTCGATAACTACATAGCGGAAGGCGCGGGATTCCCACCTGATTTATGGGCCGAAAATACTACGGAGATGATTCGTGCAACAAACTCACATGAATCGTTTCACTCCCATTTTAGTAACACATTTTATTACAGCCACTTCACTGCTTATTTTTGTTGATATGCTTTTACAATGTCAAATTAAAACTGGTATTAACATAAATAACACGTAGCCTGAAAGGTTTTTGGTCTGACACATAGATCGACATCTATGCAAAATATCCATATGATTCTTAGGAAGTACCAACCTTCAAACAATACGTATCAAAATTTCATGACATTTAGACTCTTAGTTTATAAGTTACAGTGGTTTTACTGACGCTAACCTTTAATATTTTCAAAACAATGGAAAATATCGAATTTCGTGTGTTGATTGAACACTGTTTTTTAATGGGAAAAAAATCACGTTCAAGCAAAACAATGAATTGATAAGTGTTACGGGGACTGAAAAAATCACTCATTATTTACTGACATGCAGAATTTAAACGCATCGTACAGACACAAATGATGTTGAAAGCTCCGGATGTCCAAGTAAGGTGGTTACATCGGAAAAAATCAAAAAATCCACAAAATTGTTTTGGATTACCGTAAAGTGAAATCAGATGCGTCAGATAGCTGACACCCTAAAGATATCAAAAGAACATGTTGGTCATATTTTACATGAACATTTGGGCAAGAGAAAGCTCTGTTTGAAATGGATACCGCGTTTGTTCACAGTGGACCAAAACCACAACGTGTTGATGATTCTGAGCGCTGTTTGGACCTGTTTAAGCGCAGTAAAATGGATTTTTTCATGCGATATGTGACAATGGATGAAACACGGATCCATCACTACACACCGGACAGCAGCCGGTGAAAGCCGCCCGAAGCGACCAAAGACAATAGTCGGCTGGGAAGGTTTTGGCCTCTGTATTTTGGGATGCGAACGAAATAATTTTCATCGACTATGCTAAGAAGGGAAAAACCATCAATAGCGAATATTATATAATATTACTGGTGCGTTTGAAGGCAGAAATTGCAAAGAAACGGTCCTAAATGAACAAGAAAGAGGTCCTCTTTCATCAAGCCAATGCACCAGGTAACAAGTCAATGGTTACGATGGCAAAATTGCATGAATTGAAGTTCGAATTACTTCCTCATCTACCTTATTCTCCAGATTTGTCCCCAGCGACTATTATCTATTCGCAGATCTCAAAAATATGCTCGCGAGAAAGAGATTTGGCTCCAATTAAGAAGTTATCGCCGAAACTGAGGCCTATTTTGAAAGCAAAGACAAATCCTTCTACAAGAAAAGTATAGAAATGTTAGAAAAGCGTTTGGACTGATTGTATCGCTCTTGAAGGAGACTATGTTGATAAATAGAGTCAAATTTTGCAAAAAAAAGTGATTTAAGTAGTTATACCAAAAACTTTTCAGCTTACCTGTTAGTGTTCATCATCTATATAAATTTCCAAATATAGAGAAAAGTCTATTAGCGCTATTTAATTTGCAAAACTAGCATCACATTATTATTCTCATGTATGAAATAAGTTTTATTGTTAAGTTTGCTAAGCATGTATCTAATTAGTTTATTAATTGTTTAGTGCATATTCGTAATTATTGTAATAATTAATGTAGTATTCGTATGTGTATTGAGATGCTGGCATAATAATTTCACTTAAATAAATGAAACGTTTTAAGTACGTACATATGGTACATTTTGCAAAAATATTTATCTATCAGTTACCTCGCTAATTACGTAGCATAAACCTCTGGGGCCAATTTCGTATACCACTGAAGGGACCAATTTTATTGTTGGACCCAATTTTAGTCTTATAATCCTTATACCTGATCTTGGGCCCACTTTTGAATCTCCCATTTAAAAGTTCTTATCGTAGACTTCTAACTAAACCAGTATAAAATACTAATATAAACGGTATGGCAGGAAATGAGAGACAATTTAAGAACTATATAATAACAACAGCTAAAGATACGTTGGTCACAACTGCAGAATGAAGTAAAAATTAGGAATGGTACGATCACGAATATGGCAAGAAAACAGTTGCAAGAATTTTATGGATTGGTACTGGTGAACGAAGGAAAAGAACAGAATATGACCCAAAGAGGATCATAGCAAAAGAAAAATGAACGAATAGATAGAGCGAAACTAAAGGATATAGAACGAGAAAGCGACAGTCACAATTTAAAACAGTTCCCCAAAAACATACAACTTTACTACCAGAAACCTATCATTAGGATCAGAGGAATGAAAAATAAAAACGGCAAGTTAAAAACTGATCCACAGAAAATGGGGGACTTATGGAAAGAGCATTATAAGGCAGTGCTATTCATAGTGGAAAATAAAAATGAAAGAGCAATCAGTACAAGAGCCGGGGAAGAAAAATGTGAAGGAGTTCCTGGAAAAGAGAAAATACAGGAAGAAATAAGAAAACTCAAAAATGGCAAGGCACAGAAAATGAGGTAGAGGCGCAGTTACTAAAATACCGATAACAACCACTATAGGAGAAAATTCGTTATTTGATAAGACAAACCTGTATCCCAGAGGAGAGAGTCGTAACTGCATGAGTGTAATTTTACAGGAATAAATTTTCGTGATAGATGCAACGATAACTCGAAATCACAAATGTAGTTACGACACTACCTCTGAGGTACAGAAATATAGATATGTCCGATGATTGATGATATTCTTACCAATCTACCAGAAAGGAGAAATGAGAAAATTTTATTACGTTACTAAATACGACATACAAGATACTAACAAACATAGGAACACAACAAAGAAATTCACATTGCTTTTATTGACTTGAAAAGTTGAAAAGAAAAAAAAACAGGAAAGAAATGACAAAAGAACTGAAAATATTAAGTGTACCGAAAAAAAACAAAAATAATAGTAGAACATGGTCAAAGTAGGATTCAACGGAATAATAACAGATTCGTTTGAAGTAGATACGGGGGTAAACAGGGAGATTCAATATCTCCAACAGTATTTAACTTGTTTTTAGAAGGCATCATAAAAAGGGCGAAACTAGATAAGAAAAATTAATTATTATACCAGTCAAATGCAAATTATAGCGTACGCGAATGTGGTGAGAATAACTCCAAAGAAGATCTAATAAAGGCTATATAATACCTGGAAAAAGAGGAACACAAGTTTGGTATACACATAAGCGAAGGAAAAACAAAATACATGAGAATAGGAAAAGGACACACAACATTACCTCTTTTAACTATTTACGCGTGACAGTAGGTAGGGTTAAATCACTATTAAAAACCAATACATTAAGTAAAAGAACCAAAATAAATAAAACAAAAAAATATACAAGACAATGATCAGACCAACTATTACCTACGCCATAGAAACGGTAAAAACCAACAAACAAAACAGAAAAAGATTGAAAAATAATGAAGGGAAGGAGAACAAGAACGATCTTGGACCGAACCTTAACAGGAGGCGGGGAAACGAGATGGAAAAGAAATAAGGAAATAGAGGACGAGCTGGAAGGAGGAAACGTTAAAACAATTATAAAAGCACAGAGATCACAATGGGCAGGGCAGATAATGCGAACCAAACCAGGGGAAATATTTAAGAAGATTTCACATTAGATCCCAAGGTAGCCCAGGAACCGAGGAAGACTGAGAAAAAGATGGAAGCGATTGGGATCAGAGACTGGAAATCAAAATGTACTATAAAAGGGGTGGAGGAAGATAATAGAAGTAGCCATAACATACTTTAAAACTGAAGAACAAGAGGAATTATCCTTCTTATTAAATGGATAATAACGCCTTGGCGTTAGCCATAATTCGAAAGGATTCTAAAGCTTTATGTTAATGATGATGAGGAGAAAGCCAAATCGTTAGTGATTAAATTTTAAACGCTGTTTCAGTGTTTGTAGTGATGGTAAAATGTCACATTAAGTTTCGTATATGACCGAAAAAGTTCTTATAAAAAAAATGTGTGCACATAATAAAGTAGATTTTGTTAAATGACAGTACATAAGAGAACGGGTTACAATTGTGATAGATACAAAGAAAGAACGGAGTGAAACAAATACGAGTTTCTTTAAAGCTCCTGATATAGATACAGAATATAGACCTTTGAAAAGGGATTGTATTGATTTTAGATGCTTATTCAGACTGTAGTTTAGTCTACGCACAACGTAGTCTTAGAAAATCCATAAGAACTTGATATGAGTATTAATTTGATTAAATTCAAATTGTTAGCTTATGTGGAGCGTACATGTGGATGCTGGTACCCTTTGAATAATTTTGTAAAATTAGTTGGTCACATTTAGTATCTATCATCATTTTATACAGAAAAAATTTTTTAATTCCTATTGAAAACGATATTTTGTTTGTTAGAAAACTATATATGAACTATCTTCACCATAAAAACCACGTATTTAAAGGATCACTTGGAACACATGCACTTTTAGCGGTAATTTTGAAAACTGAATTCCCGATGTAAATTTGCAACTGCAACCATACTTAACCAATACTAGTCATTGGACTTCATCTTTTCGGAATTTAAATCTAGTTTCGTTTACGAGACATTGCGTATTTCGATAGCACATTATATTGTGACATTTTTTTTATATATGTTTATTGGCTTGGTCTTCGGACTATGCCTACCATTAGCCAGTCTTGATCCTTATACATATGCAAATCTATTAAACACGAACACAAACACCCAGGCAGACAAGCGGAATCGAACCTCCGACTCTCTGATCAACAGTAAGTTCACCTACCTACTGCGCCAGTGGCCCTTCCTTGTGACATTTTTGTTTGTAATTGTAATCACTCTTTTCGATAATATAGCACCTCTTTGTACAATTAATGTGGCGAGTTGGGTAGATTCCCCCTGTACCTGTTGGAATCGAACATAACGTTTTGATCATTGGATATTAAAAAATTCATTTACATAATAATCCAAACACTTGGTGGATGACTAATTTTAAAAAATATTTAAATAGTATGCGTGGATCTTAATTCATCTTAATGAATTTGATTTACACTCCTTATTTATTTGTTTACAAACAAGTAATAAACAAATATATTTGCAAGATATTGTGTAATTTGATTACCTCCTATTCATCAGCCTGTCAATTAAAGAGCGTTTCTAAATAAAATATTATATTTTTAAGGATATACGAGTCTATATAATGAGCCGAGCAATTTTCTGAATAACATTGATTTTAATTTCCATAGTTTTTCCCTAAGGCTCTTTTGTATTTTTATCAACAGAATTGTGCTAACAATACCTACGCAATTAGATGTACGTACTTGTACAAGGTATGTGAAGGTATAAGTTTTCTTTAGGAAGGAATTCTTAAATAGTGTAGATGAAGTGTACTGGCTCGCCAAATGTAATTTCTGGCATGCTGTGCTATAGAAATCATTTTAATACGTGTGCCCTTCATCCTTCTTATAGAGAAGTTAAAACACTTAAATTTCCCACAAAACAGCATTAAATTGTTTTGAGATCGCAGAATCATATTAATAATTGGAAATCTGAAATAAAAAATATTGTATCTCCGCTCCAGAATTGTCCTTGGAGCGGTCCTTTCTCTAACTTGGAGTTAGCTGCTCCGACAGGAGACTACGCTTTGCAGACGATGCAACTATTTTAAAGAAAAATAGTAATTTTTAAACAAATATATAAAAGAGATGAAGGTCGTACAAGAAAATACGTAAATATATCATTCCTCTAATGGGCTGTGTCTGAATACTCTAAAAATAACAAGCTTTCTCTTAACGCAATAGTCAAGAGGGAGCTTCCCCTGGGTCTTCTCGATTTCTGATAGTAACTACTCTACCTGAATATGGACTTATCATGTAGATGAAATTTCTACTAAAATTTCAAAAAATACATTTAGCATCCAATTTATTCACATCATATAGTATACCAAATAACTCATGACAAACTGAGGTCACCCATCATCTGCGCTGAGATGTTTTAAGTTTTAAAATTGTGGTTATAGAATAGGATTTGACGCAGTGTTTTTGGTTGACCATGTAGGGAAATCATCGAATATTAAAAAATTAGAAAAAGACATTGTGACACTGTGAAGTAACGATCAATGTATCAAAAAGTAGGCCGTTTCATTAACAGAGATGGAAACCAAGTCATAATTTTTCTAGTGGTCTTAATGAATAAAGACGAAACCTAAGCCGGAGTTTAGGATATGCTTTGAGCCTCGAACGCCTACATATTATATAAACCCCCAAAATAAAAATGCTCCGTAAGCAATACGCGGTATGCTGGACGCCTTGTATTATCCTATCCACTTCATTGTTTCGAGCAACTTCATATTATTGCGCCATCACCATATTTCTTAGCAACACGGCGACCGCTTAGATATCAAGTCCTACGCTTTATCCATATTAGCTTAGGGGAATATTTGTATTGATTAGCAAATAGCCTTGGAACTATTCAGTTGCTTTCATTGATGTTTGGCATACCTGGCCTAGAACAGCTACCCTGTCATGTAATACAAGCTTTTTTTCAAAACAGTAAGTAGCTGGTCCAAGGTAAGAAGCATGAGAGTTTAAAATTCTTGCAAAAAAATACCCTTATAAGCCAGAGTGGAACATCACCACGAGAGAATAATCATAGGACACGTTAAAAGAACCAACAAAGATTCGCCAGATTTTCTAATGAAGATTATACAGGGTTACAGGGAGAGTCGTCCTAGATAATTAAGAACGTTATAGTTTAGGTCGTTTCTGGCCGATTTGACTCTATGACATGATGTCCTAAACTTAACCGTTTTCGAGATATTCAAGTTTAAAGATTTTCTAAAAAAAACATGTTTTTTTGCTTTTATATCGATTTTTTTTTTTATTAGAGGTTCTCGAGTGCGATCTTTTTTTTTGGTTATTTTTAGTTAGTCTGTATGTCAAGTATCAAAAATCATCAAAAAAATTTGAACTAGTTACTAACAGTTTCAAATGGCGGCTTGTTAATGTTTCTAAATTACGAATTTTTACCAAGTGTTTCCTACTTTAAATCAATAAAGAGAAAAAAAAATATATGGAAGTTATTCTGCAAATTATTTTAAAAACTTTTACCTCTTTTTAGCTATCTAAAACGGTATAATATCTACTGGATCTATTGAAAATTCTAAGAAAATGAGATTTCAATAGGCCCAAATGTAGAGTAACATAATAATAGAATTTAGATACTACCAATTACCGGTTTACTACCTGCACCTTCAAACAATAAAAAGGGTTGGGTAAGCATTTTTTCCGGTCGGGGTACTCTCTGTGCGAGTGACATTTTCTGTTCACTAAACATTATTGAATGATTTTTAGTCTGCTCATGCAATTCGTCCGTGGTAGATGTGCTATACCGTGCTTTTCAAAAATATCTGTGTTTCATCTTCTGACTGTGTGAATTGGCTCGTAACTGGACTGACATGGGACGACCACGTATCTTTGACGAAGACGAAGAAAACGAAATACGTCTCTTTGAGGTGGACCCAACCACATCTACAAATGTTGTCGCACAACAGCTTGGTATTTCGCAGTGAGAGGTATGGTTTGTAATGCATACTGTTGGGCAACACCCTTACCACTATACGCCCGTGCAAGTCATTGAAGAAGGGGATCCGTTGCGACGATTAGAATTCTGCAGATTTATGCTCAGTACCGATGTCGAAGATGCATCTTTTTTTAAGAAAATACTATGGACTGACGAGTCGAAATTCGACAAAGACGGTCTTACAAACTACCACAATGCCCACTATTGGGCTTCTAAAGAGGAAGGCAACCCAAACAAAAAAAGAACGAGAGGATCACAAACAAGATTCAGCTTAAATGTGTGGATGGGTATAATTTCAAATTATTTGGTTGGGCCATTCTTCCTGCCAGATAATTTGAATGGCGACAATTTTTTGCGGAACGATTTACCTAATTTGATGGAAGACCTACCTATTGGTTTGAGACAAAACATGTACTTTCAACACGATGGCTGCCCAGCTCACTACAGAGAAAGTGTTCGTGCATGGCTCAATGACAATTATCCCAACAAATGGATTGGAAGAGGCGGACCCATACCTTGGCCGGCGAGAAGCCCAGACCTAACACCGATGGATTTTTATGTGTGGGGTCACATGAAAAGTCTCGTATACGACCAGATGACTCCTATCGAAAACGTGGATGTCCTAAGACAAAAAATAATTGATGCGGCTGACGAAATGAGGCGGCAACCTCACAACCAGCGTTGTGAAAAGTAATTTAAGAAAAAGAATGAGAATTTGTGTCAGAAATAGGGGCGACCATATAGAACATGAATTATAATTAATAAAAAATATTAAATTGCAAGGTTTTTTGTTTTATTTGTGTATTTTTCGTATTTTCACCTAGAACTAAAAATTTACCTTTTGCTACCCGAGCCCGCTTTAGGTGTCATTCTGTGTACAGTTTTCCTATTAAACTCCTAGTATTATACCTTTTTTGATAGCTAAAAAGACGTAAAAGTTTTTAAAATAATTTGCAGAATAACTTCCATACATTTTTTTTCTCTTTATTGATTTAAAGTAGGAAACACTTGGTAAAAATTCGTAATTTAGGAACATTAACAAGCCGCCATTTGAAACTGTTAGTAACTAGTTCAAATTTTTTTGATGATTTTTGATACTTGACATACAGACTAACTAAAAATAACCAAAAAATCGCACTCGAGAACCTCTAATAAAAAAAAAAATCGATATAAAAGCAAAAAAAACATGTTTTTTTTAGAAAATATTAAACTTCAATATCTCGCAAACGGTTAAGTTTAGGACATCATGTCATAGAGTCAAATCGGTCAGAAACGACCTAAACTATAACGTCCTTAATTATCTGGGACGACTTTCCCTGTAACCCTGTATATATTATATTTTTACATATATAATCTTAATATTATATTATATATTTATCAGTAATTTACTAATATACCTTTCGTAAATGTTAGTGTATCTCTTTGGAATAATTTGCCCAGGACTGTGTTTCCACCGAGTACAATTTACAGCGATTCAAGATATATATATATATATATATATATATATATATATATATATATATATATATATATATATATATATATAGATAGATAGATAGATATATATATATATATATATATATATATATATATATATATATATATATATATATATATATATATATAATATATATATATATAAGTATATATATATAATATATATATATAAATTATATATATATATATATATATATATATATAATATATATATATATATATATATATATATATATATATATATATATATATATATATATATATATATATATAAATATATATATAAATATATATATATATATATATATATATATATATATATATATATATATATATATATATATATATATATATTCATATATTATGTTGAATATTAAGATGAGCTTTTTAATACACGTAAAATCATAATCTGACATTATTTGACTCCTAGTGGTATTATAATTGACATTAGATAGGACAAGTTGTATCTGTGGCTGATGAAAACCTAAAGTTTAAAACCATACTTGCCCTCCATCAGGGGCTTTTAAGGCTACACACTGACAGTGGATTGTCCAGCCATAGCTCCATATTCAGCAGTAACCCAATATTCTCTTATTTGTCAATCCATCGTATCACCCGAACTAGGATCGACAGACGAGAGTACAAAACTTGCAGTACTATCGTAACATAGCGGTTACCAAACATCTTTCCCTCTATTCTAGAAAAATTTGCTGCTTAGGTGATAAAACGGGAACGAAGAAATGATGGACACACTTTTTATTTCCTCTGTGTGTGGGCAACAACTTTAATATCCGGCGCAGTTACTACTGTCTTGAAATGCACTCGCTACCCAATGAAGGATGGTATGGATGGAACGTATTCCGCTACAAGATTGGCTTTTATCTTTGCCAGAAAATGTGGTAGCTGTAGCTTGACAGACTTTGAGTACTTCGCCAAACTATAAGACCATATAAATTTAGCCAGCTACGACCGCTCTATGTATGTCTGATATTCTGACCACGAGCTAATATTTTCCCTCATCATACTTTTCGTTTGATTCACACAGGTTACCGCCAGGTGTAGAGTGCAAATCTCTAGTGAAATACTGTGTGGCATCTCGACAACAAATGTCGGCAGAATGTGACGCAAATGCACATAACGCAGAAGGGAGCAGCTCTGGTGACAATTCTCGCAGGAATGCTTTACCGGAATACTTGATAAGTAGGTAATAACTTACTTACTTACTAGTGTAAATCTGACCAACGAACCTACTTTCGCTGCTGCCAGACGAAGAAGCATTCTCGGTATCACTGTAAACACTGCATCTATTTATGACAGGGTAGAAAACTGACAAGTATCAAATCAACCATCGGTATCTGATCCCATACACAGAGTTTACACCTCAAAATTTAGATAAGGCCACGAGAATCTCCGAAAAAATGGAAGTCTTACAGGGGCCAACTTAAACACAGTCTGGCTTCTGCCAGAACTGACCTTCGTAATGCTGTAATCATAGACCAGATTAGCTTCAAGACATACTCATTATTGCTTTTAAAGAAAACTTTCTTAGAGATGTGTCAAAAAAAGGATATACCATGGTGAAACAGTCTCTTAACAGATCTGTTAAGAATTACTAGGAAATTATTTGACAGAGCGAAAATCTGAGGTGATTAAGTATAATAAAGCATAAAATTTGTTTGAGTAAAGCACTGAGAAAAGCTTAGGGTGACATATGGAGGAAGTTCTACAAGTAATCGAAAGCCCTTCTCAAAAGCGAACTCAAATTCAGTTGGCACAGTAAAGGCGCTAACAGGAGAGTATACAACATCAAGAAAAGATACATTTCAAGTATTTCTACAGGTGCATTTCCCGGGATCGGAAATCCAACAACGGGAAAAATAGTTCAGACACAACCGAACTTTTGAACTTTCACCATAAACCCAAAAGAACTGACTGGGTAATCGTGAAGGAAATAGCCAGCTATGAAGAAATTCGCGGATGGGCTATCTTCGACATTACTACAGCAGTGGTTAGATCATCTAGTATCGCATTTGGGTAGAATCTGTCAAGCATGTAGCATTGGGTTATATCCCCCAGGCATGGAGAGCTGCGAAAGTTGTCTGCATTCCTAAACCTGGACGTGACACGTACCCTGAAGCACAGACATATCGATCAACCAGCCTTTCCTCTTTTATGCTATTGGAAAAATTGATATATCATCAAAGTAACACTTTTAGAGAATCTTCTACCAGGTGTACAAGTATGAAATGCGGGTTTCAGACAACAGATGGTGCACCAATGCAGTTTGTGCTATAAAGATTTGACACTGCGGCCATTTTGTTGTGTCATCAACAAGTGTCAAGACGCGCACGAGTAATAAATTAGAAAAGTGTGTGCATAGTGTGGTGTTGTTGTGTTCAGTATATCGAAATTTATACCGAACAAAGAGCATTCGCGGACAGCATTAATTTTTTGTTTTCATTTGAAGAAAACTGCTGTTGAATCATACCGATTACTTCGAGAAGCTTATGGTGAACATGCTCCATCGCAAGATACGTGTGATCGATGGTTTCGGCGTTTCAAAAGTGGTGGCTTTGATGTTGCAGACAAGGAACGTGGAAAACCGCCAAAAAAATACGAAGATGTGGAATTGCAAGCATTGTTGGACGAAGATGATTCGCAAACACAAAAACAACTCGCCGGGCAATTGGGCGTTAGTCAACAAGCTATTTCCAATCGGCTACGAGAGATGGGAAAGATTCAGAAGACCGGTAGATGGATACCACATGAGTTGAACGACAGGCAAATGGAAAAGCGCAAAAACACGTGTGACATTTTGCTTGCTCGGTACAAAAGAAAGTCGTTTTTGCATCGTATAGTTAGAAGGGATGAGAAGTGGATTTATTTTGAGAATCCCAAGCGCAAAAAATCATGGATAGACCCAGGCGCACCATACACATCGACCGCAAGACCGAATCGCTTTGGCAGAAAGACGATGCTCTGTATTTGGTGAGACCAGAGGGGCGTGGTCTATTATGAGCTGTTAAAACCTGGGGAAACGGTTAATACTAAACGTTACCAACAATTGACCGATTTGAACCGTTCGTTGCTTGAAAAAAGGCCAGAATACCGAAAGAGGCAACACAAAGTCTGACTGCTGGCTATGGAGAAATTCATGACAATGCTCTATCACATACGGCAAAACCAGTTCGCGATACGTTGGAAACACTCAGCTGGGAAGTTCTACCCCATGCGGCTTACTCACCAGACTTGGCTCCTTCCGATTACCACTTGTTTGCATCGATGGGTCACGCACTTGCTGAGCAGCGCTTTGGGGCTCGATGAATGGTTCGCAGCAAAAGGGGAAGATTTTTACTGGCGTGGTATTCACAAATTGCCCGAAAGATGGGAAAAATGTATAACAAGCGATGGAGCATACTTTGAATAAAGCACTTTTTATCATTCTTCCGAATTTAACATATTTTTTTAGAAAAAAATCCGCATTTCATACTTGTACACCTGGTACATTAACATCAACATGTCCGTCAACCAGGGAAGTTATGTGAGAAAGCTTTACTATACGCCACCGTGAGGCTCTAATCATCGCAGTATCATATGGACGTAGCCCGGGGCGCTTTCACTGACATACAGAGAACTTTCGACAACGTATCCTTTGTCTTAATGATCACAGCCTTAAGACAAGAGGACACCACATGTTACATGTAGACCCAGGCTTGCTACAGGGCTATTGCCATTTTTCTGGAACTTAGTGGTATTCCTAGCACGCACCGCTTTGGGATAATTTAAGCCGGTTATATCCATCCGACACTTTCCATGAATATACTTGTAGAATAGACTCAAGTCGCCAACCCTTCTTCGATGTTTCACGGATCAGGGTTACTAGCTAGTTCTGGGTCTCTCCAATTAGGAGAAACAGCTCTCATCTGAATAGAATCCAACATATGCACTGTATGTTTGGGAGCAGAGCCCCAAACATGGGAACCGTATTTCATCGTTGATCGAATTTGAGCTTTGTACAGAATTAACAGTTGTGAAATATGAAGCTTTCTAGTTCGAAATAATATTCCCAGCTTTTGAGAAGCCCTCTTAGTTACGCTTGCAACATGTTCATGCCAAGACATATTTGCTCCCAAATTAACGCCT
>CM032456.1:156752937-156797463 GCA_019049505.1 Pachyrhynchus sulphureomaculatus
TAAACTGTTTTAGAATACTGCAGTTCATTGTGGCCAATACAAACTGTTTGCTATGAAAAGAATAACCTTACTTATTACTCTAAAGTAAGTAAATGTGTACCCAAATATATACAAAAAAATCCAGTACCATACATTAAGATTGGTACATACAAACATTTGCTAAAATTATCATTTAAAAATAACCATTTGGCAAATTGTTTAGCAGTCATTAAATTAATTAAAATATACAAATAATATCTAGAGAATGTTAGCTAAATCGTTCTTGAGCCTTTAACACCGTTTTAAATATTCTGTCAGGATATCTGACTGCTTTTCCCCATCACCTAAAGGATTTTTACGTATTTTAGATAAAGTTAATAGGAAAATTTTTCTATTACATCGTTGGTGTTACTTAAAACACGCCAAACTCTACCAAAATACTAAGTCCAGTTGATGTGGAAAAGATCCCCCCGGCTAGAAACCATGTATTTAGAACAACACCACAGTTACAACTATATAATTTAAAAATCTTAGTTGCCCTATAAAGGTATAAAGAGCCTAAAGCATGGAAGGCATTAATAACATGAACGTGAACTTTAATCTTTTGACAGGCTTTCACATATTTGACTATTGTTCTTTTTTCCATAAACTTCTCAGAGAGTGAAATAAAAAAAAATTATAAAGAAATTTGCTACTATATATTTACTTTAAACAAAAAAAAGAAGACTCATATACAACAAATATAAAGATCTTTTATATTTGTTGTATTAAGAATTAGTAAAATTACGATACCGTGTTATCCATTAATAATAAAAAAATACGGTGAAATAAAAGAGACTGAATCAAGAGGAAGAAGAACGGTTAAAAAAAACCCTGCATTACTCTGTTCGAGATCTGAATTCATACGTACGATTGCTAACATTCTGTTGTAAAAATTGACCGATTGCATACACGAAAAAATATTGTACATTTGTAGAATCTAATAAACTAGTGACCTTAAAATTCAGGCACTGAAAAAAATTTGCTAATAAAATACAATGAAAAATTATTTACAATTAAAATTAAATTAAAAATATTTTTAAAAAATTGGCTAAATTAATATAATTGTTACAAATAATTGTTCACAGTCTCTATTTACCTCATTGCACACTTAGAAACCACACTTAATACACTAAACTACTTGTGAAGTTGGCAATGTTTCTTAATATTTTTTTCGTATTTTTTTTTAAACTACAGGTTTTATAATAGAGCTGCACATTTTACATATTTAATAGCTATTCACAGTCTTCATCCTTAAAATAGAGTCTTAAACATTTACTACCAAGGTCAGCAATACTTGGTGCATTTTTGGGCAGTTCTTCATCATCAAAAAATTGTTTAGAATTATGTAAATAAATTTTTAATTTACAAATATACGAAAGCAAAGAGTAAATACAACACCGAAACACAAGAAGTGTGTCTACGTAACTACTATACCTTTTGTTTCAGAAAAAATTAACATTTTTTATTTTGGTAGAAGCGTGGTGATACAAATATTATTATACAGGGTAGAGAATATGTACGCAAATTCAGTAAATGTTTGCCCCTTGCAGTAGGGAGATATTTAAATAAGTTTTCTATATATTGTCCACCCTGTATTCGTTGCAAGATTGCTTCCTTCATTGATGGTCGAATAAAACAAAATATTTTGGAAGTTGTAGCTTTTACTTGATGGAAATTCATTATAAATATATAATAAAAGACTGTTTTTAGTCAATTTCCACTGGTTTATTTATAATTGTGATGGCGTGTTTCGCTGTCGATGCAGCTTCTTCGGATCTACATTTTACACTAACTGTACACAGTAATACACAGTAAGTGTAAAATGTAGATCCGAAGAAGCTGGATCAACAGCGAAACTCGTCATCACATATATAAATAAACCAGTGGAAGTTGACTAAAAACAGTCTATTTTATAAAACAAAGTAGTAAAAATGTAAAAATCTATTTTTTTTATACACAATTGTTATACGAATTACAGGGCAATAGGGCGAAACCAAACACACGAAATGGTGTTGCTATGTTCTTGCGTGAGAAAAAACTTTGTTCTTAAATGAACGACCCACTATGCTTCTGAGAGGTCAGCAATACTGTTTTCTACTGAAATTTTTGCGCCCAAAAATTCGTGATCACTAATAACAAAAATGATTATTAAAAGGACTATCTTAGGCTGAAATTCTTAACCGATCGTTCGTAGTTACAAATGTTAATAGATCCACTTTGATTAAGTCTTTAATTATTACTTTTACATGTTTTACATGATATCTAAAAAATAAATATTTTGGTAATAACATATATTATATATATATATATATATATATATATATATATATATATATATATATATATATATATATATATATATATATCATAATAATAAAGTTTAAATATTTTCTTATAACCATTTAGGTTGTTAAAAAAAAATTTCGCTCAGTCCTACACCAGTAAAATATTCAATAAAATAAAATTTTAGAACTTATGAAACTACAAATGCTTATTAAAAGAATCAAAAGTTTTCAAATTATCTTTGCACATAAAGATAATATAAAACATTACTATGATCTACCGTCGATAAACAAAAAAAAATAGTTTTGAGTTTAGGTTACTAAGTTTATTATTTTTATCACAGCATGTAACTTTACTAAGGTTAAGAAGGCGATGGTTGTAAATGATAAAAGTTTTAGTGTTAAATTAGGCGACGGGCCACTTTAACATATTTACAATACTTTTAATACGAATAATCAGATTTACGAATCAAAAATACTATCTTCATCCCCTATCCAAACTTTTACAAAAACCTAACTACCAGTTAGTTAGAATGCAAGCAACTGTATTCTAACGTCCGTTTTTAAATGGAGCCTAAAAAAAACTGGGAGACTCGAATTTCCACAAGCTTTAAACACCAAATTCATAAGAATATTTTTAAATCGGGTTTTTAGATTTGTAAATTGAAATACGAAATCAAAATGTGTGTTCTCTTTTAAAAAATCATAAATTAACAAAACACAAAAAGCTATTTCAGAATATTCCCATTAAAATAGTTGTCAAACAGCCTCTGAATGTATTAAATAGTGTACAGGACACTGTGAGCTTTTGAACTTGAATGTATTATGCCTGTCCCATTTTTACATTCGACTACAAGTGACAAATAATTTAAATCGGAATTATTGTTTATTATTATATCTTCAGCAGGGCGACATTTTCTCCTATGTTCGTTATAACTTAAAATATTGTGTAAATGGCTTTTAAGTCTGTTAAGCCAAAACAGTGAAAAAATCGTAAAAACGAATTTAGTGTTCATAACAAGTTTTCGGGTATGGTAAAACATTTAAAATACCAATTTTAAATGATTACATAGCCTAAACTAATCCATGATCCTGCTACTGCATAATTAAATTTTGGTAAATATGGCAAAAACTACAGCAATTTTTCCTTAAAACATAAACGAAGGCAGTTAACATTGAAGACAATGGCGGCGTAATATATTTCCGAAATTTCAGCAATTTCAACCCAACAAGAGGTATTTGAGCACACAAATCTTTTGCGGGCCGAAGTCACTGTTCCGTTCTCGGTTCGTATACATAACGTGATTACGTCACATTTATAGTTACTAACTTATGATTTGCTAAATAAATAGGAGGTATTATTCATAAAGTTTTTAAGCTACTCGTGTTCTGTACAAATAGTTATTTAATATAATTTAATATTAATGTTGCCTTTTCGAGTCAGTAGATCATTTCTTTTTAAGAGTCCATTCTGAATAAAAACACATTTTTGAATGATATTTATATACCATTATGTAGAAATTTTACATTAAATCTAGAAATTTTACAGTAAAAACATATTAACAAAAATCATTCTCATTAGATACAACTTTTAAGTCAAAATTCTCATTGGTTAAAATTTTAATCAACGGGAATGATGTTTTGATTGTTTTAGCTGGTCTTCATTTTTATATTGGTTTAATATATTGAACTGCGGTTGGAAATATCCCAATTAAACTATTGCAAGATTATTTTCTGACAGGCTTACCTACCTTAAAAAATAGTCACCACACAGGAAACTCGTGTTTAAAAGTTATGTAAATATGATAATAAGCCGTTAACGATGATGTGAAGAACTGCTTTACTAGGAAAAACTGCCAGTCTTATGAAACTAAAATATACTTTGTTACTATCTATTCTACTCAAGGCAGTGATATCTGTACACACTTTATCTACACTTCGGTACACTACTATTCTTTATCAACTTATTCTTCGAAATTATACATTTAAATATACACTGATTTAGGCGCTTTTTCTAACGATAATTTTTTGATTTTTTTTTTACGTTTTAGATTGCTTTTGTAAGTAACATTTAGCGACTTTGAAAAGCAAAGGCACAATTTCGAACATAAGTCACAATATAAGGGTTCCCACCTAATAAGAAAAATCTTGGCATCGGCTTCGTTAGTAGCAGGACTTTTATATTGTAAATTTTACCGAAACATGAAATTTGCACATATGTTAACAACTTGTGAATCATTTATACAAGTACCATGCTCGAAAAGTGCGAACAAAAACATTTTTACAAGCCGAGTATATATACCAATAATATTGTTATTGGTTAGAATCAACTTACCAAATAAATAAAATGTACAGTAAGCTGAAAATATACAGTTAGGTGCTGAACTGAACCAATGTTACTTTTTCACTTATCTATGATTTACACATTAGTAGTTGAGTCTTTGGGGGTATTATTTCATATTTTCAATAAATACAAGTAGTAAACTATCCACACATGTATAGTGTCTAACAATATGATTATTATAACACTGAATAAAATTTTGTCCTCGAATAACTCATATCTTGTTTACAGTCTTTTGAAACTTGTTGATACAAGAGTAAATGAACAAATATTTGTATCTATTGTCAGTTTTATTTTGTAATTCGTGGTATAAGAATGACTGCTATATAGCTTCTTTTTCTTTTTTGACAATAAAATCTATCCGAAGAAGAGTAAATCTAATTAAAGAGTTCCTTCAAATTGTCTATGCAAAGTATTTCATAGGAAGTATTTCATAAAAAGTATAGCAGTCAATCTACAGTACCAAAAATCAGACAAAAAGTGTATTTTTTTTATATCAAAGAAGGAAGAAGGGTAAAAGTAGTTTTATACCTTATATATATATATATATATATATATATATATATATATATATATATATATATATATATATATATATATATAATATCGTAAATTCCGAGCTGTTGTGAAAAAATAATTCTTATTAAAAAAATGTTTCTTAAACCATATACTTCATATGGTTTAAGAATATAAGTTTATAATTGGATGGAAGTTATTTGGTTCAAGAAAACTAAGATTAATAAATATATCACTGATGGACGCCAGTGGAGCTGAAGAGAAAGGGAGATCATTGTAGGCAAATGATTTTCTCCAGTGAAACGCGGTGGCTCTGACCCCTACCTTAGTGTGGGGATGTTTCACGGCTGATACACAAAATTGAAGGGAATATGAACAAAGAAATGTTAAAAATATACCATATCCAAAAGACCAAATGTTATTTCAACACGACATTGATCCTAACGATACCTTAAAGTTAGTAAAACCTGGCTAAGTAGATGAGTCTTTTAGGTTTTAGAGTGGTCAGCTTAAAGCCCTGACTTGAAACCAATAACAAATTTGTGTTTTTTTCTAAACTACTGACAGAGTATGATTCATCACTGTCATATCTCAATGTTTCATGGAATCGTATATAAGAACAATGGGAAAAAATACTTGAAAGAAGGAAAAGATGACTTTATCTAAAAACCTCGGAACTTAATACTGACCTCATTATTTAATATTTTCTAAAATGTGGTAAAAAAAAATAGAAATCTTATTTTTTTTTCTTTTAAATTGATTGATTGAAAATTTACCATAGTACAATGTGTAAGATATTTCTTAGGGTGCAGTCTCCTTTCGAAGATTGGCTATTATCTTGGCTATTGTAATTTTTGTTACCGCGACTCTAAAGAGTTGTATGGAAGTACAGCCAGACCATTGTCTCAAGTTTTTCAGCTACGACGTGCGTCTCCGTGCTTCTATCTTTCCTTCCATTATAAGTTGTAAAATATTGTAACGTTCTCCTCGCATGCGTGACCAAAGTATCTAGTTTCCTGGTTTTTATTTCATTGATCAATCCTCTCTTCTTGTTCACTCGTCTTATCACTTTTTCATTGCTGAATCTTTGTGTCCAGGATATTTTTATAATTCGCCTATAAATCCACATTTCAAATGATCCCAATTTCCTCATTGTGACTTTGTTGATAGTCCAGGCCTCTAATCCATATAATAGAAACGGAATCACGTAGCATTTTGCCATTCGAAGTCGGAGTTGTCAGTTCAAGTTACGGGTATAAAGTTTTTGAAGAATGCTATTCTAACCTGTTGTAGTCCACTGTTGATTTCCTGTGTCTGGTCATGTTTCTCGTTAATTCATGTTCCCAGGTATTGGTATTTATAGACTTTTTCTATTGGTGTTGACTCTATGTTGATATTTGTGTGGACCAAAGGAGTTTTACTTACAAACAAAATACATATTTTGTCTTTTTAGATTGTAAGATATGGCAATCGTAAATACAAAATCTGTTCATAGACTCAAAAAAAGAACAACCTATCTTATGATCGATACTGATGTAATATTAATGAAATAATTTCTGAAATTTTTTCCAACCTACTATACAGAGGGATTCGTTAGTTTCGAGCTTAAATGTTTTCTTAGAATTTATGAATTTTTTTTCTAGCTTTTTTTACAATAAAGAATATATGCCAAAAATCTCAATAAGTAACCCTTGGTAAGATATTCCCAAGATAATAGTTTCTGGTTGCTATTTTTTGGTATAGCACTCTTATAAAGTATCACTTAAAATTGTCCTACAGCCTAAACTTACGTTATTATTACAACATATGATAATAATCATTAGGCGATGTGATTGTTGCGGGAGCAAATGCAAATAATGACTGTGACTCAGACTGATTTTTCTACTTGTGTTTGTAGTCTGCTGAACCGTACTGTAAATGCCAAATTTCATGCTTCTATGATAAAATCTACAATCAATTATTTCACTTTATTGCCCTGCTTTAAGGACCGACCGATATAAAATTGAGTCCGTTGCTTTTCCACAATTCACATTAATTCTTATTTCTAAGGTGGCGAACAGGTAATGAACTACACCATTTAAATACATAATAATTAAAAATGAGCGAGTAAGGTACACACACAACACACACTAAAATGTAGTTGCAGCGCGATTGTCTTTCTTTTTTGTCCTTGCATTGCATAGAATCCCTGATAGATATTTGGTGTTTTTTTTAGTTACAACTTAAACCTAAAATAATTTTATTTGTAGTTTTAAACGAAAAAATAGAGAGATTTGTTTAAAGGCGACTGGCATTATCTGTTTACCGATTGACCCCAGGGTCAGTCCCATAGTTGTGGAGAGGGAGGCAGTTCTGAGGGATGCGCGACAGTCGAACTGTAACAAAAAATTAAATATGTTACCTTATGATTTAAAGGTTTATTTCTTTATAGATTAATACTTATTTATTAGTTGGATACCAAAAAGAAACTTAACAGTATGATTATCAGCATGTATATTTACAGATGAAATGAATGCACAGAAAAAAAAAAATTTAGTGCATTTAGCAGGAATGTGTTATATAAAATACTAGGTAGTATAAAACTTTGTACTAAGGACTTACTTTACTTTAACATGGCGTAAATAATTTTTAACCTATATATGGTGACATTCAGACGAATTTTTAAGCATGCCACGGGTTTTTTTCCCGCATAATTTTTAATTGACTATAAGCTTTTTTTTAGTTGTAGTACCAATTACCTTTGTAGTATTATGCGTAGCGAAAGTGAGGGCAACATATAACCTATTTTAAATATTTTTCTCTAGAGGCCTAGAAATACAGTGATATTTCTAATAAAAAATTTACATGTACCTTGACAGCATTTTGGTTTGGTTTGAAAATTTAACACCGTATAACACTCAAATTATATTAAAATTAATATGACATACTCATTGTCTAACATTTATTTATGCTACATAGCTAAATTCTTATTTAAAAATTTCATTTAAAATTCCAGTAAATTTTCTGTAAAAAGATCTCTATGTTATTAGAAGCTGTTTTCTCATTAAATGTGTTGGCTCAGAGATGCAGGGGCATGTATATTAATGTATTCGTATGCTTTATCGACTACAGAAGGGCTTTTGACTGTGTGCCACATCAGAAGTTAATTAAGATCCTCCAATCGACCGGTATCGAAAAAATCGTTAGCGAACTATATTGGCACCAAACAGCAACAGTCAGAATTGAAAGATCTACATCAGAAGAACTAGCAATAAGAAGGGTGTGTCTTGTCACCCCACCTCTTCAATCTTGATTCTGAGACAGTATTTAATGAGGTCTCTGAAAACGCAAATTCAGGTACAAAGATCAATGGCAACATCAAGAATCTTCGCTACGCCTATGACCGTGGTGATAGATAGTAGTAGTCTACCAGAGCTTCAATTTCTCATGGACCTCATTAAGAACAAAACGAACGATTCGGTCTTCACATACACACATTCAAAGCTAAACTGGTAGTCTGGTGTCTCAAAGACACAAATACCACCCTTAGACTGTATGGCAGGGTCAACGAACAAGTGTCGTCTATGAAATACCTCGGTACACTCGTTAACCAACAGAGCGACGCAAAAGTTAAGATTAAAGCAAGAAACGAACAGGCGCTATGAACCTTCAGCAATATGAAGGTGGTTTTAGCAAATCGCAATCTCAGCCTTGCCGTCCGAATTCAACTACTGCGCTGCTACATCTTCTCTGTCCTTTTAGACGGATATGACAGTTGGAGCCCCGATGCAATCACCGAGAGCCCAATTGATGCGTTTGAATTCTCCATTTGCCGAAACAGAGCGTAATACTAATGTAGCATGTTCTGACGATTAAGGAAAGAAAATTTCAATACCTGTGTCATATCATCCGAGATGAGCGATATGAAATGAAAAAAACTGAAGGAAGAAGGTCAGTCGGTCAGTTAAAATAAACATTTTTATTTTTCCAACATTTCCTTAGATCACGAAAAACATATTTTCTTGACGATTTATCAAAATTATATATTTAATCTAAAAAGAAAATTTTACAAGCCTCGTTTAACCTGTTCTTAGTTTTGGGTGAAGCTAAAATAATTTCTAACGTATATTGTACAACTTTGTGGGGTCGAGAAATTCGAAGATCATGTCAATATGGCAATCTATCATTGCTGCTCCAATTTCGAATAAAATAGCCATCAGAGAGAAAAAGATGTAACCAACTTTATCCATAAAACGTGTCGAATATAGACGCTATATGGCCAGGGTCTCATTCATAAACACGTGTTAAAATGCTTCTTCCTAACAAAGAGATCTCTTGACCATACACCAGGTGTCATTAAAAATATATAAAAAAAAATTTTTGTAAATTTTCTTTAAAACATCTAGTTTAACAATTGAATATGAATTTTAATATTGCATAAATAATGTAAACAGTAATGAAATATAATAAAAAAAGAAGTATTTCTGGTGAACACAAAAATATCGTAAAACTATCGACTTCTACTGATTCACACTGTTAGATTTCATTCAAAAATATTATAAATTTCATGAGGATATTTTTCTAAATTTTACATCTGTTCTACTGTACGTGTAAATATGGTATTTTACGAGAAAATAATAATTCAAAGTTGACGGAAGTTTCATTAGTCGATTTTACTGTCAATTAACAAGAATCTTTAATCGAAAAACTCTCAATACTGACCCTACAAAACCTGACTTTGGATAAGGGGTTTTACTCTGTATACACTGATTAGCATATCTCTAATATCATATGTGCTAGTTCTGAGATTTTTGCGATTGACAATTAACGCCAATTATCAGCAAATACTCCCTAAGGCAATCTAAATGCAAAATAAAAAGGTGTCGTTAACACTCACTCTCACGCTTAGTAGTGATACATTTTATTTTAAACGTTAAATTATTAGCGATGGCACTGCTTTAAATAAGTCATTAGAAATATTAAAAAGCTAACCATAGACGAATAATATAAAAATTAAAAATCTACGAGTGTGAAATTATAAATAAAATGTACCAGAACTTTTCTTCATAAAAAAAAAACACAACAAAAAACTAACTTAATAAAAAGAAAAGAAAATCAACTGACCTAAAGGCAAGTCACGCAGCACATAGAAAGATGACGGGTGATAACAGAATTTCTAGGGTCTTCTTAAAGGGCGCACAGGCTACTTTTTCCTCCCTGTATAACAACCATCATCTTACTTTTTACTACCAGTTTGATAAAAACCATAATCACTAAATCTACATCAACACTTTAAACAACAAAATCATTTGAAAATTATAATTGATCGAATCGAACCTTTGACGCATTGGTAAGATTGAAAATCATGGTTATTGGTATTGAAAGCATGTCAAATTGGTGTAAAGATGTGGACGACACCGTTGTTATTTGTGTGTATCACCTTAATTAACAACTTCCGAACATGTCCGATAATGCCCTTTTCCTTTTAGTACTGATAAAAAGCAAAGCGCTTTAGGAAGCTATTCAATTTATAGAAACTGACAAACTTACTACTGCTCTAAAAGGCAATGGATATTGACAATATTAGTCATTTTGTTAATCTCTTTAAAAATTTAATTTTTACACAAGATTGTGGCAACGATCCACCAGGTAGTGTGGTTCAACCCTACATATACGAACTAGTCAAATTAAACATTGCTTGAAATCACCAAGATACGATTTCTTTACAAACTGAAGGCAGTAAATAAGATTTCCTGTTTTTGTACTACCAAACTGGATGCCCATCAATTGAAATTAAGGAATATGAAAGATGCTTTAAAGGCATATTTTTCGTTTTAGCTCACCAGTTTAATTGTCCCGACTAATACGAATTTCGGGTCCAAAACGAGATTTGCTTAATTTGTTAACCACTCAGAAAGTTTTTGCCACTCAGTACAAGATTAATCCTAAATTGGGGAAATATTTTATGTTTAACTTTATTTGGTTACTAACTTTCCAGCATGTCAATTTTATCTAAAAAGGATAATATCATTGGTAAATCTTAGATGGACGCCGTGTAGGTCCAATTAATCTCTTTAAACATATATAATAGCAGGTTGGCAAATATGAAGAGGTAGTAGGAAAAGTTATGTCGGTTTTTAACGTTTTAAACGTAGACATAACTGAGAATAAGTGAAACAATAATGACCCCAAAATTGTGATAAGTACCTGTATTCTTTATAAGTGGAAACTGAGAAAAACGAGGATGCAGGGGGAAGAAAGGTATTCAAGGCTTCTGAATATGAGCAAACAATATAACTAATACATGAATCACGTACTGCGGAAGAAATTGTCATCGAAAACACCGCCTTGCAGTCAGTTATTAAACTTAACATGAGAAATTGGGAGAACAATTCTATTGTAGCCAGAGACCATGAGACAATACTTTCAGCTTGGAAAACGTCATGACCTGACCCGCGTGCAGACAAAATGCTGATTATGATGAATACAAGGTTGTTTACAATAATCCATCGTGCTAATATCATTGATCAACTTCGTATGAATCAATTCTAAAACAACCGAAACCACTAGATTTGTACAATCATCTGGAGCTGAACATCATCGCTCTACAGGACATCAATAAGGGAGGAAACAAAGTTATTGCTTCGATTTCTAATTTCTGTCTTATTCTACAAATACATTATTAGGAATATGGGATATTATCTGAGTCACACACCCATTTTTATACTAGGTTCCATCCGGTGAACATCAGTCTAATCCCAAGAACCATGATTTCTGAACCGAGTAACAAATTGATAGAAAAAAATATTCAAATATATTATTTATTACGGTAACATTTCATAGAATGTCTGTTTATAATATAACTATTTGTGTTGATGTATATAGTAATTGTAGATTAAATAAAACATGGTATCTACGTTATTATTCAAACAAAAATCATTGCATAAATATGTTAACTCCATTCATATATTTATTTACTAAAGATTTACCTATTAAACTTTAAGAGTATATACTAGAAATATATATAGTAATATTGTTGTTCATTTTATCCAATTCTACAACGTCTCACTTTAACCACCTCAGAATCGACAAAACGTATCAACTAAATTCTGTAATATTAAATATATGATAAGAAATTAAACAGAAGGAAGGGAGCGAAAACTTTGCGGCATGGAACGTGCACAACTTTCTGCTGATACGAATAGGCGTTTTTTACCACACTCTGGGAAACGACAAACCGAGTTCCATTAAGCTCTTTATTAGAGATAATTTTTTGTTTTTTATGGCTTTCACATAACATCCGCAGAAAAAACGTTCCTCGTCCGTTTAATTGACATTTAGTATAAAAAAAACGATATTAAAGTCTGTGGCCAAAACTATTAAATACTTAAGACGTCTCAGAAAGATTCTGTTCCTATGAAAGGTTGCTTAAAATAAATTTGTTTTCCAAAATAATGAATTTCATCATGCTTTAAAAAGAATTGTGCCATGTAAATTTATCATGAAATATATACAGTACTAAACTTTAGGTGCAAAAATGGAAGGTGAGGCAAAATATTAATTATTACAATATAGGTTAGTAAATCTAATGATTCAAGAAACAAAGCAGCATAATAGAAGGGCATACAAATCTTCGTATCGTATAAAATGTATCAGTTAAGAAAATTTCTTCCGGCAAAAAGTATTGAGAATAAATGTAGCTGTAATAATTAAAGTTCTTCCATTAAATAATTAAAAAATCTCAAAAAGTATAATTTTACAGTTACACAATTGATTTATAAACGTCCATTTTTACAAAAAAACTTATTATATGTTGAACGAATACTTTCTCACTGTAAATTTTTTAAGCTTTTCGTACAAAATACATTTTTACTCATTACAAATCTTTATAGCCAAAGTTCAATGAAAAATCATTAAAATTTGTAAAGAACATAACTTAATTGGCCACATTGAATATATCTATTATTATAAAAAATCTCGACAAAGCGCAGATTTTTAAACTTTTTTATTACTTACACTTAGCGTTAATGGTTACGATATCTCAACTCCTAATTTAATAGCAAAAGAACTTTACGAAAAGAACTAGTGAACTATTTTAGTAGTAAGAAATGTCCAAGTACTATTAAACTACGAAATTTTTGGTAAATTAAAATGAAATTATTTTTTACCCAGGATTATGTGGAAATAATGGCATTTACAGGGAATGGAGTTAACACAGGTGATTAGTGTATATTTTTGTATAAAACTGATCTCCATGCATTTCAAAAAATTAATAAACATATTTAAAATAGATCTCAAAATACTAAAGATGCAATGAAAAGTATTAATAAATAAAAAAAATCAAACATTATAGCATCAATTAATATAACTAATGTTAAAATAAAACGGAAGCCAAGGGTAATGATAACGTTTTTGAGACCAATTAAAAATATTGTTCGGTAAAAGCCAAATATACTACACTACTCTACATAAAAATAAAAATTAAATCTACTAAATTTAAAACGCACGCGCCAGCATGGAAATCACTTAATATTTTACACAATAATGAAAATGATATGTTTTAAGTAGTAGAGACGAAGAATAATATAAAAGTTACCCTTTTACCTGCCGGTGTACGTCCATAATACCTTTTATTGATTTATTTTTAATACACCATATTCTGATATATACATAAATGCTACGTTAAAATGCTACGATGAAAGCTATTTACAATTAAGGTGGTGGTAATATATTTTTTAGCCCAGTTTTGAATAAACTATGGTATAACTTCTTAATATTATGGAGAATATTATAAAATGTATTGAACAGCTCTATGACTAAGTTGACTGCTTATACTAATTCTATCGAAACTTGATTTTAGTATACGCGTAGATTCTGGGTTATGATCTACATTAAAAAATTGCTAGGAGCAACACGATTGAAATAACTGAATCAAAATGTGATGCGAGCTATTTTGTAAACGACCGCAAGTATTATTTGATTTTTTTTTTCAACGCGTCTCGCGGCTGCTGGTAGTACGTTTTTGCAAAATTTATAACCTGCCATAAAAATTTTAAATTTTTGTAGGATTGTATCAAATAGGTGTGTAAATTTAAAACAACTAGTTTTATTATTTATTTTTTAATTCATTAATTTATTATTATTTGTCCATATACTGTACAGGGTGATTATTTTTAGACGCCTAGCCCCGATTTATGGAAAATTGTTGGATATTTACTTTTTTTTTTAAATGTAGAATGGTATAGTGCATATCAACGAGTATACTAACGTATTTGCCATTTGGTAATGAAAAGGACGATGGGCGCTGCGACGCCAAACTACTTTTTTTCCATTGACATACCTTTTGTAAAACGGCATAGGAAAGCCCTAATTTTTTTCAACATTTTTTCCTTAAACTGTTTTTTTCTAATTTATTTTGCAAACAAGTTTTGCAGCAAAAACTCTCTAAAATATTATTTTTTGGTCATCGCGGTTGCCATGGATCGTATGCCACGTTTGATGGTTTTCAAAGAATTTATCTAGTAGGCGGCTGTCATACTTTAATCTGACAGCTCTTGTTGCTACAACTCCATAGAGTTAAACTAAGTAAACAGTGTGTTAAAAAGCTTCTGAGTGGTTTTTCACGCTGAAAAAGTAGATGTGATTCTTATTTATGAAGAAGCATGAAGAAATTCTCGGGAAGCCGTTAGACTGTATCGAAAACGTTACCCCGAAAGGTATATTCCGGATCACACTATGTTTTGTCGATTAGAACGAAATTTGAGGAGCAATATGAATGCATTTCCTGGTCAGAAAGGAATTTCTAACAGATTAAAAAAAAGCCAAAATTATGCAATATTTTCAAAAACCATCCATATAATTCAATTAGATAAGCAAGCAGGCAATTCAATGTATCTTATGTATGTCAGAAATCTGTTAAAGCTAACAAATACCGCGACAATAAAATGCATAATCTTCAGTTCTTAACACAATTTGATTCAGAACGACGACTGAGTTTTGCAGCAGAAATGATGATTAAATAAAACGAAGAACGTTATTTTCTGAATCATATATATCATGGACAGATGAAAGTAATTTTATCAACAACGGCAAATCTAACAGAAAAAATTATCATTACTGCTCTGACGAGAATCCATACAACGTAAATCAAATTCAGAATCAAGTCCATTATGGCCTTAATGTATGGTGTGGGATAATTGAGAGACATTTGGCTGGACCATACTTTTTTGAGGGAACACTAATTACAAAGAAATCATAACAAACACGCCCCTGATTATTTTAAAATAATAATTCCGAAAATAGATTTTCAGGCACAAATATTCAGGCTAACAAAATTATCTTCTATTTTATCGCTTTTAATCTCCTAAGTTGAATAATCAAATTCCATTATTCACATTACCTGACTAGGTAGCGATAATGCCTCGCTCCTGTCGCAAAAACTAGTTGCTCACATAGACCGTTGCGTTAGGACCCTTTCAAAACATATTTCACCCACAAAATCTATACTACATATTGAGCGATATTTAAAAAACCAAGTGTGTTCAAGTACAGCTTGAACATACGACCCGTTGAACAATCATGTAAAACAAAGATGAATAATAGGAAACATACTTTTTCGTTTACAAGTATATTACATTTTAAGTATTATTATTAAATTGTATTGTTCAAAGGCAATATTTAAACAGATAATTCTACTTGTGCTAGAAATTTTTTTTACAAAACGAATGGGTCTTTTCGTAAAAGTTCAGGGACATATTTTGCTTTTTCCTCGTTATATTGTTTTTATTGTTGTGTTATCCCTTTGCCGGATGAATTGCAACGTAGTCATGCAATTAGGTAATCTTATTTTAAATCAATCTACCGCAAAAAAAAACTTTAACTATTATATGCGGTATATGGTATTATTATTAAATTTTGTTTATTTCTGCCGATAACTATTTTTGCTATAACATTTTTGGTTATTTAACATTGATGGTTTAACCTCAGCGTTTTCATGTCAGAAAAATACCGGATATTAAAAGGATTCTGAAACTAATGCGTATTAAAATTTAACTTCATTACAATTATCGTAAGCGAAAAATTGATATCCTCTGACCTTGTTATCAAATTTTCAATCATATTTGTTTACATATTTTTCAAAGTTCGAAGTGTAAAACAAGATTTAATATTTTGGTGAACTTCTCAGATTTATTATTTTATCAAGATTTTAATAGATAAAGTTCCTTCATTCCTGCAAAAACTTTTGAGTTTTATACAGAAACGAAAATAAAGTTAATTTATTTTAAAAAATCTCGTTTCATCAATAATTTTTTTTACGATATACAGTAGTTGATTTAACACGTAGGCTGAAAAGTAGTAGTGTTAGCTCTGACACATAAATGTCGCCCTTTTCAAAAAATCCATATGATTTTTTAGGAAATATCAACTTTCAAACGACACCTGTCAAAATTTCAAAACAATTCGACGATTAGTTTACAAGTTACAGTGGTTTTAGTGACGCTACTTTTGATATTTTCAAAACAAAAAATCGAATTTCGTGTTAAACACTGTTTTTTGATGGGAAAAATACCGTTCAAGCAAAGCGATAACTTGATAAGAGTTAGGGGGACTCTGCCCCTGAAAAATCACTCATCATTTACTGGTATGCTGAATTTAAACGCGGTCGTACAGATACAAATGATGCTGAACGCTCTGGACGACCAAATGAGGTGGTTACACCGGAAAATATCAAAAAAATTCACAAAATTGTTTTGGATGACCGTACAGTGAAATTGCATCAAAGAGAGCTGACACTCCCTAAAGATATCAATAGAACGTGTTGGTCATATTTTGCATAAATATTTGGGCATGAGAAAGCTCTGTTCAAAATTGATACCGCGTTTACTCACAGTGAACCAAAAACAATAACATGTTGATGATTATAAGCGCCGTTTGGACCTGTTTGAGCGCAATAAAAAGGATTTTTTCATGCGATATGTGACAATGGATGAAATATGGAATCACCACTACACACCGGAATCAAATCGGACAGCAGCCGGTGAAAGCCTCCCGAAGCGATCAAAGACAGGACAGTCAATTATGAAGGTTTTGGCTTCTGCATTTTGGGATGAGCATGGAATAATTTTTATCGATATGCTGAGGGAAAAACCATCAATAGCGAATATTATATAAAGTTTATAGTGCGTTTGAAGGCAGAAATCGCAAAAAAACCGCCCCAAATGAACAAGTAAAAAATGCTCTTTCATCAAGACAATGCACCGTGTCACAAGTCGATGATTACGTTGGAAAAATCGCATGAATTGAAGTTCGAATTACTTCCTCATCCACCATATTCTTCAGATTTGGCCCCCAGCGACTATTATCTATGCCTCAAAAAATGCTCGCGGAAAAAAGATTTGACTCCAGTGAAGAAGTTATCGCCGAAACTGAGGCCTGTTTTGAAGGCAATGACAAATCCTTCTACAAGAAAGGAATAGAAATCTTAGAAAAGCGTTGGACTGATTGTATCGCTCTTTAAGGAGACTATATTGCTGAATAAAGTCGAATTTTGCAAAAAAAAAAATGTGTTTTAAGTAGCTAGACCAAAAACTTTTCAGCTTACGTGTTATATCTTATAAGAATGCTCAAGCTGTCTCAAGGCCGCGCCTAGAAAGTGTACTTGGGCTGTTAGTTTAAAATATCTTTTAAATCAAGAAAGTTTGAACCAAACTGAAAAAAATATTAATTATGAAAAAATCCGTAATCAGGACAACATAAACAAAACTAAGACAAATACAAATATATAGAAAAATCGTTAGTTTTTAAGACTGCACTTTTTCAATTTATTTTAAAACGTTCAGACAAAGACTTTTACAAGACAATATACGAAACCAAGTCAAACATTCTAAAGTATACTGTACTTCCATATACAGGCAAAAACAATAAGAATGAACTTGCACTAATTATTATACAAATAAAGCATTTAGATTTAAATAATATATTGTCCACTATCTGTTTCCCACTCCTCTGTGCAAATAAACAAAAGATCAAAACTAATATACCTTTACGAAGTGTTACGGAGCCAACATTCCTTGTCATTAAAAGGACCAATCTAGATTACAACATACGCGTTTTGTTAATATCTTGTTCTTCACATGGCTCATATCCATGTAAATACTATCGTTAGAAAAAAATTGTGAGCGCATAGAGTAATAAAAATAAACAATAATCTGTTACTTTCAGAGTTTTGTGTTAAAATTTTGCACGATTTCCACTAACGTAACGTAATAGGCCAAATAAGATAAACGTGGTGGTCTTAGTTCCGTGGTCATCGTCCCGGCATCCGGTCCCGGGTGCCAATCCCGGCAGGTCAGTGTACTTATTTATTAACTGATTTAAGTATGTTTGGTTCGGCCACATATATAGGTAGTAGTTGTTGCAGAAATGTAATAACGCCCATAGCGGCACTACCGCGTTATCTAAAAGGGGCCGTGAAATACAAACGAATGTTTCGGAAGTTAGACAACGTTTACGGATATTACGACATCCTCGCCGATATACATCCACAAAGGGTAATACCTATTCAGGAGGAGAGGTGACCGATAAAAAAAACAATCTCAACTAGGCTGAAAAATCGGGCTGTCCGTCCCTAGGATAACTAGAGGTGTATTTTAAATATTTTCAAATGCCCCAAAAAAAGGTAATTTAGCGTGATCGATTGAAATTATTTTAAGTTAACAAAGTCGGATATAACTTCAGCATTTCTTAGAAGAATAGAAAGGTATAACATCACAGGAAATTTTAAGGCAACCATTACTCTTATTATGTATTGCGATTTTTTTTTATTGGCACAACTAATGAATTTGACAATATAATGTTCGGTTATTTTAAAATAAATATTATGTCTAAAAAATTAAAAATTTCATCGTTTTAAAAATAAAATATTCGAATTTTGTATGCGAAAAAATTTCAATATTATTTTCTAACCACAATTTCCGGCTCACTCATAACAATGTCGACCAGAATATTTATGTAATAGGAAACTTCCGTATCTGCAGTATCTCTGAATAATAAAGTTCTTTTATTTGAACATTAGATATGTAAGATAAATAAGCTTAAAATGTAAAAAAAAATTGCCTTTTCCGACAGAGTGTCAAACTCGCGTAGTCAAAAAGTTTATTGTTACACACCTGATAACAGATGCAAAAACTAAATTAATAAATTACTGAAAAGTATAACGCCCTCAAAGCGTTGAAAATACATCTGACACGTGAAAGTCTATAGACGAAATTTTAGTGGCAATACGGTTGTTACCCCTATAATAGTGTTTCGATCGGTAAAAACCAATTAAGTTGTTTCTATGTTTAAGATCTTCCAATTTGCAAGCCATGTTAATTTTCATCTTTAGTAAAGTGACTTCAGCTCCGAGTGGTCGAAGTAGACTGATTAAGTAGTGCGAAGTGAACCTTGTTATTTTTTGCCCACTGTTTATAAATGTAAAATTTTATTGTTATATTATAAGTTAATTCTACAGGATTTAGGAAGCAGGGGTTTCAAAAAAGTATTCTCTATTAAATCTCATTTACTACCAGTTCAATTAACAACCTAACAAGAACGTCTTTGGTCAGTTTTAAGACGAGACTTTTTTTTAAATACGACTAGTTATTAGAAACTAAACCGAGACATTTACTAGACTTTTCCCAAAGACAAGATGGAACACCGAGTTATAAATAATATAAATGTTAAACGTACACCCGTAGGTAGAGGGGCTGCTTCGGTCACCTATGCAATGGCGCTGCGCTGGATCTGGGCTGACGGCGGCCGTCTTACCTGGCGAAACTCTTGAACGCCGCGGATTGTGGATTGATGCACAGTGGGACCCGACTGGTGTTCAATTGTTCGGCTATGAACTTGTGCATTTCCTCTGGAACAAATAAAACATAAATTTTTGAGTATAAATTACTAAGATCAAATAGAAATACCTTGTTAGAAAATAATTTGTCTTTTTCTTTGATTATACTTTGACAGGTTTGCCAGATTCTACTAAAATAGTTAGATTGACAAATACCTTGTATAAACAAGTTGAATAATAAAGGAGATGTACGAAAATGGATTGAAATTTTTTTTTCTTCATTTTTCTGAGCCAAACAAAATTTATTTTTTAACAGTTTCCCTTTAACTCATTACAATGTTTTCAGTGTTTTTTAAGAAACGTTAGTTTCTGAGAATAAGTTTTATCTACACTAGAAAAATATTATAATTAACAGTACTTATCACCCATCTGAAAAACTTTTCTTCCCAGGTTTCTTCTTCTTTCAAATTTCGGAAGAGAAAATGTTAAGACGAAGAAATGTCTAGAGAGTACCGTGGAATGAAAAATTAATTTGTACTTAGGTGAGCGAAATTTCGCCACCTAAACGGCTGAAAAAGAGATTTTCTTTTTGAATAAAAGCGGACGTTTTCGCTTGATTTCCTCGTCCAGACGTTGTAATAATTGAGAATAATATTCTCCTGTACTAGTTTACAGGTTTCTTGATGAGGGTGTTTACAGGTAGTTGAGAAGAATTATCTCATGAAAATTCTAAAAAAAATCATGGCCATTTGCTTGCTACCTGACGGAGCTTGCTTTCGACCTCTTCGGGAGTCGGTTCGTTTTGGGCAGTCTAAAGCTTCGACTCAAAACGGCTAAGGTACAATAATGAAATGTTCAACTGTTCTTATTTTTCTTCAACAGTGGGCAAACGTGACACCCAAGGCTTGTTCAGCTTTCTTATATCCAGCGGCCATCTGTCACGATGTGATAAAGGCAATCAAGCCCTTCCGATGTTGTAGTTCTCGGTTATCTGCACCGTTCCTCGTCGAAAATACACGTTTACCCATGTCTGAACTCAGCAGACAACGTTTTTCACAGTTGTAAAAATGGGAGCCAAGTAGCAACGGCTCAATCTCTACGAATAGTTTTTGATATACTAAAAATTGAGTATAAAGTATTCCAATTAGAGACTGGCTGTAGAGCAGAACAGCCCAAGCCAATGTTTTTAAAATAAGGGGCCGCATCTCCATATACTAAATCTAATTTACTTTTGATTTCCGTTGGAATTGTTTCTTTCAAATGAAGAAATTTTCTATAATACTCCAATTTATCCATTGTCGATAAAATGTCACTTTCGATAGCCATCGATCGAATAAGCATTGAATTTTGACTAAAAACATGTTCCTTGTTCCTCAGATCAGAATCATTTCAATCTACCCTTTGAATTTTTTTTTTTTGATCCTACGTGTTATCCGTGAGGATCTTGATAACAATCTTTCGTTTTGAGGTTAAAAAATATACATTTTATTAGTATTTTATAAGTTATTCCTACAGGTCTCAGGAGTTGCTGTATAGAATGTATTAATTTACACCTTTTTAATTAGGCAAAGACAACTCCAAAGTAATTTTTAATTGATTTTACAGTTGTTAGGTTACTTGGTAGTAAAACTAAGTTCCTGCTGTAATGATTAGAATATTGTTTTTTAAAAGTATGAAGTTTTTTTTTCCGATGTATAGTGGAGAGAATTTAACTATGATTAAAAATAATATTTAAGGGCATATTAATAGTAATAATTCGACACATTTATACCCATACCCTATGTTAATCTGAAAGTTTCGGGTCATCCTACGTAATACATAATTAGCCTAAATATTTTTTATGTTGTCACCTACTACTAATTTCAAAAACCCTTTCACCAAATAATTTTTGTTGCCATTTTCGTGGCTATTAGGATTAAAAATTTCTGTATGTTTCCTTTGCCTTTTTTAGTGAATTATATTTCTGAATCAAACACGCAAAATTTACTTTTGTACTAATAATAACACGTAGGCTGAAAAGTTTTTGGTCTAGCTACTTAAAACACATTTTCTTTTGCAAAATTCGACTTTATTTTACCAATATAGTCTCCTTCAAGAGCGATACAATCAGTCCAACGCTTTTTCTATACCTTTCTTGCAGAAGGATTAGTCTTTGCCTTCAAAATAGGCCTCAGTTTAGGCGACAACTTCTTCATTACGAGCCAAATCTCTTTCCCGGGAGCCTTTTTTGAGGTCTGCGAATAGATAATAGTCGCTGGGGGCCGAATCTAGAGAATACGGTGGATTAGGAAGCAATTTGAACTTCAATTCATGCAATGCCATCGTAACCATTGCCTTGTGACACGGTGCATTGTCTTGATGAAAGAGCCCCTCTTTCTTGTTCATTTCTGGCCGTTTCTTTGCGATTTCTGACTTCAAACGCACCAATAACATTATTCGCTATTGATGATTTTTCCCTTCTCAGCACAGTCGATGAAAATTATGAATTTGGTCGCTTCGGACGGCTTTCACCGGCTGCTGTCCACTCAGTTAACTGCCGATTTGAGTCCAGTGTGTAGTGGTGGATCCATGTTTCATCCATTGTCACATATCGCATGAAAAAATCCTTTTTATTGCGCTTAAACAGGTTCAAACAGCGCTCAGAATCATCAACAAGTTGTTTTTGGTCCACTGTGAGCAAACGTGGTACCCATTTCGAATAGAGCTTTCTCATGCACAAATGTTCATGCAAAATAGGACCAACACGTGCTTTTGATATCTTTAAGGTGTCAGCTATCTTACGCAATTTCACTCTACGGTCATCCGGATTTTTTTTATGTATTCCGGTGTAACGACCTCATTTGAACGTTCAGAGCGTTCAGCATAATTTGTATCTGTACGACTGCGTTTAAATTCAGCATACCAGTAAATGATGGGTGATTTTCCAAGGGTAGGGTCGCCGTAACACTTATCAAGCCATTGCTTTGCTTCAACGGTATTTTTTCCCATCAAAAAACAGTGTTTAATCAACACACGAAATTTGATTTTTCCATTGTTTTGAAAATATTAAAAGTAGCGTCACTAAAACCACTGTAACTCGTAAATTAATCGTCGAAATGCCATGAAACTTTGACGTATCGTTTGAAGGTTGGTACTTCCTAAAAATCATCATGGATTTTTTGAAAAGGTCGACATCTAATGTGTCAGGCCAAAAACTTTTCACCTTTTCACCCTACGTGTTATGTAATTTTTCTGATAGTTTTTTTAAGATACACCTTTAAATTGATTAGCAAAAATTTTTTTAATCAATAATAAATAGAAACAGTATATTGAGATTGAAACATGGGATTTCTCATTCAACCGCTCTCCTTTAAAGCCCCTAGAGTGCCTTAAGGGTAATGATAATCATAATTCTTTTTTTGAAGCGGGTCAACTTTAAATTACTTTCTGACATTTTGTATATTATTACATATATATTATTACATGCGTCTTCAGGCGTTTCGTCGATTTTCCGAGCAATGAAGAACTTCGAGGATATATTAGAGAGCCGTAGATAAAACATTGAAAAGTAACTCTGTCAACAGTCAAAATCTTAGGGCATATTTTGATGATAACGAATTTTTTATGAAATTCTTTATCGACCGAGACTTTGGGTACTCTGGTAGAAAGCGTACCGACACCCACCATCAAGCTCTGATCCCAAGAATTAGTAGTAACCGAAAAATTACCGGTACAGTCATGTTTTTGAAGAAATTGAAACTGTGTCTTTTGAAGATCTTAAAAAAAGGGGTTATATTATTGTACACATATTCCTGAAGATTTTATAAAACTTTAAAACGAACTCGTTCATTTTTAGTGTTCCTTACGGAACTTCGGTGTCTGTCTGTCTGTCCTACCCGATTTTCTCCGAAATTATTTGACATAGAAAGTCGAAATTCTGCACTAATATAGGAATTGATGGCCCCATCAGATCCGTGTAGCTGTGAAAGTTAAATTTTGACTTAAAAGGCTTTTGGGAGTAAAATCGGAAGCGAAAAAAAAATTTTACCAGGTCATCGAGTGGAGTGTCAAATGAAAGCTTGTGAAAACACGATTTCAAAAATATATATAATGTAATACTTGCGCACACTTTCCTTTGTATTATTTTTAAAAAACTGCGAAAAACTGCTGTCCCTCTTATCTCGAAAAGTACTGATCAAAAAATTTTTAAAAAATTCTGGAATATTCGCCACAACGTGTAGATCGAACGAAAATTATCACCTTTAATAATTTATCTGGTACATAAAAAACAAAAAAATTTCAAGGTCATCAATTTTCAACAAAGATGGGAAACAAACTTTGTTAAAAAATCATTTGGGGTATGTTTTGTGAAATCATTGATCATTTTATACCTCCGTAACAAAAATTTTTATTTTAAAAGTAGTCAACGTACGGAACACTAATTGCGCAAGTCCGACTTGCACTTGGCCGGTTATATTTATATATAGTAACTCTTCAACCTTTCTGAAATTTTTGCAGATACAATTTCTAAGGTATATTTATTATAACAAAATTTAAACTTAAAAATTTGCATTTTGGTGTTTGATATTAAAAGGTTTGCAAGTCTTTTTCTCAAGTCGTAATTTAAGGTATCGTGGTAATCATCAAAATATGCCTCACGATTTCCGACTGCACTAAAATCGCATCCCATCTTTGTTATTAACATACTAAAATCATGAAATGAGAATATTTTATTTTTTCGTGTTACCTTTAACTTGTTGCACCGATGTTAATTTCCTTTCCCAATGATCGTCGAAGGCCTGTGGCGCCGTGTTCTCGAATTCGGAAGTGTACTGTCTCATACCGCTAGCCGTTGTGTAGCAACATTTACACATACATGAATGGTACCTTAACCTACCTTCATCTAAGTAAGGGTGCGCTAACGCATCGACCACAGATATTCTCTTATCCTATAAAACAGAAAAAATTAATTTTTATTTTAAGTTAAATATAGTGCTAATAGATAGTTATTACGCAATTTCGTGTAAAATCCTTGTTTAGGAATTAAGAGTAAAGTGCACTGCTCCACGTGTAAGCGAAGCCGAAATAAATAACTAAATTTATTTTTTACATATAAATTGAAGGTTTTAATTTAATGTGTGAGAAAACACCATATCTTTTGTGTAAAGTTAAATCGCCTTACATCTTCAAGGCATGTTGTCGTCGACATTTTCTGCATACTATGGCAATGATCTCCAAATTTTTCGAATCTCGCGAGACAACAAATCAAAGTCCTTTACAAGAGATCAAACGTTTTCAATAGGGTTGGCGTCCGGTGAATGCGATGGCCACTCTAGTATCTTATCGTGGGTTCAAGCGGGCCGCTGCGCGACGTGATTTTCGCCCAACAAAAGTTCGCCCAACGTGCTCCGGAATTTGACATCATGAGCACGAAGATGTTGTCGAATGGTTTCATGGAACACATTCAAAACCGATTTTCTCAATTTTGCCGCTCCTTGACGCAGTATCACTTTCGTGAAAACAAAGACACAATTCGTTTTTCTACTTTCGGAGTGACAGCCTATCGAGCCACGTTTTGGCAAGTCGTCGACATTTTTCGTCTCGTTAAAACGATTTACCTACTTCTTCACAAACGATACCGACTTTTTAATATATTTAGCGGCCGCGGAATGTGTCATTTTAGGCCCCTTTGGATGGGAAGAAAGAAAGACTGCCGCGAACTGTCGCGCAAACGAGTGACACATTTTGGATTTTACGCGATTTCGACAAAAGTTCGGAATCGACTGATATATATCAATCGGTTTTATAACGTCTTCCGTCTTCCGATGCCTAACTTCCACTCCTCCCGGTTTCTCCATCCCTCCTCCTGTAGATCTCTCTCTAATACTTCCTTGTTGATTCCTGCTCTCCAGCTTTGGCGTGGTCTTCCTCGCTTTCTTTTTCCATGAGGGTTCCAATTTAAAATCTTTTTAGGTAGTCGGTCTTGTGACATTCTCTGTACATGTCCGTACCATACCAACTGTTCTGATTTCGTCCACTATATCGTGCTTTATTTCTAAAGCTCGTCTTATCGTGTCATTTGGTATGCGGTCTTTTCTGGATTTTCTGGCTGCTCATCTCCAGAAATCCATTTCTGTAGCGTTTAGTATTTTTTCTGTTCTTTCCTTCAATGGCCACACCTGGGAGCTGTAAGTTATTATACTTTTCACTATTGAGTTTTTGTTGCATAAATTCTCTTCTTTATTTTGTACGTGGTTACTTTTGTTTTTTGTCTCATAGTATCTATTACTATTAAGCATTGCAATCGCTTTTTTCTGCCCCTTGGTATGTTCCTCTCGAATATAACTGCTTCTTTCTTATTTTTCAATGGTTATGTTTTTGTCTCATAGTATACTATTAAGTGTTTTTCCGGATCCTTAGATATTCTCGTTCCCGTCCCTAATATTCTCTTATATACTGGCACAGTGTTTGATGGTGTGTCCTGTGGCCAGTTTCAAGTCCTGCTGTTGTCCTCCGACGCACATGTACTCGGTCTTTTTAATATTGACTTCTAGACCCCATTTTTCATATTCCTCTATAAGTTTTCGTGTCATGTATTCCATATCATCGATGTCCTGAGCGACTACTACCTGGTTGTCTGCAAATGATGTGCAGCGTGTACAATGTAGTATCGTCATCCAGTGGTAATCCCATACTGCTGTATTTCCTTTTCCAGTTCTTCAGTGCACTCCCCAAATAGATTTTAACTAGCTTTGGGGATATACAGCAGCCCTGTTTGAGACCCTTTGTGACCTGGAACCCTGTTGTTATACCATATTTGGTTTTCACACTACTTCTTGCGTCTTGGTGTAAGGATTTTACGGCTTTAATTATTTCGGTGCTTACATTACTCTGTTGTAGTGTTTCCCACAATCTCATTAGGGGCACGCTGTCGTAGGCTTTTTTTAAATCAACAAACAAGACATGGACTTCCTGATCAAATGCGGTTTTCTTTTCTAGGATTTGTGTCAGTGAGAGAGTATCGACTGATACTTTTACTAAAATGCGTCCTAGACAAAGGTTCCCTCTACCGATTTTTTGTTGCATCGCTAGAATCGCATCTACCAGAAACGAATTATCACGGACACGTTCTTATTTGACTGTACGTTGCTGTTTTTGCTTACTTTTGTGAATTTTTGACAAAACAACGTGACAAGCTCCGATCTATTATATTAAATAGTAATTTTGACAACCCCCCAATTAATTTGTATCTGCCCCTAATATATGTTATGTATGTATTTTACTTTTGTGGCTTCTGATTATTTCATATTAATCCCTGCAATTTTTTTAATAACTGTAGTCGGATTCTTATTTAGTTGCATCGACTATTCGTTAGTAGCCGCTTCTAGATCAGAAATATAACTTAAGTGGAAATGTTTACTTCTTTCTAGTAGTTTGCCCAACTTCATGTTATACAGGTCATTAGTAACATTTTACCTTTTGACATTCACTTGAGAGTATTACTAGGGTAGTGACTTATTTCCGTTTAAAATACCGCATTAACCAATAGTCGATGCGACCGACCGAGAATTTAACCACTATTTTTTTTTAAATAGCTTCCATAATATAAAACTAAAGACGGGTGACGAATATTACCATAGTAATGAATTTGGAGCTAATGTTAATACACTTTGCTCATCTCAGACGGTTTAAAACTGACATACAAAATACATTGCTTTAGCGTATAGCTGCTACGTACTTATCTACAACTTGTGTAATTGTTTGTCTAACTCAAGGCGATAATTATAATTCTTATTTATGTAGTACTTGCAATTTTTAAGTTTAATAAAACTGCTGCTCATTTTTCTGTCCGATTTAAACCATACTCTAACGAAACAGGAGCTAAGTCAATTTTTGATGATTGAAATAATGACGTAATCTCGTAGTTTTTTCTATGTATCCTTTAATTTATTTTTTCTGAAAATTGTGGACCTCTGTTAGCAGTTAAATTGCTAGTATTCGGTAAGTTAATAAATCGTTATCAAATAAATAATAAGTATAAGGGATAATCTCCGAATTGTTCGAGTTCCTAATTTTAAATTTTAGACACGTGTAATACTCGGGAGAAAACGGCTAAGATTGCTCTTTTACCATTGAATCCTACGGGAAAAAGATCTAGGTAGAGGTACGTTGCTTAGTCTTTATTGAACAAATAAGAAAATTAAACTCAATTCATTAGCAATTTCGTTTGCAGGCGAAAAGGTGGAAAAATAATTTAATATAGGAGTGTGTGATATTTTTTCTCATTTTCACAATACAAATATTTACCTTTTTATGAATACAGCAATTTTAAATTAAACTTGAAAATAGAGTTATTTTATATCTAACTTTGAACACAAAATAAAACCTAGAAAACTCTTGTGTTATTTATCTATCATCTTTTGGCTTGTTACTGAGTAAAAAAAAGCTAAAAAAATCAAAAAAATCTCTTTCTCTGGCACAGGGTACTTTCAGGGATTGACGATGCAAGGGAATCTCGATAATGATACACAAGAAATACCAATATTGTCTTAGTAACTGGAATGCAATAAATGAAAGACTAGTCACAGTAAATCTTAACATACGAGAACGTAAAGTATCTATCATAGCTGTTAGGCCCTAAATGAAGATGCACAACAATTAGAAAAGGGAGTTTTACAATCCACTCAACGATACAATTGCTGGGATAGGTGGCCAATGTGAAAGTGTATTACTTGGAGACCTCAATGCCTGAACAGGTACTAAAGAAAATAGTGAGGTAATCGATAAATATGGTGAAGAAACCCTAAATCAAAATGGACAGTGACTGACAAAAATATGTGAACAACATGAACTCAAAATATTAAATGGTTACTATCAACATAAAAACATACACAAATATACATGGCACCAAGACACAAGAGGTTTAAAATCCGTATCAATTATGTTATTGTAAAACAACAAGCAAGATACCAGAGTATACAGAGGTATAGAATGTGGTTCAGATTACTACTTCCTAGCATCAAAAATGTATATCCATATCGCTAACATAGAAGATAAAACAAATGAGGTCAAAATAGGGCAAATAAGATACAACTTGGATGGACCCTACGAGAATAGTATCAGAACATTCTACCAAAATAGGTTAGATTCGAAGATTACCTAACTCAAGAAACTGAACATCTGTACAAACATATAACGGCATCTGTGGATTCTGCAGTTTATGGGGCCCTAGGATAAAAAAGTAAGCACCATCACACGCATAATTGCAACATTATCTGGAATACGACACTAGAAGAATAAAGAACTAAGAAACAGGAAGCATATAAACAATGGCTGAACAGTAAAGACACCAACGGTAAAATTATATACAAACATATACAAAGGGAGTAGAAAAAGATGAAAAAATAAACGTAACATAGGAAAGAAAATTAAGAGTAATTGACTCCTGTATAGGCGGGACAAGAACATCAGAAGCCTGGAAGTTAATTAAGTCGCTGAAAACAAACACCACAAATAAAACGCATCTCCGGCCAATTCAAACAGACGAATGGCAACAGCACTATACAAACGAACTTACTAAAGACAAACAACAATATATAGTAAACTCTCCTAGATCTTACAACATACAAGGACAACACATCAGTAACATCTACTGAGGATATGATCCGCAAAATTATAAAATCAATGAAAAAAAAAGCTGCTGGACCACCAGGACTACCTGCGAGCTGTTAAAAAATGGTACTGAAAACTTAATTAAACACATAAAGGAACAGCTTACCAGACACCGAGATACAATACCAATAAGCTAGAAGGAGGCTTGGATAACACCAATCCATAAGAAAGGTCCAAAATAGATACAAATTACTGGTATATCTCCATCACTAATACCATGAGCCGCCTATATGGAATAATATAGGAAGGATTTGGCCCTCAAGAAATAGAATGGCAGGATGGCTTTCGAGCCGGTAGATCTTGCGTTGATCACATTTTCAGCCTGGTACAGGTAAATGAAAAGAGAGTGGCGACAAACAGAGAAGTTTAACTATTGTTTGTGGATCTCACCAAGGCATAGGATAGTGTACCGGTACAGAAACTTTGGCAGGTCTTAGAACGATCTCCTGTAAATAACACCGTAATAACAGCTGTCAAACAATTATACGAACACTTATCATCAAGAATTAAAACAAGAAACACCGTGTGAGACAGCTTTGAAGTCGTCAAAGGTCTTAGAGAGGGATGCTTCCTTTCCCTCACATTACTTAAAATATATCTCGACGAAGTGTTAAAGAATTGGAGGAGAGCGTGTAGCGGAAGGGGCATACAATTGAACGATGATACAACGCTCTATACCCTTCATTTCGCGGATGATTAGGTTGTGATTGCTCAGGATAACGAGGGTGGATCTGGAATTTATGGCCTAAGACTGTTATAAAGAGTGGGGCTTATTGATCAACAGAATATCGATAGATGTTTTGTTGATCAATAGATCAACAGTATCTATGTGTTGGAAGAGAGATAACAAAGATCTTCAAGTAGACCAAAAGAATGTAATTAATTCGTGTACGGAGTACACCTACTTAGGAACCAAAATAGAATATAAAGGTCACACGCAGAACAAGAGATAGAATATCGTATTATGAAAGGAAAACAGATAATTGGCTGCTTGAACTCCGTCGTCTAGTCTAATCAAATCTCCCGAGAGCGAAACCATCTGATACACCACACGGTTTTCATGGGCATGGTTCTCTAAGGGTGTGAAGCATGGCAAATGAATAGAACAGTAGAGCTCCGTCTATTGGCGCTAGAAATGGACTTCTGGCGAAGACCTGCTAGCAAGTCGATAATCGATAAAAAATAATCGATGAAATACAAAGATGGCAACTAAAGTGGTATGGCCATGTTGAAAGGATGAACGAAGAACGTATTCCCAAGTAAATTTTGAAATGGACACCGACAGAAAGAAGAAAAAGAGGAAGACCAAAACTAACCTGGATAGGGGAATACAAAGAGCAACGTCTGAACGGAACTTAGAGCCTGAGGATTGGGAAAACCGAGGAGGTTGGAAACTAGAAATCGAAAGGCGTAGGACGCTATAAAACCGATATTAAATAATTAATAATGAACGTCTAAAATCTACAATTTCGTAAATATTTAATTTTAATCTACTTTAGCATCCATTGATACAAAATTTTTTAATTTGTTTACTTATTTTTCGTGGTACCGGACGTTTGGATATTAGAAATTATTACTTATAATAAACGTCACCTTAATCAAATGACCTGTAATTTTCACTTAAAAGTAGTTAACTATTCTCTGTGTAGTGACCACCCATCTGTAGGATTAGAGAATACACAGAATAGTTTACTTGTTCAACTACTATATATTCAGTAGTTTAAGCCGTTTAGAAATGCAGGCTATTTTACAGGTGTATATCAATAAATATTTTAACAGTTTTCTAAAGGTACATTAATATAAAAGCCGTAGAAAATATTCTAAAAGCAGTGTACCGCTTTTATCGTAGTTTCGCACCCCTAGGACAATAAAATATACTTACAGGATCAAACACCAACATCTGACAAAGTAAATGCACAACCTCATGCGTTGCTTGCGACGATAAAGTGTATAGCGCCGACAAACTCGGAGGTTTCGGCGCTCTTCTTAACATGTGAGTTTTGGCCCCTTCACAAGCATATTTCATATCCTCCAATGAGGGAGTTCCTAAGAGTTCCGTAATCAATTCAAGCTGCTGTACAGGGTTTTGCGCCTGAATAAAAAAAAATATTATAGTTCGATAAAGAATTTTAATTTTATACCAGTGTGAAACTATGGCGTTGAACAAGGAATCAAATATTATCGATATACAAGTTTTCATGATTTCTTGTTTTTCTAATTAAGAGACTCCTAGGAGTACTCTTACTTCCTGTAACATAAAAATCATCGAAATCTAGTTTAAATTCTATTTATTTGAAACTGATAGTAATAAAAATGCCAGTGGACTGACCGGCAGTTCTATAACAGAGGCATGTTATCTATTCCCACGTATTTTTACGTAACAATCCTCTTTTGTAACGAAGTTGTTTAATTGCCGATCAAATCATTTTATTTACATACCCTCCTGTTGCCCCAACTATAAATACATATTTAGAGCAGCATTCCAAGTGTCAAGCCAGTTACTGACAAGTCAGTTAGTGTGTTAACAAAATGTCTTCTCCAGTTCAGGCAGCTAACCCATAATGAATAGCGTATAGTTAAAATTGTATTTGAGTACGTTAAAAACGATCAAAATTGTCATTTAAGTATGCACGATTGAGTGACAAAATATTCCTTAATGACCGGAGTTGGTAAAGCCACAGTTTACAGAACTTTAAGAGACGCAAAGGAGGGGGGTATAGACTCTCCAAAAAAAGAGACCCGGTAGAAAATAACTACAGTTGACAGACAACACAAAACAAACAGTAAGGCGTATTGTTCATGACTTTTTTAGGAAAAAAAGAATTCCAACTTTGGATATGATCCTGCAGGCGACGATAAGCCACCCAGAAATATCGAAAATGAGTAGAGGAAAACTATGGAGTGTTTTAAAAGGTGAGAATTTTTATTGGAAAAAGTGTGAAAGAAAATCTTTGATAGAAAGTGGACAAGAGACTATTCAAGGAAAGTTAGAAAAGTTCGCTCTGAAGAAAAAAGGATATATTACTTAGATGAGACGTGGATGAATGAAGGGTACACGGTCAAAAAATTTTGGCAAGACGGGAAAATCAAAAAAAAAACGTAATATTACTGTTTATCGCCTGCCACCATATCACTGCGAGCTCAATCTATAGAACTTATGGGTACAGGTTAAAGGTGAAGTCGCCAGGAACAATACGACCTATAAATTAGCAGACTTACAAAACCTTTTTCAGAATGCCATGTTTCCACAGAAAAAAAAATGCGGACTATGGACATGGCAGTGGATGCTATTGTTGAACCTTTAATTAAACATGTAAATTCAAATGAGTCGAGCAATGATAGATTTTTAAGCATGTCGGAAATAGAAGATTGGTAATGCTTTTTTCATTGTTGCTTTGACTTTCTCATTTGTATATATTTTTTATTAATAATGTTTCATTATATTCATTATAAAATGTTATTTTTTATAGTAAATGTTTAAAACGTTATAAAACTATTTTATTCCTACTATTCGCAAATAACACGTATACGCCCAGGCGCACCACCACTGGCCAGAACTATTTCAGACTATTTTTAGCCCCAAAAACAACAAAAAAAAGGTCGTTTTACTATTCAAATATAAGAGATTGCGGATATTAGACTGATGCTAAATGGTATTCCAATAAAGTTTTTGAACTGCTGCATTACAGGTAAAATGTAGATAAAACTCTGGGGCATCTACTACTGCTTGATGCTAATTTGCATAATTCTATTGCTATCACTTTCAAATAAATAGAGTATAGTTTCTTCTTTTCTCCTCTAGTACCGAAGAAAATGAGAGAGCGATTTCAAATTGATAATTTTCCATATTAGGATTTTAGTAAAAATATTGTCTTCCCATATATTAAAAAGTTATTAAAATCGAACGAAAAAGGAAAGTTATTGCGGTTTAAAAAGGTTACAATATTTAACATCTCAGTTTCTTATTTTTAATAAAGGTTAAGTACAGTCTGTCAAGTAAGAACGTGTCCGTGATAATTCATTTTTGGTAGATGCGATTCTAGCGATTCAACAAAAAATCGGTAGAGGGAATTTTTGTCTACGACACATTTTAGTAAAAGTGTCAGTCAATTCCGAACTTTCGTCGAGATCACGGGACCCGAAATTGACGCTGCGTCAAAGGAGCAGCAAAATTAAGAAAATCGGGTTTGAATGTGTCCCATGAGATCATTCGACATCTTCGTGCTCATGATGTCAAATTCTGAGGCACGTTGGAGTGTGTGTGTGGACGTCAACCCTATTGAAAATGTTTGCCTTGTAAGGAGAAAGCTCAGAGGATTTTGACTGTTTATCTCACGAGATGCAGAACATCTCGTCGATAGCATGCCTCGAAGATGCCAGGCGATTATTGATGCCGGAGGCGATTGGACAACTTACTAAGAATACATTAATGGCAAAAAATGTTCTCGAAACACATTTTTTTTTTTCAAGAATACGAGCGGTCACGTTCTTACTTGACAGACTGTAGATTATACTACAAATAATGCAGTATCTTAATAAATTATACATTGTTATGTAAGACGTATATTATTTAAGTAATATATCAGATCTGGGAAAAAGTTCGTGGCGTTTTTTTTAGTAAAATTCAACTCGTGTTCTTATAGTGTGAAAATGAATTTATTTAAAGCAAATATGCTCCATTATTATCGACAATGTTTCGCCATTTTTCGGGTAGAGCCATGATGCCATCGGTGAAGAACTTCTGTGGTTTCTGGTTGAAAAACTGAATCAAGTGGTTTTCACAGGCTTCTTTGAAAGCAGCTTAATTCCATTGAGAGAGTTCTGCAGAGATCGGAACAAGTGATAGTCAGAGGGTGCTATGTCTGGACTATACAGTGGATGCATCAAAACTTCCCAACCAAGCTCTCGCAATTTTTGACGGGGCATCAGAAAGTGTGTGGTCGGGCGTTGTCATGATCGAAGACAACACCTTTCCTATTAATCAATTCTTTCAATTGCCTGGCGTAATCTCTCTAGTTGTCCACAGTAGAGTTGAGAATCAATAGTCTGACCAACTGGAAGTAGCTCATGGTGGACGATTCCCTTCCAGTCCTACCACACACACACAGCATCACCTTTTTCGACGTCAATCCGGGCTTCGCGAACACTTGTGACGGCTCACCCTTGTTCACGAGCTTTTACGCTTCCGATTGTCGTACGTGATCCATTTTTCATTACCGGTTATGACACGTCTCAGAAATGGCTCGATTTCATTGCGTTTCAGCAGCGCATCACAGATGTTAATTCGGTCTATCATGTTTTTCGCGCTCAACTCATGAGGAACCCATACATCGAGCTTGTTTTTGTAGCCAGCTTTGTGTAAATGGTTTAAAACCGTTTTGTGGTCAATGCCTCGCTCCATACCAATATTGACACTGCTGATATGCTTATCTTGCTCGACTTTTTCAAGAATTTCATCAGCTTTTTCAGTGATTGGACATTGTTGCTTGACTTTCTCATTTGTATATTTTTTAATTAATAATGTTTCATTATATTCATTATAAAATGTTATTTTTTATAGTAAATGTTTAAACGTTATAAAACTATTTTATTCCTACTATTCGCAAATAACACGTATACGCCCAGGCGCACCACCACTGGCCAGAACTATTTCAGACTATTTTTAGCCCCAAAAACAACAAAAAAAAGGTCGTTTTACTATTCAAATATAAGAGATTGCGGATATTAGACTGATGCTAAATGGTATTCCAATAAAGTTTTTGAACTGCTGCATTACAGGTAAAATGTAGATAAAACTCTGGGGCATCTACTACTGCTTGATGCTAATTTGCATAATTCTATTGCTATCACTTTCAAATAAATAGAGTATAGTTTCTTCTTTTCTCCTCTAGTACCGAAGAAAATGAGAGAGCGATTTCAAATTGATAATTTTCCATATTAGGATTTTAGTAAAAATATTGTCTTCCCATATATTAAAAAGTTATTAAAATCGAACGAAAAAGGAAAGTTATTGCGGTTTAAAAAGGTTACAATATTTAACATCTCAGTTTCTTATTTTTAATAAAGGTTAAGTACAGTCTGTCAAGTAAGAACGTGTCCGTGATAATTCATTTTTGGTAGATGCGATTCTAGCGATTCAACAAAAAATCGGTAGAGGGAATTTTTGTCTACGACACATTTTAGTAAAAGTGTCAGTCAATTCCGAACTTTCGTCGAGATCACGGGACCCGAAATTGACGCTGCGTCAAGGAGCAGCAAAATTAAGAAAATCGGGTTTGAATATGTCCCATGAGATCATTCGATATCTTCGTGCTCATGATGTCAAATTCTGAGGCACGTTGGAGTGTGTGTGTGGACGTCAACCCTATTGAAAATGTTTGCCTTGTAAGGAGAAAGCTCAGAGGATTTTGACTGTTTATCTCACGAGATGCAGAACATCTCGTCGATAGCATGCCTCGAAGATGCCAGGCGATTATTGATGCCGGAGGCGATTGGACAACTTACTAAGAATACATTCATGGCAAAAAATGTTCTCGAAACACATTTTTTTTTTCAAGAATACGAGCGGTCACGTTCTTACTTGACAGACCGTAGATTATACTACAAATAATGCAGTATCTTAATAAATTATACATTGTTATGTAAGACGTATATTATTTAAGTAATATATCAGATCTGGGAAAAAGTTCGTGGCGTTTTTTTTAGTAAAATTCAACTCGTTTTCTTATAGTGTGAAAATGAATTTATTTAAAGCAAATATGCTCCATTATTATCGACAATGTTTCGCCATTTTTCGGGTAGAGCTATGATGCCATCGGTGAAGAACTTCTGTGGTTTCTGGTTGAAAAACTGAATCAAGTGGTTTTCACAGGCTTCTTTTGAAAGCAGCTTAATTCCATTGAGAGAGTTCTGCAGAGATCGGAACAAGTGATAGTCAGAGGGTGCTATGTCTGGACTATACAGTGGATGCATCAAAACTTCCCAACCAAGCTCTCGCAATTTTGACGGGGCATCAAAAAGTGTGTGGTCGGGCGTTGTCATGATCGAAGACAACACCTTTCCTATTAATCAATTCTTTCAATTGCCTGGCGTAATCTCTCTAGTTGTCCACAGTAGAGTTGAGAATCAATAGTCTGACCAACTGGAAGTAGCTCATGGTGGACGATTCCCTTCCAGTCCTACCACACACACAGCATCACCTTTTTCGACGTCAATCCGGGCTTCGCGAACACTTGTGACGGCTCACCCTTGTTCACGAGCTTTTACGCTTCCGATTGTCGTACGTGATCCATTTTTCATTACCGGTTATGACACGTCTCAGAAATGGCTCGATTTCATTGCGTTTCAGCAGCGCATCACAGATGTTAATTCGGTCTATCATGTTTTTCGCGCTCAACTCATGAGGAACCCATACATCGAGCTTGTTTTTGTAGCCAGCTTTGTGTAAATGGTTTAAAACCGTTTTGTGGTCAATGCCTCGCTCCATACCAATATTGACACTGCTGATATGCTCATCTTGCTCGACTTTTTCAAGAATTTCATCAGCTTTTTCAGTGATTGGACGACCAGAGCGTGACTCATCTTTCACATCAAAATTACCAGAACGAAAGCGAGCGAACCATTTCCGAGCAGCAGATTTTGATAAAGTACCTTCACCGTACACAGCACAAATTTTCTCACAAGCCTGCGCAGCGTTCTTCCCTTTGTCGTAATAATATTGCAAAATATAGCGCAATTTTTCATTACTTTTCTCCATTTTCAAACGCAAACAACTTTCCGACGACTGCACCAATTTCGATGTTTATACACTCAAGGTAACGCTCGAAGTGTCACCTTTCCAACGAGCATTTAGTAGTGTCGCTGCGATCTGTGTTTCTTGAGTTATTTGCAATCTCTCCATCTATCGGGAAAAACGCCACGAACTTTTTCCCAGACCCAATATTACTTTTTGCCCCATATTTTGAAGTTTCTTTGAAAAACCTTTAAGTCTTTTACGAAGGGCATAGACGTTAGAAACGATACTACAGTTCATTACTTCAGATCAGAAGTATCCTAGGTTATATTTGCAACATTTTCTAAGAGATGCTTTTTCTAATATGAAAGTTCTTGTATATTATTTTAAAAAATTTAATCGAAATATCCTTAGGAGGATGCCACTAATAAATTAAAATAAGAGGTATCTGTACACCAGGGTACTAATTTTTCCTACACACGTTTACATTTCTTCGTACCTTGATGTGCGAGCTTACTCTGCCCGACATTTAGGCTTTTAGTTTAGTTCACAATGGAGTCAGAAGAATAATTTTTACTAACTTTCGAGCTCGTGTTAGTTATAATTTCTGTTTACAAAAAACATTCTAATTCGGTAAATATTGTTGCAAAAATCTGTTAACGAAAATTCATATATGTTGGGAATTTGCAATCTTTGCCCTCGGCGCGCGTTTCGCTAACCATGTTAGCTTCATCAGGAGCGGTGATTGAGTCAATCATCGCTCCTGATGAAGCCAACATGGTTAGCGAAACACGCGTCGAGTACAAAAATAAAGTGTTTGGTGTAGTGGTGATATATACTGAATACGAAAAGTCATATGCTTAAAAACAGGTAAATCTCCCACTTAAAATAATTAACTGAAATACCTGAAATAATATCCTTCTTCCTAGTAGTTCACCAAATATACACCCTACTGACCATACATCCACTGCAGCCGTATAGTGCTTCGCACCCATGAGAATTTCAGGCGCCCTGTAATATTGCGTTACAACTTCTTGAGTCATATGTTTGGAAGAGTCGGGTTCTTCAACTCGTGCCAAACCAAAATCACAGATCTGAAATGTAGAGATTTTGATTATAAATATTCTTAATTGATTCACATAATATTGGCATATATAAATATTTTAAGCAAATAAAGCTACTGAACGTTAAAATTTCAAGTTTTTACCAAATACATAAATACTATCGAAAAAGTAGTTTCGAATCATTGCAATTGCAATAATTCCAGAATGTAATTTTTTTTATGGGCTTAGCACACGTGCTGCGGGGAAATCCCTAAAGCGCTACAGAAGCGACACGTGTGCGGAAAAAGCGATTCACGTTGGTCTTGAATTGCTGTAAATTGTACTCGGTCGGGAACAGACCTGGGCAAATTATTCCAAAGGGATGAGGATCTCCACATAAAAGATGGCTTGAAAAGGGTTTTACGAGAAGTAACAAGCTGATACAGATGTGAAGTATTAGCGCGATGTGTATTTCTAGCATGCACTGCTCTGGCAGGAATTAAGCAAGCTACATCCATCGAACACTTTCCATGAAAATACTTGTAAATAGACTCAAGTCGCCAACCGTTCTTCGATATTCCAATGAATCAAGGTTGCTGGCCAGTTCCGGGTGCAATGTATGTTTGGGAGCAGAGCCCCAAACATGAGAGCAGTATTCCATCGTTGCCGCCTGGGTTTTTGTAGCGTTAAATTCTACTTGGTTACTGTCACCCCAGGATAGAATTTCTTCCGGTCTTTGTTAAGTCGAAGCACCTCCTGCTTTCTGCGGATATTAGCATGAGTAGCGGATGTTCGAGCATTCAAGGTGAATGAAGAGATAAGCGTTTAATAGGTTATTGTCTGATAAAATCTAGTATATTTTACTGTACTTAGGCAGGGCATTTATTTAAGTTAAATACTTATCTGTTAGCAGTTGAATAGCCCGAAGTTAGAGACGGGGGGGGGGGGCGGTATAGGCGACCCACTGGATACTCGCCCCTGTCTCTTAGCCACTAAATATACAGTATGCCTGAAATTGGTAGTGGATGAACTGCTATCTCAAAATTCATGAACTGCTATCTCAAAATTCATGATATACAAAACGATTAAATAAGGAAAATTTTTTCTTTGATTTGTGGCTTTGAGAAAAGTTCCATTTAGCCATGAGTTAACTTATAGGGTTATCTCATATATACTTTCATTTACTATAAATAATCACTAAATTAATCTACAACTACCTAATTATCCACACTAACCCATTACACTGGACTACCTTATAAACAAAATTATAACTAAATTACTTATTACTAATGTCCTTGAGGGGGGATTGGAAAAAATGTGGAACGATTCACGATTTTGCGTGTCATCGTTGCGCAGGGCCCATGCTAATCTTCTCTGTATCGTTCCAATTTTAGTATATGTACCGCCGAAGCGAGTACTTTTTGGAGAATTTAATACTTTTCGAAAATAATCGTAAAAAACAAACGTTTTTATTGTTTTATGAGCTTATTTTCATTAATACTGGAAAATTATTAGTAACTAGTAATCTTGAAAACAGAATCAGATTTTCTCATTGCAAAATTTCGTGTTGTAAATTAGAAAATCAAAATTTTTAAACACGAACATGGATTTTTTTAGTGTAAGAGTTGAATACGATCTTCTATCAAAGTTGATATGGTGTCAAAGATTTTAAGAAGTTTTCCATAAAATTTAAATCAAATGCTAATCTTGTCTTAAAGCTTCTATAAAAGTGTTTAATTATTTTCTAACTATAATTAAAACAACAAAATTTTTTACTAATATCCTCGAAAATGGCAGTAATTGTATTCTTTTTAATTCAGTTTTGTTGTGCGCCTTATTCTCTTAAACTTTTACATTTTCCATTTAACGATTTTTATATCATTTGTAGTTTCCAGGAGTACAACACATCCGTCATCAATTTGGGACACTGTATATCGCAGTATAATACGCTTGTAAAAGCCTAAAATTTGAAATTATACCGGCCCTCCTTCGGAGGTTGTTTAAAGACCACAAACCGACAGAGGAATTATTACATTTACATTAAACATTTATCGCTAGAGAGCTCGATCGTTATGATTTTGACCCAGTAATGAAAATCTATATCAACTACTAAAAAGGAACAAAATTCATGTTTCAACAGTGAGATTTGTTCTTTCGTTTGTCGACCTAGCTCGGCTGATGAGCCATGATGCGACGAAATGCGTCCCGACTGAACTTTGTTCATTTTTAATGTTCCGTACGGAATACTTATAAGATCACTTCGGTGTCTGTCTGGCTGTCTGTCTGTCCGTCTGTCACACCAGATTTTTTCCGGAATTATTTGACATCGAAAGTTGAAATTTGCCACTAATATAATAATAATAATCCGTATATGTAGCAAGACTCCGTCGATACAAAGAATCAAACGAAAGACACTAACAACCTCTTCCGAAGAAGCGAAACACAGTTCTACCGAAGAACTATACACACCAACATCCATACTTGAAAATAAAGCTTGTAATCTACTGGGACAACAGTATCCATACAGATAAAACAGTCCCCGATAATAGACCCGATATTACTTTTCAATACAAAAAAGGAAAAGTCACTTATCTGATTGACATAGCTGTCCCCAACGACACAAACATCAAAACCAAATACACATAAAAAATCTTCAAATACACAGGCCTTGCAACAGAAATAAAAAGGCAATGGAAACAAGAAAAAGACATTATTGTCCCCCTCGTTATATCAGCCACAGGCCTTACACCAACAACATTCACACCACACTTAATACAATTAGGACTCAACATAAACATACACAAAAACATTCAGAAGTCAGCGATTTTGAAAACATGTAACATTGTCAGGTCATTCCTTAATGGTAATACTGTTTGTGCTGACTTGGCTTAGGCCCGTCAGCCAAACATGGAACCATACTGACCAAATTTGGGAAAGAAGAACAAAAAAAAAACAATAATAATAATAATATTGATGGCCTCATCAGAGCCATGTAGTTTTGAAAGTTAAATTTTGGCTTAAGGGGTTAATTTTGGGGGTGAAATCGTAAGTGAAAAAAAAACATTTTTTTACCAGGTCATTGACTGAGGTATCAAATGAAAGCTTGTAAAAACACGAGTTCAAAAATATATATAATGTAATACTTGCACACACTTTTCTTTGTATTATTTTAAAAAAAATTGCGAAAAATCGCTGTTCCGCCCCACATCTCGAAAAGTACTGATCGAAAAATTTTGAAAAAATTCTGAAATATTCTCCATAGGGTGTAGATTGAATGAAAATTATCACGAGTATATTACCTTTAATAATTTATCGGGTATATAAAAAAAACAATTTCAACGTCATCAGTTTTTAGTAAAGATCGGAAAAAAAACTTTGCTGAAAACTCATTTGGGGTGTGTTTTGTGAAGTCATTGATCATTTTATTCCTTCAAAACAAAAATTCTTATTTTAAAAGCAATTAACGTACGGAACACTAATTACGGAAGTTCGACTTGCACTTGGCCGGTTATTAGTAATTGATATAGGTTTTTAACATTGTATATTATTAGTTGCAGTTTTAACATATAATTAAATATGTAGTTATAACGCGAAAAAAATCCATTAATTATTTAAAATGTATAGCTATAATGCGAAAACAAATCAATCAATATATGTTCTATATGTAAAATTTTTATGAGAGGCTAAATACAGTTTCGAGGTGTATTTAAATATTTTGACAATTATTTTGTAAACAGACTTACAAAGCTGATTGCTGAAGTGCATCCATTACGACAAGCTTTCATGCATAATATCTAATAAAATAATTACATTCAAAGTAGTATTATTTAGAAACAAAACTAACAAATTTTTAAAAAATGCCATCACCAATTTTAATACTTAATAGTGCCAAAAATTTATACGGATAGCTAAAACATTTTGACTACTACCGTGACAAATCAGTTATTAGTTATTGCTTAAATGAATGATTATACGATTACCCAGTATTATATTACGTTAGTAAATTCCTAATAAAAAATAAATACCAAAAAAGTGTTTTATGCCATAATCTTAAATGTACCAGTAGGTATACACCTCGCAATTTTTCAGCAATTTTGAATTCTAGGAATAGATGAAACTGCTTGCTGATGCGTATCACAAAGAGAAATATTACCCTTTTAATGCTGATTCTCTAATAAAATCGTTCATTGACTTGCATTTACTTAGAACCAACGGGCAGATTATTTAGAAACAAAAATAAACGAGAATTTAAAATAAGATCACTTACCTTTAAAACACAGTTACTGTTTACTAGAAGATTGCCGGGTTTGATGTCCCTATGTAATATCCTAGCTGAGTGTAAATATTTTAAACCTGTGGAAAATAAAAACAATAATGAATAATTAGGTTTGATATATTGTGTCTATTCCAGGTATTCTTATCAGAACAAGAAATACTTGATAAAAAGATAGTTTCAATATTAATATTATCTTAAAAATAGCTTTTTAATTATAAAAAAAATTACAAATTTGCAATAGGTACATATTTTTATAGCGAAAAATATACACAGTAAGTCACAATAATAATCAACTTATTTACTGTTGTATATTTTGGGATAGATAGATACTACGGTCGATTCCAAACATAATTTATGTACTATATATCTAAATAAATTAGTTTTTGAGATATAAGCATACTTCTCTCCCTAAAGAAAATATTGCAATTCTTCACCATTCAGGGTCCCTAAATCACGAAAAAACATATTTCCAGTTTCTACTACTAACATATAGCAATGGGTTTGACATCGTCATAGTATGTGGCTAAATAACTCTCTTAATTTTTACATTTTGTTTCCAACCTGTAGTATCAATGTTATTTTGAGCAAAAATACTGCTTAATTTCTTAGTCTCTGCTAAAAAATGTCAACTTCCAATTTAATCAGAACAATCTTTTCTCTCTGACGTCCGGTTAGAAAATTAACTGTTTCAGTTTACCTGGAAGTTAAAGTTAACTGATTTGCGTTCTAGCCCTTTTTCTCCAACAGTTATCGTTTTGACGTAAAAATTCGAAGAGTAAAAAATGTCAGCTTTCAAATGCTTATTTCTTAATAACTGTTTAATTAAGATATAAAATATTTTACATACAATGTATTTACCATCTACTTTAATCCAAGTACATCAAATTATACAGGAAGTACCATTTAGTATACTGAGTTTTATTCTGCCAAGTAAGAACGTTTCCGCGACAAGTCATTTTTGGGAGATGCGATTCTAGCGCGATTCAACAAAAGATCGGTAGAGGGAACCTTTGTCTACGACGCATTTTAGTAAAAGCATCAGTTGATTCTGAACTTTCGTCGAAATCACGTAAAATCTAAATGTCTAATCCACTTGTTTGCGCGTTCGTTCGAGGTAGTCTTTCTTTGTTCCCATCCAAAAGGGCCTAAAATGACACATTCCGCGGTAGCTAAATATATTAAAAAGTCGGTATCGTTTGTGAAGAAGTGGGTAAATCATTTTAACGAGACGAAAAATGTTGACCTGCCAAAACGTGGATCGGAAGGCAAAGTCATTCCAAAAGTTGAAAAATGAATCACATGCCTGGAAGATTCCAGGCGATTATTGATGCAGGAGGCGATTGGACAACTTATTAAGGTAATTGCGCCGTTGTTAGCACACCAAAGAACACACTGATGGCAAAAAATGTTGTCGAAACACATTTTTTTCAAGAATACGAGTGGTCACGTTCATAAACTGTATACGAGTATGTATATATATATATATATATATATATATATATATATATATATTTATATATATATATATATGTAAATATATATATATATATATATATATATATATATATATATATATATGTATATATATATGTATATATATATGTATATATATATATATATATATGTATATATATATATATATGTATATATATATGTATATATATATATATATATATGTATATATATATGTATATATATATGTATATATATATGTATATATATATATATGTATATATATATATGTATATATATATATATATATGTATATATATATATGTATATATATATGTATATATATATATGTATATATATATATGTATATATATATGTATATATATATGTATATATATATATA
>CM032456.1:156800063-156805063 GCA_019049505.1 Pachyrhynchus sulphureomaculatus
AGAAATGTTAGCAAAAATTGGCATAAATTACCTCCACAAAACTAAATAGCAATAATGGAAGTTTTCTAACTTTTCTCAGTATACAGAGTGTTAACCTACTAATGTTTCAAAAAAGCCATCCTTAAATTGTGCAAAACTGTACTTAGTCCGGCCAAAAGAAAGTACCTAATAATTGTATATCGTTAGCACGTTTTATACCCATTACTTTAATTTAGTTTTTTCTTTGGTATTATTAAACCATTGTTCCAAAACTCCTTAACAAAACAAATTTATTCCCTCTCTTGCCAAACAGGAGTATTAATTGTGCTCATGAAAAGATCACTTTCTGAGATTTTCGCATTCTTTTTTTAAATAAGACAAGATTTATTATTCTTATATATCAAAAGATAACAACGGGTGTGTGTTAAAAAAATAGAAGTCTAACCATAATACACACAAATACTAATTGAATCATGTTTAGTTTGTAAATTTTAATTGTGGACAATTAGAATTTTTGACTTTTTTTTCCTTGAAAAGGTAATAAATACCATACGTTTAACATAAAAAGAACATTAAATGTATTACAATGACAGGAAATATTCAATGAATATTGAAAATCTATTTTAGAATATGAAATTATACAATATTTAATGTTATCTATTGCAGATAAAATAATTACAAAAATAACCTACAATGTAAAAGCAATTTAAGAAAATTATAAATTAATAAAAAAAGAAATACACAGTGAGCAGTTTTTTTTACAATTTTCGTATGAGGGAATGTATATGTGGTTGTCAACAGTTTCAAGCACTGAAGCTTCGTTTTATTATCTTCTTGACGTTTCTTATTGTTATCTCTTTAAGTAAAAAATTGTTTCCAATTTTGACGCGTTGTATAGAATATGTTTTTCTTCTGTGTAAGAATAGGGCAAGATTGTAAGTCTTAAACCAAGGAAAAGTTTTAGTTCCACCCCTGTCGGCACCACGATATCAGTGCCTTGGTATTTGCGAACGCATAGCATTACTTTGTCTACTTATTACCTTTCTTTACATCTGTACAAAGGATCGACTAATCGACAGCGATCTAAAAGTCTTATTAACAAGTAATATTAAAAAAAATGTGAACAAATCGTACCATTTTAACGGTATTAATGAGTTCACAACATCTCATTTCAGGTTGCTAGTATCAAATTTTGTTTTCAGGATTGTTATTAAAATTTGAAATAACTTCAAAAGCCTATATCTCTCTCCTTTTCTTTATTCATTCTGAATAAAGAAAAAGAGGTTTTAATTACCATCAAGCAATGTAAACTCCAATACCTCGGCCACATTATGAGAAATGAGGGCAGGTTCAATCTGTTACAAAATATACTGTAAGGTAAAGCGTCTGGAAAGAGAAGTGTGGGGAGAAGAATTTCGTGGCTCAAAAATCTTCGCACTTGGTTTTCAATGATCACCACGCAGCTGTTTAAAGCCGCACTCAACAAGGTGATGATACCTAATATGATTGCCAACATCCGGAACGGATAGGAATCGAGAGAAGTAGAAGCATATCTCTCTCATTATTTAGTTTTAATATAAGCTATATTTGGTGAAATTCTCCAACGTGAAAAACCTCTGTAGTACTAGATAATAATCAATTTAAAACATTCTCGCAAACTGTGAATTGGCAACTTCATTTCTATACTGGATAATAAAACTATAACGATGCCAGTTTAGTTCAGTTCATCTGCAAGTTAGTTTTTTCTTATTTGACAAACCTAACTTAAGTTCAATGACCTACTAAACTGGGACGCATGCAGAATTTTTATTCAGTATCGTATTTAAATAGATTCAAAAGGGCACATCCCCTTTAATAATTCGACTTTTATGTAAGGGTTTACACAATCACTAGGTAGTAATAACTTAAAACTAAGGTCACATTCATCCTTCTTAAACACAAAATATTGATAAATGTACTACAGGACCCCAAAGATGTCCCAATAAGTAAGCTTTTTCGAACCGGATCCTATTTATTTCTTATAAAAGTTTAAATTTAAAGTTAAAAAGTAAATTTCAGTTACGCCTGAATTTCATCAAAATTTTACAATTTTTTAAAGGTCTTAAACCTTAAATTATTCAAAGGTCGACGAGAGTATTTCAATTAAAAATTAAGTTTTATTAGATAACTCTGAAAGGTAGAAATTTATTAATTTAATATTTTATGTCCATTAAAGCGAATAAGCATAAAATACAAATTAATTAATAACAAATCCATTGTGATAACTGTTATTTTTCCTGTTAAAACGGGTACTCATGAAAACCCAATTTTTATAGTACTACTATTATCTTTAGTTTTACTTTCTCTTGTGCTTTATTACATGTAGATAATGACTGCACACACAATAATAGTCTTTATTTTACAAACTGTGTTATAAAACTGGCCATAATAATTGTAGAAAAGTTTTTCTTGTAACAGGCTATATACAGAGAGTGTTCTTTAAGTTGAAGCATTCTTCTAGCAGGTTGTAGTACACCATGCTGCACATAGCCTATATGGGCGTTTGTAATTAAGAGATAATTTTACCACATTCTAAACCAAAGAGCGCAGGGAAGACATTTATATCAAAACAGACAATTAATTCCGCCTAATTCTAATTGTTTTAAACTTATTCTCTGCGGTCTTTCGTTTGCAATGTTGCAAAGTAGTGGTTCCTGTTAGTTTTAAACACCCTTTCCGTAAAACATTTGTAACATGCTACCATCGTACAACAATGTTATGTTATGTAGCGACAAAAAAAATAGCAAATGCAAACAAAACTAGGATAAATCATTTAGGTTGGTTTCACTAAAGGCGGCGGCCAAAGATCGATAATACCTAAATAGCTCTTTTTCTATCGTAGCATAAATTAACTTTGTTGTGCGATTATATTTATTTTTACTATAACACTGGACTTTCGATTGTAAATATAAGACTACAAAAGAAAAAAAAATAATATTGTGAGGTTGTTAATACAACGGTAATGATATCGTGGTACCGAGATGCTAACGGGGTTTTATGACTACCAGCACAACTACATTTTTGGGTGGATTTTGACGAAGTGACTTTATTTACTGAGTATAACAGCCAGGAAAAAACAATGCCGCCCTGTAGATGAAGCTGTTGGAAAATGTAATAATATCATTATTAAATGCAACACACGTGTTTTAGACCAACCGAAAGGTTTTGAGATGTTTTTTAATAACTCTTAAGAAGCTAAGCACTAAAATTATAGGAGCGCGAATACAAACAAATTATCCCCAGAACACTCATCGACACTTATCTTCATGACGAGGTGTTGTTACGTTCAGTGCAGATTATTAGTGTTCCGTACGGAACACTTATGGGATCACTTTTGTGTATGTCTGTCTGTTACACCCGATTTCCTCGGAAACTATTTGATAAAGAAAGTTTTAAATTTGGAACAAATATAGGAATTGACTGCCTAATCAGACCCATGTAGTGTTAAAAGTTAAATTTTAACTTAAGGGGTTAGTTTTGGAGGATGAAATGGGAAGTGAAAAAAAAATTTACCAGGTCATCGAAAGGAGTGTCAAATGAAAGCTTGTGAAAACACAAGTTCAAAAATATATATGATGTAATACTCGTGCACACTTTTCCTTGTATTATTTTTTAAAAAATTGCCAAAAATCGCTGCTCCCTATCCTATCTTGAAAAGTACTGATCAAAAAAATTCTGTAATGTTCTCCATAAAGTGTAGATTCAGCGAAAATTATCACGAGTGCATTACGTTTGATAATTTATCTGGTCTAAAACTAAACTGACTTGACAATATGGTGGAGGTTTTTTTAATATACTTTACTGCTCCTTTACCGAGACATAATTTTTAGTAAACAAATATTTAGGAAGTAAATATTTGTTTTTTACTTTTATCACTAGATTCTAGATTGAACTAGATTTATTGGCTACTAGGTAACTAAGATAACTATTGAACATTATTGACTAAGAAAAAACGTGAAAATATATATCGAGTCTTACGATTATACACATGTCAGGAATCTTTTGTTTTATTGAAAACTTATTTGGGGTGTGTGTTTGTGAAGTCCCTGATCATTTTATACCTCCGTAAGAAAAACAAAAATTTTAAAAGCAATCACGGTACGGAACACTAATTGCGCAAGGCCGACGTGCCATTGGCCGGTTTTTTATTATAAGAATTAATATCTGGAAACATTAAATTTTTTTATTTATGGCTAATGTAATAAATAAGGCTAACAACTGCCTTTTAATTTACTAAGCCTTTTTGAATTAGCATGACCGAATAAATAAAAAATGGCTCTTCCTAACCCTGGTCCTTTCTAGGATCGGTAAATTCACATATTACTTTATTTTTCTCTAAAATAAGGAGATATTGATGAATTACTCATTGCGTATAATAGGTCTTGAATTTAACTAATGATTAATATTAATATTAACGTAAAAAACTGATAAAGAATACAAAATAATACCTTCTAGTCAGTTTTAGTGAGTATCTACTAGCTTAAAAAAGAAAAATATACTTAGCAACTCACAATACTCTAAACTAAAAAAAAAAACAAGAAATGTAAGCAATATAAAATTAATACTTAAGACCCAAAATATAATAGTACACACAAGAATTAAGCAGAACTTTGTCGGCGCAAGACCCACTCGCTAATTTATTTACTTGTGATTTCAGATGAATTGATTTCTAAATATTAATCCTCAAGGGTGGTGGGCTCCTCGTGGTAAAATTATATTTTAGAAGATAGTTCCTAATATATTTTGCGTTAGGTACTCTCCTAATAAGTATGCGAATACTAACTGACTTTACATTTAATAAGTTTCTTTGTAATTTTGTGTGTTTATGTATTATATTTTGAGATTAAGTATTAATTATATATTGCTTACATTTCTTGCGTTTTTTGTTTAGAGTGAATACACCGAAGAATTCTTTTTCTAATTATATTTCCTTTGAGACGAAGCAGGGTACTAACTTTTGAAGATTAATTAAGATATTTTAC
>CM032456.1:156810063-156895063 GCA_019049505.1 Pachyrhynchus sulphureomaculatus
CCTTGATTTGCCCAAAGCTGCATTACAAAGAGCTTGAACAAACGTTTGATGAGTTTCGGTCGCTGTATTGCCAAGTTTAAAACACAATTTAACGCAAGCTCTCTGCTCTTCGGATGGAACCATTACGAAAATCGCAGAACGTTCAGAACACTACTGTAAACGAACGGTCCGTACTCGGCGCTACGTTCATAAATATGCCGGCACACTGACTCCAGAAGGACGGTATATAATCCACCTAGTGGCAGGACGTCGTACCATGATTAATTCGCATGTTCAGATTCCTAGAACTTTGGGGTAATACCTCATGCTTCATGTATGTATATTATATTTATATTTATATATATATATATATATATATATATATATATATATATATATATATATATATATATATATATATATATAAACTGAAGAATAGCTGACACCTAAATAATGCAACTCATGTAGTCGATGCGAACGAATCCACCCACGGGCACATGCTAATCACCAATAAAGGCCTTCATCAGTTCTGATATTTTTGCACCTGAAATCTACGTTAAAATATGCTAATCTCCCTCATGGTTGAATCTTAACTAACTATTGGCATACTTGATAATTTTATTGCAGCAATAAATCTTACGAATCAATTTAATTAGTACTAAAAAATTATGTTTATAGGGCAGCACATGAAACATATCAAGTTCGTTATCCGGTCAATTAATTTCTTGCTTAAGCTCCAAATTGGCCTTTATTCCTATTTGGTCACTTAAAAATCTATTAATGCATTTCCTATTTCTCTGATTGTATAAATTGCCTACTTTATATTGGTCGCGGAAATATGCATAAAACAGTAGAACACGTTATATGTACCAGTATATCTCATTTTCGACCTTACACGAGTCAGCCTTAAGTTAATTTAAAAAGTATAACGTTGTTATATGGGTCACCAAGCTTTTCCTGTTTTACAACTAATCCAATTTACAGGTTTAAATGTAATACTGTACTTTAGCAACATTTTAAAAATAACTTTTAAAATTAATTACTTTTACTCATACAATTATGTATGTTTAAAAGTCAGTATGTGGATTTTATTAAATTTAAAAATCCAAATAATTACGATTTAGTTTGGTTCTTAACACTATTTTCGGTTTAATCCGTATGTTATTTTACAAGAAACAAGAATATACAAAAATAACTAAAGGCAAATAAATTTATATTTGCATATTTAGAATATTATATATTAAGGATACATAATTTTTAAATTAATTGTTCGATGTTTTTCGTTGTAAAAAACAAATTCCTTTAATCTATGATAGAATCGTTTTTTAAACGGTACCTACAAATAATGACTATGAACTGTGCAAAAAAACTGGTGTAGTGATTAACTCAGTACTTCCCCCTCTCTAAAATAATTACTATGACTTTTTTGTACTAAAGAATAACATAAATACAGCATTACAACTTGATCGATTATGGTAAGAAACTAAAAACCAAAAAAATTTAGTAGACGAAAAGTTTCTGTTAAAGCTGAAAATAAGGAAAAAAATAATATAATTTTCAAATTCCCCGACATCACGAGGCCTAAAAAGGACACACAACATGATATATTAGAAGCAACCATCTATTTGCCCCTCCCCTACTCCTTGAGCACTCTATATGTTTGAATACAAATAATAATGCTTAAAATTTGGCAATTATTACAACCAAAAATAAGGAAAAATTCTTATAATGCTATTGGAACTACACAAAATGTGCTGGACTGACATATCATTTCGTATCATACAGAGACCGACAGACATGTCTGCCTGTCTGTCGAAGGAAATTAGAAACTATGTTTTTTCGTGATGTGGAGATTGACATGCAAAACTCTTGGACGGTGATACTTCACGATTACTACTGTTCTCTTAGCGAAATAAAATAATAATAAGAATAAATTGAAATTCCAATTAGAGAATTTTTCGCCTGTTGATGCCGCAAGAAAAGCAATTTATGTAGAGCGTCCTCGAAACTTTCGTTTTATGACGCATTTTATATTTTATAGTTGTTTTATTGCTTAAATTTATGTTTGTAATTATTTCATAATTTTATTTTGTTTATTTTATTACTATTCTTTAATTAACGATTTCGGAGCCGCGAAACAAATATACTCACCAAATCCACCATAACACCATTCACACGGCCAGATAATTCTATTGCAACGACACCTGTTGAAAAAGCGAACTTGTTGGCTGAACTCTTTGCTTCACATTCCACTGTCGATTTCCAAGGAAAAAGACCACCTACTATTCCCATAGTGCAGTCAAAGATGCCCGATATTGTTTTCAGAGAACGTATCATAAAGCGTATCTTAATGAGGCTAGACACCAAAAAAGGTTCTGGCGCTGACGGAATACCTGCCATAGTTCTCAAAAACTGTGCGAGGGAACTAACACCAGTTTTCTGTAGACTTTTCAACAGTCCTACAGAAAGGGAATATTTCATTCCTGCTGGAAATGTGCCACATGTCAGCCGATACTTAAAAAAGGCAAGAAGACCTTGCCAAATAACTACCGACCAATCGCACTGCTTTCAATAATATCGAAAGTCATGGCAAAGGCTATTAATCAGCATCTTCTAAAATATCTTGAAAGATTCAACATTATTAGCGATCACCAATACAACTTTCGTAAACATAGATCAACAGGAGATCTTCTGACTTATATACCACATGTATGGAACAACGCAATTGAGCTCTTTGGAGAATCTCGAGCGGTTGCTCTTGACATTTCCAAGGCATTCGACCGTGTTTGGCATGGATTGTTGGCTAAGCTACGCTCTTGTGGTATGTCTGAAAAGTTCTGTTTGTGACTCTCGTGTTTCCTCAGAGAGCGTTCTTTACGAGTGGCAGTCGACGGATTTCTTTCTAACACCTTCACTATCAACGCCGGTGTGCTCCAAGGCGCCATGCTGTCCCCTACTTTCTTTCTCATTTACATTAACGATCTGCTGGAAAAGACCGGGAATCCAATCTACAGTTTTGCAGATGACAGTACGCTTATCTCTTCATTCACTTTGAACGCTCAGGCATCGGCTGCTCAGACGAATATCCGCAGACAGCAGAAAGTCGTTCAACTTAACAAGGATCTGGAAGAAATTCTATCTTGTGGTGACAGTAACCAAGTGGAATTTAACGCTACAAAAACCCAGGCGGCAATTTTTTCTCAAAAAGTTAACGTTGCCGAACCCGACATAGTTATGTTGGGGCACTCCATTCCTCTAGCATCGTCGCTCAATTTGCTAGGCGTTAATTTGGGAGTAAATATGTCCTGACATGAATATGTTGCAGACATAGCAAGAAGAGCTTCTCAAAAGAATATTATTTCGAACCAGAATGCTTTTCACTCCACTGCTAATTCTTTTACAAAGCTCAAATTCGACCAACTATGGAATAATGCTCCCATGTTTGGGGCTCCGCTCCCAAACATACACTACATTTGTTGGATTCTGTTCAGAGGAGAGCTGTTCGTCTGATTGGAGACCCGGATTTGACCGGCGGCCTTGATTCGCTGGAACAACGAAGGGTATTCTACAAATATTTTCATGGAAAGTGTTCGAAGGATGTAGCCCGCTTAATTCCTCCCAGAGCGGTGCTTGTTAGTAGTACACGTCACACTAATGCTTTCGCATCCGTATGAGGTTCAGCTTGTTACTCCTCGTACAACGCTTTTCAAGCAGTCTCTTATATGGAGAACATCATCTCTTTGGAATAATTTGCCCAGGACTGTGTTTCCCAACGAGTACAGTTACAGCAATTCAAGAACAACGTGAATCGCTTTTTCCGTACACGTGTCGTTCCTGTAGCGCTTTAGGGACTTCCCTGCAGCATGTGTGCTAACCCATAAAAAAAAACTCTGAATATTTTGGGGTATATAAAGGTCGCGGAAATTGCATTTGCTAAGTTCGTGCGAGCAGTTAAAGGGCACGTTTTAAAAGTTACTTAAGTTCTTCTAGTAATACTATGGCATCTTTATAAATGTACTTATATAGAACGTTCATTTCTATTTAAAAAATATCAACCGGTAAAACGAAAAAGTAACAAAGTACACTTGTGTCACAGTAAACCCAATACAGCAGCAAAACTCAGTAATAACCGTATAGGAAAATCCGGTCTCAGTTTTCAAGAGATCACGTGGTAGTCCGCCATGTTCAAAAAGGGGGACCAGCAAGAAAATCGAAATAATGTTACTGTGCAAAGTTTTATCATTCAAAATCATAGATATTATACAAATAACAAATGTTTGAAAATTTTTGTTAAGTTAATGCATCATAAGTAACATAAAAAAAAAACTGAAAAGAGTGGAGCGCTTTGTTAGAAAAGAGATGAATACAAGTAAAAAACTTGACAGGAAGGCATTTTCAAAAAAAAAAAAAAAATGTTTCAAATAAAAGTTTTAGAATTTTCTCCAGGGAACTGAAAAGACATATCAGATTTTGCACAACGCTTTGTTGGGACCCTGTAAGGCCCAAAAGTGAAAACTGAAACGATTTCTTACGCAAATAATATTCTTTAATTAAATCACTTACCTTTCAACATCTTTGAGGAAGAAGAAGAAAATCACTTTCGGCGTACTTTTTGAATTATTTTTACAATTGTCAACAGCACAATAACCTCCTTTCCCCATGATTATATAAACTGTTTGTCAACCTTTTCGATTCTTTTCACTTACAAACGTTTTTAATTCTCTTTTTGTACAAACTCTCTTTTTTCTTCCATCTTTAAATTCATATAAACTGCAGTCACATCCAGAAACGATAGACAATACATTTCAAGACACATTCCGAGATCAGATCTAAACAATGAGCGGCCATTTGAAAGAGGGACCCGTCGACACAGGCGCCGTCAAAATCTCGTCACCCGACTTAGAGCTCACTTTCTCTACTGTACTGGGTTTACTGTGCTTGTGTGCTGAAATTTTTAAGCTCACTAATGCAATAATAGTTATATTCCTCTATTATCTGCAATGTGGTTCAAAAAGTGTTAAATTACCCCCTCAACCAACAAGACATCTTTGATCTAAATAATCCATATTTTCATGTGTAAAAATATTGATAGTCATTTTTCCTTGACCATTACAATTTTTTGGCCAACACTCTATATCGAATACATATTTCCTTACCGCAAAGTGAATTTTCCATAACTCGAAATTTTTAACAAAACATATGTTATCTTATTAACCCCGAGGCTCAATAAAAGTGTTTACAAGGCGCCACACGCCTTGGCATTAATCTATTTTAAATAAATTATAAAATTGTATCGGTATGGCCAAGAATATAAAGACATCATAAATCATTTCTTTTATAATTCAAATTGTTCATTAAGCCAGTTCAAAAATTCTTTAGTATTCTGTAGGCAACTATTTAAAAAAGACAGTGTTTAAAATATTACAAAAAAATCAGCAAAATTAATTAGTTATTTACCATTCTCAGGATGCAATTACAGAATGAAAAAAAAACATTATATATATATATATATATATATATATATATATATATATATATATATATATAAATAGGAAATGCATTAATAGATTTTTAAGTGACCAAATAGGAAAAAAGGCCAATTTGGAGCTTAAGCAAGAAATTAATTGACCGGATAACGAACTCGATATTGTTTCATGTGCTGCCCTATAAACATAATTTTTTAGTACTAATTAAATTGATTCGTAAGATTTATTGCTGCAATAAAATTATCAAGTATGCCAGTAGTTAGTTAAGATTCAACCATGAGGGAGATTAGCATATTTTAAGGTAGATTTTGGGTGCAAAAACATCAAAACTGGTGCAGGCCTTTATTGGTGATTAACATGTGCTCGTGGGTGGGTCCGTTCGCATGGACTACATGAGTTGCATTATTTAGGTGTCAGTTATTCTTCAGTTTACATATATATATATATATATATATATATATATATATATATATATATATATATATATATATATATATATATATATATATATGTATATATATATATGTATATATATATATGTATATATATATATATATATATATATATATATATATATATATATATATATATATATATGTATATATAAAGGGTGTTTTTTATAGAGGTATAAAACTTTAAGTTGGCAACACTTTTTCAACTGGCGGCCATTTTGTCAGCTGTCAAGTGATTTATGTTTAGTTTGGTTTGGCATTTCAACATGAATAGACTGACGCCTGAACAACGCTTCCAAATTGTGCAAATTTATTTTGAAAATCATGGTTCTGTTCGAAATACGTATCGCGCACTACGTCCATTTTACGGTCAAAATAATCGTCCATCAGAGCAATTAATTCGATTAACTATGGAACGTTTTTCGCACCACGTTTACTCTAAGTGATAATACGCATCCACAGAGACGTCGTACAGTGCGTACAGAAGAAGTCATTGCTGCTGTAGAGCGTAGCGTAGAGGAAGACCCAATCAGTCTATCCGCCATCCTGCACAGAAATTGGATACGTGTCCATCCACTTTATGGAAGATTTTGCGGAAAAATCTTGGTTTGCGTGCTTACAAAATCCAACTCGTGCAACAATTGAAGCCACACGATCACCTAGCAAGGCGTAGATTCGGTGAATGGGCCCAAAACAAGATTGCCGTTGATCCCGATTTTCATAAGTAAAATTTGTTTAGCGATGAAGCTCACTTTTGTTTGAATGGATACGTCAATAAACAAAACTGTTTGGTGTGCTTTATGGGCTGGTGGAATCATTGGTCCGTACTTCTTTAAAAACGATGCTGGTCAGAACGTTACAGTCAATGGTGACCGCTATAGAGCCATGATTACTGACTTTTTCGTTCATCAATTGAACAACCATGATGTGCAGGAGCTGTGGTTTCAACAAGACGGCGCAACATGTCACACAGCTCGTGCCACAATTGATTTATTGAAGGAAATGTTTGGTAACCGCATAGTTTCACGTTTCGGACCCGTGAAATAACCTCCAAGATCGTGCGATTTAACGCCGCTAGACTATTTTCTGTGGGGATATGTGAAGTCGCTAGTCTACGCCGATAAGCCCGAAACGATTGACCACTTGGGGGACAACATTCGCCGCGTTATTGCCGATATGCGGCCACAAATGTTGGAAAAAGTCATCGAAAATTGGACCTCCAGATTAGACTACGTCCGAGCCAGCCGTGGCGGTCATATGCCACAAGTCATATTTAAATTATAATGCCAGAATATTATCTTTCGAATAAAGTAAATTTCATGTCAATTAAAAAAAAATCATCTTTGTTTTATTCCACTTCAAAGTTCTATACCTCTATAAAAAACACCCTTTATATATATAAATATTTGTTTATTTAATTATTTTATACATACATGAAGTGTAACCCAAAAGTTCTAGGATTCTAAACGTGCGAATTCTTTAGTATTCTGTAGATGAATATTTAAAAAATATTACAAAAAAAATCAGAAAATTAATTATTTATTTACCATATTCTCAGAGTGCAATTCCAGAATGACAAAAAAAAACATATATATATATATATATATATAATATATATATATATATATATATATATATATATATATATATATATATATATATATAAATATAAATATAGTACACAGTAAAAAAAAATAACAACGTATTTTAAAACTGCAGTTGTTTTTTATCGAAGTCACGATGTTAAATATATTGCTCTGAATGTTTAATTTCTCACATATGTGAAAGAGAGGTGAAAATTTTACAGCATTGGAATTGGTAAAGTAAAAGTCAATAAATAACGTGCGGTAGGTCTAAGCACATGAAAGAACAGAAACTGCAAAATTGTGTTGGCATCAATTTTGCTAGATAGTATTTTATGTAAGAATACAAATATTGTATATGGTTAAAATGCGTCTGTTAGTTTTAAATTCCTCAAACTTTAAAATAACAGTTTATACGCAAATTGTGCACTTTGTATGTTGTTTAAAATATGCTGTCGCAAAATGCTAATTTTGATCAAAACTACGTGAGACTTTATAAATTTGACTAGTCATGTTTTTATTTTAAATTTATGCCAACAATTAAGTTTTTGTTTTTCAAATTACATTGTCTCTTACTAAGATTAGTTTTTTACTTCCCTTTACTTTGCCCTCCGATTTTGAGTTTCTTTTCCAAAAAACATAATTTCTCATCTCCGTCGGTCTGTTGATAACTCTCGAAGGAAATAAGATATTTCAAGAGATTTCAAATTGGGTACACACGTAATTCTTCAATTAGGAATTTTCGGTCTATATTGTTTCAGGGGAAGGGGGTGGATAAATTTTGTTTATTTTCTATCTCATTATATGAACATTTCTTGGCTTTTCGTTGATATATTGAATAAATTTTAAATTAAACTATTTATAGTCAAATATGTAATGGGTTAATTCAGTGGAGGAGAGTGTTAGAAGGGTCGCTTCACAACCATCGTATCATGCATCCTTTTCAGGGTTCTAAAAGTTAGGGAATCAGCAAATTGTGTTATTTTTTCACTTTTTTCGATTACTTCTCGGCAAAGGTTACGTCGTATATATATATATATATATATATATATATATATATTATATATATATATATATATATATATATATATATATATATATATATATATATTTGTTACAATAGAGGTTTTCATGGATAGTGGAATGTAATACATTAAAATTCCGGGTTTCAATCCGTTCGTCTAACAATGAATTTGCACGACGTTTCGCCCAAAATCTCATTTGGCATTTTCAAATGCTCCCGCTGCTGCTGCTATTCGATATTATAATCTTGCTGCTGCTGCCGCTCGAAGCTGAGAAACCGACGTGCGGTCGCCGTCTTGTATAGGTCAGCGTCTACGCAGATTGTAGGTGGGGGGGGGGGGTAGGAAGTGTTCGTCCGGGCATCGGTGTTTGCTATATATATATATATATATATAATATATATATATATATATTATATATATATATATATATATATATTAGAGTTCTTGGACTCGAGAAATCTAAAAGTTGTGTTATTTTTTCTTTATGTTAGGGGTTAGTAAGATAGGAGAGAGGGTTAGAGAGATGATGTCTTTAGAATCAAGAAATCTGAAAATTGTCTTATTTAACTTATTATTTTCAATTGGTTAAATATGTAATATGATGAAGGGGAAGTGTTGCTGCAAATATATCGTGTTATATGTCCTTTTTAGGATCTTTTGAGCCAAGGAATCTGAACATTATGTTGTTTTTTAATATTTTCCATTTCATAAATCGTATTTATGTAGGTGGAAATGTCAGGGTTAAGTTGCTCTACTCAACTTTATATTTCCATAAAGTATGTACATACATATGTAAACCCTATTCAAAATATTGATTTGTAGTGCTCGGATTAAGTCATTTTATATATATATATATATATATATATATATATATATATATATATATATATATATATATATATATATACATAATAAGTAAAAGAGACAATGGGTCTCAACTTAAACCCATTCAACGAAACTCCATACTTCTAGGAGTGCAAGTTGGCAACCTTGTGATGAGTTTTAATCAGCTGTTCGATAATGTATTGTAAACATAACCTCGACATATCCAGTTTACCATGCCGGGTCCATTGGAAGATTACACTTTAGAAGAGATCAGATTTTTAGTAGCAAAAGGTGTTAAGCCAAGTGTGAAATACATCCTAGAATGTTATTACAGTATGGACAAAGATACATGAACCGTGCGAACGATTACAAGTGGATAGGTGGATAGATTGGTTCAAAAGTGGCAGAACAAGAGTGTGTAATGAGCAGCGAAGTGGGCGTTGAGTCCAAGTTTTCGGTACCACGTTGAAATCGAGGATTGACGGACTTATTCGTGATAACAGAAGAACTGTGAGTTGCTGGAAAACAAAGCTGTCAGTTGCTGGAAGACAAAGTTAAGCTAGCTATCGAGAGCAAACGCCGTGGACTCTTGCGAAAGGGAGTCATTCTTCAACACAATGTCTGCCCTCATACGGTTTACCCAAGAAGAGTTTCAAGTACAGGGTTGGGAGATCTTGCCTCAGCCCGCATACAGCCAAGACGTGGCTCCGTCTGATTTTTACCTGTTCGAACTTCTCAAAGATGCCATATATATTATATATATATATATATATATATATATATATATATATATATATATATAAATAATAATATTAGTTAGCCCCTAACATTTTTTTTTTAAATAACATGCCATCCGACAATAACTCTGAAATTTAGGGTTTTAGTATTTTCTTAAATAAAGCATTAAAAATATCCTAAAATTTATTTTGTTATTGTTTTTCAACACAGGTATAAAACACGTGGACACGTGAAAATCTAAGCACACAGCAAGGAAACCAGTGTAGACCGAAATAACTACTACGAAGATTTTAATTAATGAAAATGTGAGTTTCGGATAAAATGAATGAGCTCGTGCTTTTAAAAAGGGAAAATAGAAATAAAGTAGGTTGAAATACGTGGTAAGGTTTTATTACGAATACAGATAAATATTTTTTAATTTGTGTGTTTGCAGGATATGTTAGCTAACTGCAAAATTTATATATATATATATATATATATATATATATATATATATATATATATATATATATATTAATATATATATATATACATACGAGGGACGCCTTTTAAGTTTTTACGACCGACCACTAGATGGTGCTATTGAGATTGACATTACCATTGTTGTAAAATTTTACATTTGTTATTGTTAAAACAGTGGCAGCTCAGAAATTGGCTGAGTAGTTTGTTTGCAGTAAGCTTTAAAAAAAAAAACAGTTTTGTGAACGAATGGAAATTTCACGTGAAGGTTTTCGTTGGATGATTTTTTACGATTTTAGTAAAGGCCTAACAACAATGCCTCGAATCGCTTCATTCAATTTTTGGTAATGAATCACCATCAGAAAAAACTGTTTACAATTAATTTGCAGTCATGGTCGTTTTTCCGTCAGTGATGAATTTCGTGAAGGTCGACCAAAAATTTCGATGTTGTGCGGAACATGATTGAAGAGGCTCGGTATGTGACTTACCGTAAGATAAAAGCATCCTTAGGTATATCAAAGACTGCAGTACATTCGATTTTACATGAACGTTTAGCTGTGAAAAAGATCTGTTCCCGATGGATAATTTGACCGAAACTCAAAAACCGGCTCCTGTCAACTGGTATAAAGAAATGCTCAAAAAATTCAACCGAGGACATGCAAAATCCGTATACAACATCGTAACAGGATACGAAACGATACATTCGTACGGGCCGAAAACTAAGCAACAAGAGGAACCGAATCCAGCAAAAGTAGTTCGTTCGCGAAGGACTTCCAAGAAAATGATCGCTTGTTTCTTCGGTTATGCTGGACACGTTGCAACCATTGCTTTGAAGGATCGAGAACAGTTAATGCTGAATGGTATACAACAATTTGTTTGCTAGAAGTCATCGATGAAATCAGGAAAAATATCCGAAAACGTCGCTTTATTCTTCACCATAACAATGCTAGCTCTCACACAAAACGTCAAACAATTGATTATTTGACGGAGAAAAACATCGAATTAATGTCTTATTGCCCGCATTCACTTGATTTATCGCCTAAGCACTTCTTTTGGTTTCCAAATGTTAAAAAATGCTTAGACAGGGATTTTCATCACCTAAAGAAACTGTTGAACCTTCCAAAACTGAGGTACCAACTTTAGAGTGGAAAAAATGGTTTGTACGCATGCAAAAGTGTATAAACCTTAAAGACGAAGATTTTGAGAAACAATAAAATTTGCACCAAATTTTGTTTTTCTTTCATTGTTTTTGTAAAAACTAAACGTAATAAATTTTTGTCTTTATTTTCATTAAATTCTATCTTTTCAATATTATTTATTTGGTTACGTGGTGCCAGTTTGAAATATCAACTTTTCCCTCAAAGCCAGGTGCAATTTGGGGGAGAGAGAGTGTGAATACTGTTTTGAAGCTAGCCACTTATGTAGCGCAGAAAATGCAATTTTACAGGACCAATAAGCAAGTTTTTTGAATGTTTACTGTCTTGCTATAACACTACCACTTTCCATAAAACGCTTTGTTCAAAATTAATGTAAAAAAATAATTTAAAAAATGAACATTTGTATACCAGATACAAAATATTGACACAATGCTTCGTTGCTTTGGTAACACTACGCAAGGATTAGTATTTCAGTTTACACTTCGATTTTATTGGCTTTTATAATTTCGTAACATTGTAAAATTGTGGAGAAAATTTTATTTTATGTACTAGTGGGGGAAAGGCTAATTTTGGTTTAAAAGTTAGCGAATACCAGTTCTAAAGTCAATTTAATTTTTTTCACAATAAACGATAAAAAAATATTAAAAATATTACAAATCAATATATTAAATAATCAGTTCATCAGTTTATATTCCCCATCAGAAACAAAACATCAAATTCTGCTAGTAATTTTTAGGTCCTCTGTATTTATATTCTAGTACCCTTAACACACAATTTCTTGGAAATAAGGACAAATACCATACTGTAATACTGTTTTGATCGATACTTGATGAGCTCCATTATGAATAATAAAAGAATTAAGAATTTGTTTTGTTTTATGTAATTTATATACATTACTTCAGTGTCCGTCTGTTTGTGCGTTACATCCAATTTTCTCAGAAACTATTTGACATAGAAAGTTGCGCAAATATAGGAATTGCTGGCCAAATTAGAGCGATTTAGGTTTGAAAGTTAAATTTTGACTTAAGGGGTCAATTTTGGGGAGTGAAATCGGAAGTGAAAAAAAATTTTTACTGGGTCATTGGGCGAGATATCGAATCAAATCAAAAGCTTGTGAAAACATAAGTTCACAAATATATATGGTTTAATACTTGCGCACACTTTTCTTTGTATTATTTTTAAAAAAATGGCTCAAAAATCGCCCCCCCCTATCCCGAAAATTATCACGAGTGCATTACGTGTAATAATTTACCTGGTATAAAAAAAAAACTATTTGGCTTGACAATATGGTGGAGGTTTTTTAATATACTTTTCAGTACACACACTGGTGGCTAACGGATAGGTATGGAAACAAAATGATTTTATTTTATTTGTTTATAATTAAACAAATATTTACCTAAGGAGTAAATGTTTGTTTTACACTTTTATTACTAAATTGCAGATTGCGCTAGATTGATTCAGGCTGTTAGGTACCTAAGATGCTATAACTATTATACATTATTGATTAAGGAAAAAACGTAAAAATGCATATTGAATCTTAAGATACATATGTACATGTAATTAACTTAGCCTTGGTAAGGATTTTGCTTTATTTTAAAAGCAATCACCATATGGAACACTTGCATTTGGCTGTGTTTTTTTCTTTATACGTTGTGACACGTTTCGCTGTACTATAGCTTCTTCGGACGAGGTTCGATATAAACTTTTTTTTTTAAAGCTTCTTCGGACGAGGTCCAATATAAACTAAATTTATTGAAAATTAACACCTAGAATTATTTGGTGCCATAAATGCAGGTATTTGTAACTATCCTAAACCACAACAAAAATGTCTGTAAAATTTTGCAAAAACCACAGCAATACATACTGAATTAGTTATGTAAAAAGGTTCAAAAGCTGGTTCGGTTCCGTGATTTAAAAATATTTTTGAATTTTTATATTTATTCATTTTCATACTTTTTCAAACGTTCTGCTATGCCGAGTTCGAGTTTTAAATGATCTACCTGTTTGCCCGATGTACACCCTTGACCAAAAGTACTGCCACCCGCTTGAGTTCTTAGAAACCAGATGTCTCTTATTTCTCATTGCACTTATGTTTATTTCTCGGAATTGGTATATCAAATAAAGTAACTAAAACAACGAGACCCATTGAAAAATAGAAGGACAAATTCTTGGAGGTCAACAACGACTGACCTGGTTTATTCTTTTAATTATATAGTTTGCTTCCAGATCTCGTAGTGCACACCCTCGTCAATAATCTGTTAATTTTTGCGATTTCTGTCTAAGGTTAAGTATATTAAAATGCCAAGAAAGTGTGGACTGGACATTTCATTGGTTGCGGTGGATAAAATAAGTCAGACATTGCCAAAATAATGAAATTTCCACATAGAACGATAAGATAGACTTTGAATTGCTCTCAAAAGGCAAAAATACACAGAAACTTAAATAAGAGTGATCGGAAACGCATTTCAAATGCCGGAGAAGACCGGCAGTTAATACACTGCTTCTTTGAAAAATTGTAAAAAGACATCTTCTGAGCTATGTGCTGATTTTTCTGAAGGCATTAAATAGAAAATTGCTGCTCGAACAGTGAGAACAAGGTTTCGAAACGCTGGGCTCAAAGGCTGTATCGCCAGAAAAACTCTTGCTATTGGTGAAAAAGATGCGCCAGGCATTGGCCTAGGAACATATATCTTTCAATGAGGAAGGATTTGTCTAATATCGTGTGGTCGAACGAGTCTAATTTCGAGGTTAGTGTTTCTTAGGTTGGATATTGTTTAAACCATTTATTTTAGTAAATGAGTAACCCGAAAGAATTATTTTTAAAATTTTTCTCTAATGTTTAGATTTTTATCTTGTTTTAGGATTTTGGTACTCCTGGTGCTACCTATGCTGCCGTATAGGAGAGGAGTATAACTACGATTGCGTAGCACCCACTGTACACGTGGGGCGCCAGTATTATGGTGTGGGTGTATATGTCAGCAAGTGGTGTGGGCGAAACAGTAGCTTGCGAGGGTCGAATGAATTCACAAAAGTATATAGAAGTTCTAAACACTGCAATAGAACCATCATTTTGTAAATTTTGTAATGATACAAACTCGGAAAATGAGCGTTTCCAACAAGATAACGCGCCGCATTATAAAGCGGCAGCGAGGATAAAGTGGTTCTGGGAGAATAGGATAGAGCTTCTACATTGAACCCCCACAGCCACTAGCCCTCTACCCTATAGAATAGCAGAGAATCAAGGATCATTCAATCACATCAAACGACACCCTAAAATACGTCTTGTTCGAAGAGTGGAACGCCAAAAAGAGTACAAAAATTACCAAAAAGAATTGCAGCAATAATAAAAGCTAAAGAAAATTTACTATCGATTTTTATAATAAATATAATAGTTCGTCTCTTCTTTTTGGAATGCCGTTATTTGTCTCTACTTGCATTGCGAGTACGATATTTGAATGAACAAAATTTATAAAATCCTAAAATTGTCTGTCTGTACCTGTGAAGCAGGTGATAATTTTTATTTTGGTTTATATCGAACCTCGTCCGAAGAAGCTATAGTATAGCCAAACATGTTTCACAAAGTATAAAAATTAAGTAGCACATAACATACATTGTCAATTTTTTCATTAAAAATACCATAGTTTTCAGATTTTCTGAATCCGAAAAATCCAAACACAACATATAACTGACATATTCAAAGCTATCAATTTCCCCACTCATATGCTTTATCACGAGAATTATTATACTTATACTTAATTAAATTTGTTTCACCAAAAACCAGGAGAAATTCGTATTAGATTGTTGAAACTGTACAGAACTGATCGACCTCCATTGCTTTCACCCTTCTGCTCTGAAACCATATTAGTAAATATTTATAGTTTCGACAAATATTCTGACAGACCGACAGAACCTCGAATTTAAGTAGCCTTAAACCGTGATTTTTTCACGAATACTGTACCCTTAGCTAGAAAATTAAAAAAAAATTATCATTGTTTTATGTTCACTGAATATCAAAGAAAACAAATAAAATCAATATTAAAAGAGGAATTAGATGAGGCGATTCAATATCCCCAAAGCTGTTTACGTTCACTCTAGAAGACATATTCAAATCGCTAAAGTGGGAAAATAAAGGAATACTAATGGGTAGTGAACGACTAAATCACTTAAGGTTCGCAGATGATGTCACTTCAACACAAAACAAAATTACAAGAAATGCTTGCTAAACTTCACCAAAATCAAATATTTGAGCAATGAAAGTAAAGATAACAGCCAGGAATTATTATTAGGATAAAATATCGAAATATCAAAGAATAATCTAAAGGCTGACTTGGATAGAAGAGTCTCGTTAGCTTGGTTTGCATTCGGTCACAATCTACATTTAAATTGGATATCCCAAATAAAATAAAAGCTAGAATGTTCGATCAATATATACTACCGGTATTAACATATGGCGCTGAAACGTGGGCTTTAAAATAAAACTCCAGGTAACCCAAAGAGCAATGGAGAAGAGAATGCTAAATATTAGACTCCAAAATCGTATTCCTAACATCGAGATACGAAGAAGATCAAAAGTGACAGATGTAATACAACGAATATGTATATTAAGGTGGAAATAGGCGGGGCATATTGCAAGGATGAATGATAACAGATGGACACGCCGTATAGTTGAATGGAGGCCTAGAGAACATAAAAGATGCAGAGGTAGACCAAAGACAACATGGACGGACGACATAAAAACATTAGCGGGACACAATTGGATGCAAACACCAAACAACAAAGCTCATTGGAGACTTGGGGAGGCTTACATCCTACTATGGATGGAATAAGCTAATGATGATGACAATGAGTATCAAAGAGATAATTGCATAATATTTTTAATAGCAAAAATGTCCGAATTAGGTAACAAAAAATCAAATATCACTTGCGTGATATAAAAATATATGTTCCAACAAAAGTTGAACATACCTATAGACCTGTGCCCATATGTTTCAGGAAATGGGATCGTAATTGATGTTAATAACAATTTTATTCTTAATAACACGGAATATTTATGTTCATCTAGAAAATTCATCACTACATAACAATTTTTTTAATAGACAGTTGTGTGGAACCCTCTATCTATAACAAACAATGCTTGTTAAGAGAGTTTTAGTTATTTACGGGATCTTTTTTAATAAAGTAAAAATGCTTAGAACATTTATTTCTTCACTTTAAAAATGGTTAACAAAGGAATATCCGAATGCTCTACTCCTCGGTCTGGATAAATTGACCACCGAACTGAACTGACCAGCCATAACGGGACATTTCCAACGATAGAGTTTGGAATTGACCGTTTTGCTGAGTATAAATTGCTAATAGGACCATTGACACTGAAATTAACAGGGTTGCGGATTTAACTGTGAAAAAATTTCTTACTGAATTGTTATTTAGCGAGTTTATAAAATAACCCTGCTTTATATCGTGGCGGAACTTGATAAAGAAAATACCAAAAATGTGAACTGGCGATTTAATTTTCAAATGAACTGAAAAATGAAGGTGCGTTTAATTTTCATACTGAAATACATATTGTAGCCAGGATGCCATCACGGAAGGGCGTATCCCTGAAAATATAAGGTCGTTAATTTTTTACTTCGGGACTATTTTAAAAGGGTTGATATTTTTTGGGTTGACAATCTGTTTAAAAAACTGTAGAAGAGTTTCGCTTGACAATATATTTTACAATTTGTAGTCAAATGTGTGACAAATCTTATATAATTAGTGTCCTACGCGCTTTAGTTATCAGTCCGTTCCTAATAAAATAATCTGTATAAGTCCATGCTTATATTAACACGACCTAGTTGAGTTCAATAGAAATATAGCCCATTGTAAAACTATAGAAACCAGCATATAATTAGACTACAATTTTTAATTTCGAATTTTTTAAGTCCATAGTTCGTCAAAATAAGGTCGCTGTTAAATTTTTGCACAATAACAAGCAATTATTTTTGCAAAATTAATTTGGCCTTTTGAACAATAACTCTATATCCAGGTCAACGAATGTATAGCGCCGTAACGAGCAATTATTAGCGGGTATGATGTTATTCGTTTACGCGAAAGTCGTGTCTCTTCAAGATTTTGCAACACTTTTTGATATTAATTGTTGTCTTAATTAAAATGTATTCAATGTTAAACACGATTATTTCAACTTTTATTTTTAGGTTAATTTATGGATCATTGTATTTAATTTACACCATTCTACGTGTTTTTTTACAAAAATTACCAAGCAGTAGCCCTAACTTAACGCTTGTTTGATGTTTAGCCAACCAGAATTAACTCTGCACGATCTTTATATGGTTTTTAACAAAAAGGGAAACCAGTAAAGAATAACGGAGATGACAAAAAGTAAACAAAAATAAAAAGGTATAAAACTAAAAAAATGTTAATAAAAAGTTCTTAAAAAAATTAAGTAACACACCAAAGTCTTAAGTTACTGTATTAGGTCTAGTAATAATTATTTGAGATAATTATAAAAATGAATATATAACTGTCATTGCTTTCGAATACTTCTTCTTAGTGCGTTATCCGCTCAGAGTTCTACGGATGTCTTACCGTACCATTGTTTTAGCCACGATGTACGTCTTTGGCGGGTTCCTCGCTTGCCATCAACCTTACCTTGCATTATAATCTGTAGAATGTTATATTTGTTATCTCTCATTATATGTCCAAAGTAAAACGGCTTACGTATTTTGTAGGAGTTCAGGAGCGTTTTCATCCACTCTCCCCTCAAACTTCTGTGTTAGTGATATTCTCTATCCAACTAATTTTTAATATACGGAGGTATACCCACATCTCAAATGCCTCGATTCTTGTGAAAGTGGCCTTCGTCAATGTCCATGATTCTATTCCATAAAGCATGAATGTATGTAGTACTTTATTTGACTTTTCCGAAGTTTTAGGCTCAAATCGTTACTATAAAATATATTTTTTTATCCTCAAAAAAGTAGCTCTAGTTTTTTCAATTCTTTGTCGTATTTTTAGTGCTCCGCACGGGACACTTAAATGACTTCGGTGTCTGTCTGTCTGTCCATACGATTTTCTCCGAAACTATTCGTCATAGAAAGTTGAAATTTGGTAATAACATAGGAATTGATGGTCTCTTCAGAGCCGTGTAGTTTTGAAAGTTAAATTTTGACTTACCGGGTTAGTTTTGGAGGGTGAAATCAGAAATTAAAAAAAAAAAAATTTACTAGGTCATCGAGTGTGGTGTCAAATGAAAGCTTGTGAAAACACCAGTAAAAAATATATATATATATATATAATGTAATACTTGCGCACACTTTTCTTTGTATTATTTTTAAAAAATCACGAAAAATCGCGAAAAATCGCTGTCCCCCCCATTTTATCTCAAAAAGAACTGATCAACAAATTTTGAAAAAATTCTGTAATATTCTCCACGGGGTGTAGATTGAACGAAAATTATCACGAGTACATTACCTTTAATAATTTATCTGGTATATAAGAAAAACAAAAATTTCAAAGTCATCGGTTTTTAGTAAAGATTGGAAACAAACTTTGTTCTAAACTCATTTGGGGTGTGTTTTGTGAAGTCACTGATCGTTTTATACTACCGTAACAATTTTTTTTATTTTAAAACCAATCATGGTACGGAACACTAATTGTGCAAATTCAACTTGCACTTGATCGGTTATTTTTTTAATGGTCCCATTCCTCATTTAGTGAGGATCCCAGGTAAGTGATGTGGTTTACCTATTTAATTATTTTTGTTGTACATGTAAAACTAGTTAGTTGCAGGGCATTTCTTACTGATTATCATATATTTGGTTTTTGTTGTGTAAAATCGTAATCCAATTCAGTGTATTACTAATTTTTTCTTTGATTGTGTTAGCCGATACTTGTTGGAAATTCATAATAAAATTATATAAAAACAACACAATGTTTTAATTTCCAATATATTGGTGTGGAAGTGCTTCTGAAGAAGCCATTGTATGGTGAAACAATTGTCAACTGACTTTAAATATATTGGAAATTAAAATAGTGTTGTTTTTATATAATTTTATTACTAATTTATTTAAGAGAGATTGTCTTCAAAAGTATCTGCCAATATGACGGTTGGCATATCGGATGTTAGTGATCTTAACACCGTGAATAGAGATACCGTCAGACGCGTGTTTGAATGCTTTATTAAATAATTCCTCCGAATAGACGTTAAGCAATAATGGAGGCAATATGCATCCCTATCTAACCACCCGCTCAATCTCCACATCTTTAGTTATCCGAAGCTTTCTGGTCTCAATATAGATTTTCTATTATTCGTACGTCACTTTCATCTATTTAAGTTTTCTTCAAAATGGCCAGTAATTTATCGTGTTTTACCAAGGTCGGTCGAAGGCTTTCTCAAAGTTTATAAAACAAGCGTCAACCTCACAGTTAACCGATCGGCACCTATATAGCAAAAAAGCGTGTCTCTGGAGTCTAATCCGTTTCTAAATCCAAATTGCGTGTTAGTGATTCGTGTTTCAAGCTAAATAATAAATAAATAGTTTAAGCGTGTGGGACATAAATCTTCACGTTTTTAAAAGGTAAGGTAATGAAAGCCGATTTTAGCCATTCTTTGGATATTTCACCTGTCTGATATATTTCATTGATTCGCTCAACTAGGACATGCGAAGAAGGCATCTTTAGATGTACATTTCAAAAGATTCTAGTGGTTTCTCTGAGCCAGGGTCAAGGGTCCAGAACTCACATCCATACAATAGCACGGAGAATACATACGCTCTCACGCTCACGTTCATTCGGAGTTCGAAAGTGAAACTTGTGCGACAGAAAAATTTCATTCATTCATATTCATGTATCTTACTCGGGCCTGTTCAATTGGCGAATATATTTCCTTTCTTGGGTCCCACTTGTCATTTATATTGGTTCCCAAATATTTAAATGTGGAGCCCTGTTTTGTGTTGTCCCTGATTTCGAGGGATTCTGGTGGTAGATTTTTCTTTGTTATTACCATTCACTTGGATTTTTTTATATTCATAGTTAATCCAAATCTTTCGTTGGTTTTTACGATTCGATTGATCAGTTGCTGGAGATCTTGGATATTATAATTATGAAAAACATAATGATTCATTATTGTGCACACCCTGTATATGACTTTTAAGATTGACAGTAATAATGAATTTTAAGATTGACAGTAATATAGCCACTATATCCCATATAAGTAACAGGTTTCTTTTCATTAAAGAATTTTTCAAGTCCATTCAATAAAAGTTGGCTATTGTGACACACCCTATATATAAGTAATAATTTTCCCAGCTATATTTTTATATGTTGCTCATATCAAAACAATTTGTTCGAAGAAAATTATTGTCCATCTTTATGGCATACCTCACCTATAAAACTTCTAAATTTTCAACATGAAATGTTGCCTTCTATCTTCCTATAAAATTTTCGTCAAAATTGATTCAGCTCTATTTACATGAAGCCATAACAGACAAGTCTACAAATAGTTGTTCTGATCTTTATATGCATTAAATAACACCAACTATTTCGATCAAATAATCAATACACTGTTTCTGCTACACACGTAGTTTTAACATGTGTGTTTAAGAAAATACTGAAATATTAGATAACATATAATAATCCTAGAAACATACTTTAGACCTATTAGAGAGATTTTGCAACGCTTATTTTGGTAGACCACTGTCTTTATTTGAAGCATGCGCCCACCGTTTGGAGTTTGCGCAGTAGTAAAGGGGAGAAATTAAATATAAGGACTCAGCTGTTATCGTTATTTGAAGCATACGCCCACGATTTGGAGCTTGCGCAGTATTAAAACAAAATAAAAGAATCCTTCATTAAGGATAACGATTTCAAGAATGCAGGTTTTCACGACCGGTTAAATTAATATTGGTTTCTTTGGGAGTTGAGGTCGTGTTCTCAAGGTCTCAATATCAAACTTGCATGGATTCCAGGTCATTCCAACCTTACAGGAAATGAGATGCTGACAAACTTACCAATGCAGGCAGGATAATAAATATTCCAAAAAAACTCCCACTGGAGACATCGCATATTTTGCCTTTAATTAAAACGAAAATAAGAAAAGAGCATGGAGAGATCTGGAAAAAATCCCTTACAGAGAAGGGAAGCTGGTATAAACAAATACAACAAAAATTCCCAAAAAAATTATGGTATAAAGAACTGCAATACAAAGATAGACGACACACAACCTTCTTAGTAAGAATGAGAACAGGACATTGTCTTACAAAACAACATCTTCACAGAATAGGATTAAAAGAGGATCCATTTTGTGAGTGTGGCCAAATAGAAAACATTAACCATATCTTTTTGGAATGTTCTATAAATAAAACATTAAATTTTGATTTATATCAATATTTCATCAAAAAAGGTTTTGCATCACCTATTAATATGACAACAATACATACCTTCAAAAAATACTTCAGATACGTTATTAACGCTCAACAAATTTCTAAATCATAATAAAATTAAACTGTAACAACAAAAAAAACATCAACAATGTCAATAAAATAAAAAAAAATAATAATTTCTAACAAACAAAGAAAAGAAAAATTCATAAATGTCTCCTTTCAGTCAATCATCCAAACCAAAATCCATCCATCAACTTGTGTATGTCTTTGTCTTGTGAAATTCCCACTAACAGTACATTTCGAGGAAAATAGCACTAAAAATATATAAAACCCAGGGAGCAGAGCCAATCCAAGGAAGACGAGCATGCGCCCACCATTTGGAGCTTGCGCAGTATTGAAACAAAATAAGAGAAACCTTTATTAAGAATAATGATTTCCCTTATTTAGGAACTTATAGGTTATTTGAAGTTCGTTATTCTTATCGCTATTATGATAGGGCCTGTTTTTGTTTCTACTTAGATATACAAACCACTAAGAAAATACAGTAAAACTGAAATGATAATCTTTTATTGCAAATAACACTGATAACAGTTAATTAGCGTTCAGATTATGTTGGGATTTTGTAATCATTGTCACAATAGCATTACAGTATGTGGTACTAATTTAAAATGAAATTTTATTTTTCGCACATTCGTATTACCTTGGAAATATTGAAGGAAGTGATAGAAACCTGCTACACATAACTTTAATTTAGAAACTTGTGTTGACCTATCTAATACTAACAATCGGTGTGCTTAACCATGAAATGTATGAAAAAAGTCCCTTTATAGAAGGGTATAGTTTAATAGTAGAGTATATAGTATAGTAGTATATAGTATATAGTTTATAGAAGATGAATACTAACCTAACCTTGCAATTCCTTTGCGTTCATACTGCGCATGCCTGAGATAACGAGATGGACACAGGCATATGAAAAATAAGCGTTGCAAAATCTCTCTATTATCACGACATACATATTTTATCAAATGCATTGTAAATTATATACGTAGATATATAGAGATTTAAATAATTTAAATATGTTAACATATGGAACAATAGATTGGTATTATTAATCTTAATAATAAATTGGTGTTTTAAAACACGCGTGTGGGTACGTGTAAACTCTAAACATGAATCCTATCTGTCACAGAGTAATTGAAGCTCCAAGCAATATTCCCACGATAGTAAGGTAACATTGTACAATAATAGCGCTATTTGATGACGGTGGCAATCAACCTGCGGCAGTTGTTGTCACTGTCCATTGGAGGCATGGACACAATGTGAATAACTATAATTAGATCCCTTAGATATATACGCTAGTTGCGTGGCCATAAATATTTGGTTGGTACGTCACAGTATTGATTTTCTATGAAATATTAGACGAAAAACATTATTACGCGCATAGAAACTAAATAAAAATAGGTTGTAAGTATCGTTCAAATTCAGATTATATATGAACTAAAACAGCGTTTCTATTTAGTTATTGCTAATGTATGGAAACTGGTATACTTCTAAAAACATTGAAAATCAGAGGGTGAATTGTAAACCTTCTGAATAGAAATAACTGGTCAAGTGCAAGTTGGACTTCCGCACGTTAAGTCCTTTTAAAATAAATATTTTTGTTACAGTGGCATAAAATGTTCAAATGACTTCAGAAAACACACCCCAAATAAGTTTTCAACAAAGTTTTTTTCCTTGGAATTCTTGTTTTTTTTTTATATACCAGATAAATTATTAAAGATCTCGTGAATAATTTTTGTTCAATCTAAACTCTGTAGAGAATATTCCAGAATTTTTTCAAAATTTTTTGATCAGTACTTTTCGAGATAAGGGGGGGCAGTGATTTTTCGCTTTTTTTTTATAATAATATAAAGAAAAGTGTGTGCAAGTATTACATTACATATATTCTTGAACTCGTGTTTTAACAAGCTTTCATTTGACACTCCACTCGATGACCTGGTAAATTTTGTTTTTTTCACTTCCAATTTCACCAACCAAAACTAACTCGTTAAGTAAAAATTTAACTTTCAAAACTACGCGGCGCTCTGATGAGGCCATTCATTCCTATATTAGTACCAAATTTCAACTTTCTATGTTACATAGTTTCAGAAAAAATCGGGTGTGACAGACGGACAGACACCGAAGTGACCTTATAAGTGTTCCGTACGGAACACTAAAAATAAAACCAATGAAAATATGTATTCAGTATTTTTAGTGTTCCGTACGGAACACTAAGATGAGTTCGGTGTCCGTCTGCCTGTCTGTCCGTCTGTCTGTCACACCCGGTTTTCTCCGAAACTATTTGACGTTGCAAGTTGAAATTTAGCACTAATATAGGAATTGATGGCCGCATCAGAGCCGTGTAGTTTTGAAAGTTAAATTTTGACTTAAGAGTTACTTTTGGGGGGTGAAATTGGAAGTGAATTTTTTATTTATCAGTCACAGAGTGGGGTATTAAATGAAAGCTTGTAAAAAGACGAGTTCAACAATATATATAATGTAATACTTGCACACACTTCTCTTTGTATGATTTTTAAAAAAGTGCCAAAAATCACTGTCCCTTATCTCGAAAAGTAACGATCAAAAAATTTTGAAAAAAATTCTGCAATATTCTCTTCAGGGTTAGATTAAATGACAATTATCACGAGTGCATTACCTTTAATAATTTATCTGGTATATAAAAAACAGAAATTCCAAGGTCATCAGTTTTCAGTAAAGATCGGAAAAAAAACTTTGTTGAAAACTCATTTGGGATGTGTTTTGTAAAGTCACTGATCATTTTATACTTTCGTAATAAAAATTTTTATTTTAAAAGCAATCAACGTACGGAACACTAATTGAGCAAGTCCAACTTGCACTTGACCGGTTATTATAATAATGATATATTTGTTATAATTGGAGAAGTCTTTTATAACGTTATAAAAACGTTTAAACAGGACGTAACCGACATGTGTCTTCTAGATACATAATTTTTTCTTTGCTTCATCTACATATAATTACGTTTTCCTGCATATATAATTCTTGCTATGTTTCATCTACAATTACGTCATGGTAATACTTTAGGTTCATCTGAGAAGAAAACAAAAGTGCAGGTCGATTTATTTATGTAAATAATAAAAGTGGCAGAGAAGCGTTTTTTTAGGCGTACATATGGCGTAGATAAACATTCATTGTCAGTTTAAATCTGTCGAAGAAAAATGTACTCACCGTCATGTAGTAGGCAGCAATAATTTAGTAATTAGTAAGTCGATCCTGTGAGCGATATAAGGTGCGATTACTTCTACCCTTCTCAATAACGTGGTAGCATCAGCGATCTTACACCGATCCTGAAAATCGCAAGGTTACAAGTATAAGTGTTGTTTCCGATCTGATCTTATATCTTTGAATTTCTCCGCGAGTATGGTCTTCAGAAGATTGTGTACCTAGTACCCTGGCCATATGTGGCCCAGGATTGATTATTTTCGATATCAATAGGCTGTAGCTCGGTAGTTACTCTTTGTAAAACCTGATCATTCATTACGTAGTTTACCTAGAAAAACTTCATTTTTTGTGAAATACCTCTATCCTATTGAATGACTTCAATGTTGAGGAGTATTTTCTGACGGAGTAGATAGGTATTGATCTAAGCAAAAATAATTCGAACAATTGGAAAACTTATTTTAACATCCTGGTCGCTGTTTCACTTGTAGTTCACCGTTATGCCTAGGTATGAGGAGTAGGGCGCTCCAGTAAATCACAATTTATATTAGTCTTTAGATCTTAGACTTAGTCGACTATCGCCCCTGATGATGCTAACACGGTTAGCAAAACACGCGTCGAGTGCAAAAATAAAGTGTTTGGTATAGTGGTGATAAGGGTTATGTAGTGTCATTGTGCCAAAAATTTCAAAATCCCAACGAAGTTGTCCTATCCTATTAATATTGTTTATAGTTTCTTGAAGTCATAGTAGAAGTCTTGGTAGGTTATTGTCATTAAACTTTCTTTGCGGATATGCTCACAATGAATAAAAAAAACTCTATAACATATCGATAGCCAGGTCATTTCTTAAGAAAATTACTAATGAAAATTTGGATGTTTCCTTGTATTCTTAAGGAGCAAAGTGCTTGTTTTTAAGTTTTAAAAGGTTTCCACAGACAATATGTACACCGCTAAAAAATGTAAGTAATTTTTATTTGATAAGTATAATGAAGTTATAATTCTGCCGAGACTTTTTTTTTAAAATCAAATGTGTGTGTATATATATATATATATATATATATATATATATATATATATTATAGGGACGTTTAATTTTTGGCACAATATATTGTAAGTGAACTTCGGAGCTCCCAAGTAGAGTAAAAAAGCCCTCGCAATTCCGCATACTAATAAAATAACGCCGAGCCAAGCGGGAGGTAATAACATGGGGGATCTGCTGCAATATCCCAGCTGGCAATATTTTAGATCGAGGTCTAAGATACTTTCCAGTCACTATGGATGTGTGCAAACTCGTCTAGTATTAATTTTTAACGAATGAAAACTTACTTTTGCTCTCTTGGATAGGACAGAAATAAATAGAACAGAATTTCACAAACAACAAGCAACATTTCTCACATTTTGAGTAACACAAAAAAAATCTTGTAGCAAAGGAACAATTTAAAAAAAAAAATGATAAGAGTTTGGCCTTGTCACATTACAGAAAAATTTAATCGAAAGATTCCCAGTATTGTAAAAAAGTTTTTAAAATTATGTATTATGAGTAATTATTCTTATATTTAAAGTATATCTCCATATGTAATACTGTTGAAAATACCAAAGAAACACGCTAGAAAATCATATATTACTATTAGAATTCTAATAAAATTATCTCCTGTCTCTTCCACCTGAAGGAATCTCGCTCACATAGGTTCCTTTCCGACTTTAAATCTGGTACTAAATTTGAAATCGACATCTCTTTTTATTCCAAAACTATCCGACAGACTAATAGAAATTGGAAACTATGTTTTTTGACATCTGGTAACCCTGAACCGCAAAAAAAATATCTGACTGTCATTTTTTCATGAATACAGGAAAGTTAGATAAAGTAGAACTCTCACTAATCTATTCACTATACTCGAGATTTTAGATACGAGCAAAATTAACATGCATCCTTCCATTAACGAATACAGGACATGTTTTTTAACACGTAATGATTGATGGGTATTTAAAAATAATAAAAAAAAAAATTTTGTAACAATTACTCGGTAAATTTGGATGTGTCCATTTCAAGTAGTCATTTATATTACCCAGGTTGTCAAACTGCCAATATTTCTGATATAGATAAAGTAAAATGTAGTTTTGCTAAAAGTGTGTCAATGGGTTTTTAGATTTTTGAACATATCAATTCTTGCAGGAACCGCTTGTTTTATTATGTTGCGCACGAGATAAATTTATGCGATTAATCTTGCTCTTGACAGAAAACATTTGGTTATCTGTTTTATTGAAAGTTATTATAAATACAATATTTGACGACGCCAGTGAAGAGGAAATGGTAAAAGCTAACTGTTAGTTTTGCGTTTTAACATATTAAGATCGTCCAATTTAAATTTAAAATATATTATTACGTCAAATAATTTACTATGGATGTACAGAGTGACCTATTTGCGTTTTAGTTGTTGGATATTTTTATTAATGTGAACGACGAATGTCACCAGGACAGCCGTTGAGAAATCACGGTACTTAGTGCATGAAGAATTTGCAAGGATCTTTACTCTTCGAGATTAGAACACTGGATTGAGTTAATTCAGTAGTCTCAAACAGTAAAAGTTCCCGAAGATGCCTCTTGCAATCGTAGGCGCACTGTTGGAATCACCCCAATTTTTTACAGTCAAAGCTGTGAAACTTTCGTTTCATGTCATCATGTTAATTTTTAAGTTTTACTAATTTAGAATTTACGCAGTAACTATATTGTCTCGGATCATTAAAAATGAAAGCTGATTTTGAGTGAGTCTACTTTTTAAATTAATGCAATAATTTTGTCTCATTATTGCATTCTCTCTGTCAATCCTTTCCCCCAATAGGAGTATCGGTGACACTATGCAGTTGCTGCCTCAACAGTCAATCTCCAGGCATCTCGATCCTGCACGACCTGACTTGACTCGTGCATACCCATACCAAGGAGAGATCTTACTTGGTCGGACCATCTTGTCGGAGACCGTCCCCTTGATCTTCTACCTTCCCTGTTACTACAAGCTTTTTCATGGCATCCACTTTCCTCATAATGTGACCAAAATATTTCATTTGAAAGTCGGTCATTTATACTAAGCTCTTCAAGAATAGATACATTAGTACGGTGTTCGGTATATGATATGCTCACATCTCAAAGGCATCGATTCGTCTTTTGTCAGCTTGTTTAATGGTCCTTGTTTCCGATGTGTAAGGTACTATGGTGAATATAAGGCTGGATAGCAATCTTAACTTTGTATTTTTTGTGACAGCTGGATCTTTCCATAGCTTAGTGAGTTTGATCGTCGAGTTTCTAGCTATAGCCAAACAGCTTCTTACTTCCGCATCACAACCACAATTGTTAGTTATGAGGGATCACAAATAGTTGAAATGGTCTACAACAGTGAAACCAGCAATTTCATTTATGTGTGATAGAGATTTTCATTACGACTAACAATCATTACTTTGGTTTTCGCTCTATTAATTGTCAATCCATTGTTTTCGTTAGTGATTTCCAGGCGTAATTGATTCTAGGCCTTGTATTGAAGTTGAAAGTATTACAGTATCATCCGCATGTTTAAGGTTACTAAGCTTTTTTCACCGATTGTCACACCCCCACTCCAGCCATCCAAAACAGATCTCATTATGTGTTATGTGTTATGTTCACTATATACAGTCAGTCCAAAAAGTCTTCATACACCACCTGCTTTCTGTACTATTTTTCTGTTGTGTTTAACTAATTAATTAGAAGAGGAGGAGAAAACATGTTTAAATTAATATTTTAAATTTACCTAACAAGGATTAGTATTAAAAACAACTACGGAACATTTTATTTCGAAGTTACATCATTGTTATAAAAATGTAAACAAAATCAATGTCAAAAAAGTCTCCATACACTTAACAATTACCAATAATAGTTTGACGGAGTTTAACGGAATATAACAACTTTGTTTAAACTAATATTTAGTGGGACCGCCGTTGGCCTTGATAATCACCTGTAACCTTTTTGTCATGCTTGCAACCAGCTTTCTAGTAACTTCTGCTGACATGTTCTCCCACTCGTTCAGTATTCTGTTTTTAATTATTCTCTATTTGAAACATTATGTTTGCGAACGCGCCGTTTAAGTTCCTTTTATAAATGCTCGATGGGGTTAACATCGAGTGATTGTGGAGGTGTATGAAGCTGCTGTCGCACGTTACGGACCATCCATTCTCGCACCAAGTTTGCGATATGTTTCGGATCATTGTCCTGTTGGAAAATGTATCTTTTTTCGAGAACTAATTATTGGACACTTTCTCTTAAATTGTCTCTCAAAATGTTCAGATAAACATGCTGATCCATGGTACCATTAATAAAATGTAAATTTCGAACTCCTCCAGTGGACATGCATCCTCAAAGCAGAACACTGCCACTCCCTTGTCTCACCGTGGAAAACATGTTTTTAATATCGAATGGGGTATTCTTCTTTCTCCAAACTTTAGTTCTGCCATCAGACCCAAAAAGGTTAATTTTAGTTCCATCACTAAAGATTACGGATTCCCAAAATTCAGGAGGTTTAGTAACGAATTCCTTAGCAAAAGCTATCACCTTTTTGCGATTAGCCTCCGAGATTAACGGCTTTTTCCTGGCTACACACCCCTTATAGCCTGTCCTGTGTAAACAATTTCTCACTGTTTGTGAACAAACATTTTTCGAAAATAGTTCCCGTACTTCTTTTAATTTTGGTGCTCTTTTCTTGAGATCTATAATTATTTGTCTAACAATATTGGCCTCTTCACATGGAGTCAGTTTCTTGGGATGACCGGAACGTGGTCGAATGTTATACTGTTTTACAATGTACTGAACAGTAGCATACGACTTTTTTTCCTATATATCTGCACGATTTTCCATCCTTCCACAAATCAGTTATGATATTTCGAATTTGAAATAGAATTTCACAATTTCTCTCGCTCATTTTTAAAACCCACTGCAAAATTACTAGCAACAAGTGACAGATTATAAAGTATTATTCATTTTTTTCAGTTTAGCGAGCCTGATAATATGCGGCTGATTATAACGTGTTTTTTCAATGCAGTTCTTGAGTGGATGGAGACTTTTTGACATTAATTTTGTTTACATTTTTATAACAATGATGTAACTTCTAAATAAAATGTTCCGTAGTTGTTTTTAATACTAATCCTCGTTGGTTAAGTAGTTTCAAATATTAATTTAAACATGTTTTCTCATAGTTCCAATTAATTAGTTAAACATAGCAGAAAAATAGTATAGAAAGCAGGTGGTGTATGAAGAATTTTTGGACTGACTGTATGTTAAAAAGTAAGGGTGACAAAATACAGCCCTGTCTGATGCCGGCTTCGACGTTAAAGGGGTCGGAAAAAGAATTATTCAGTTTAATTCTGTCATTTATGTTCTCATACAGGGATCGGATAAGGTTTACAAGATGTATAGGTGCTCCCATGCTGATTAGAATCGACCAGAGTTTTTTCCATTGTATGCAGTCGAAAGCTTTAGAGTAATCTATAAAACAGATATAGGTTGTTATTTGGAATTCCCTGACTTTTTCTATTATCTGGGGTATGTTGAGAATTTGTTCTCTAGTCGCTCTTCCTGGAATGAAGGCTCTTTGTTCGGTGGATATTTGCGGCAGCGGAAAAGTTCTGAGCCTTTCATTTAGGATCCAGAGAAACACCTTAGCAGCGTGTGATACTAGAGCGATTGCATTCATTGAAATTAAAATAGAGCCAGTTTAAGAGTTTGATAAAAATTGATATTTATTTATATAGTACTTCCCTAGCAACTACAAGCTGTAACCATAGGACTGTTATCACAACCACACCAAACATTTCATTTTTTCGCTCGCCGGGCATTTCGCTAAGCCTGTTAATATCATTAGGAGCGCTAATTGATTGAGTCGAACTGTTGTGTGGTGTTGTTGTACCAAAGGCTCCAAATTCCCAATAAAGAGCAAGTGGTAACGCCACTATATTCTTCTTGAGATCATTCTATAATTACATCACTTTATATACTATTTTTGTTACAATTGGAAATCACAAAACAGTAACATAGTGCTCAGATTCCTCTCGGGCCCAAGATCTTGAAAAAGTCGCACAACATCCTTTTAACCCTTTACATGTCTCTATTAATAATACTGTTCACAGTTTATTCATTATTTCAAATAAAACCCAGAAAACATTCTCGTAAAACTATCGAAACTACACAAAATGTAACTCTCTTTCAGGTTTGATTATAAATAATTATGCGTAAAATTTGTTTATTATCGCAACCAAAATTCTCAGAATACTATACACTATACTACAGATAATTTTTTGACCCCCTCCCGACCCCTTCATCCCCTTCCCTTAAAAGGATATTGCTCAAAAATTATAGGTCCGATTCGTACAAGTGTTATATGTGTACCAAATATGAAATGGGTACCTCATTCTGCTAGAGGGTTATCGGGTCAACAGACAAACAGATAAACTGACAGACAAATACGCCGACGGAAATTGGAGATTACATTTTCCGTGATTCAGAGACCCTGAAAAGTGAATAAATCACGTAGGGTGATTTCTTTCACGAAGACTATACTTCTCTTTAGCCAGAGAAGTAAAAGCTCCCGTTAAATTGTACTTAGTATAACATTAGAGAAACTGTTTCCAATTATCCCATGTCACTGTAGCATCTACATGACTACCTACAACAACCATAACAACCGATAATAATAAACAAATCTAAGATTTTACCTAAATACATAAAAACAGAATTGCTGATATTTTATTTAGGTATAGGCAAAATGTTCGTTAAGTTTTATTATGTCAGCCTTTTAAGAACGCGAGGGGCGCCGCATAAACAAAATTTTAAACAAGTACATGTCAATATCGAGTAAATAGCTCCATAAATAGATAAAGCGTAGTGAAATTTTATGGATCCAAATTTAAAAATTGCGAAAACTTCAAAAAGCTTTATCTCCATTATTATATATAATATTTTGGTAAGTACTATAAAAAGGTAGAAATAACGCCCCAACTCTATATAGAGCCCGAAGCCATGTTGAAATTTTGCCAGTCCTGATTTGACTCCACCAACAGAAAGCCTTTACTCACATAAGTGATATGGGACAATAAGGTGTGTTATAATTATGGATCATTATCTTTAATGAAACTATTTGAAAAATTTCCTTTGCCAACTGAAAACTCTTACTTGTAAAAAAAATAAAAGCAACGTGGGTCCGACCATTATATTTACCGAACGGATTTTAAAGCTTATTCCACATAGAGTAAACTTTTATTTATATAAATGATATAGAATAATACAGTCTGTCAAGTAAAAACGTCATCGCTCGTATTCTTGAAAAAAATGTGTTTCGAGAACATTTTTTTGCCATCAATGCATCAATAATCGTTTGGCATCTCGCGAGACAACTGAGTCAAAGTCCCCAGAATCTTTCCTCTGGGCTTTTTCTTTACAAGGAATCAAACTTTTTCAATAGGGTTGGCGTTCGGCGATTGTAAGGGCCAGTCTAGTATTTTATGAGCGTTTTCACATCTACCAGCAACGGCATCGAGGCGGCACCGACACGGCACCGACACGACACCGGGGGAACGTTTTCACACTTGCACGGCACCGCCCCGACACGACACCGACAACGTGATATAAAACCGTGGAAACATTTTTACTAGGTCCCCTTGAGTGCCATGGCAGCTGTTAACAAGTTATATTTGCGTTATTATTAGACGTAAAAGTCTAAAATGTAGTCAAACCCTGCCAACTTTATTCTCGTAGAACTTTATATTTATTTTCGTTAGTTTTATCTCAAAGACTGGGTTTAGTTTCCACAAGTTCGATTAATGTAACAATATGAAACTTGAAGGCCATGGTTCCAGCTTCGAGAGTACGTAGCACTTTAATTAAATTTATAAAAATCGGGACGACACGGGTGGAGAGACTACTCCTTGACGACAGCCAGCCATTTCAACGACACGGCACCGACATGTCGTTAAGTGTGAAACCGCTCCCATTTATTTAAATGTTATTTCTAGTCCACCGGCTTCGTTGTCTCTGTTGTGTCGGTGTCGTGCCGGTAGATGTGAAAACGCCTTATATTGGGCCCAAGCGAGCCACTTCGCGATGAGATTTTCGCCCAGCAGAGGTTTCTTCAACGTCTTCGGAATTTGACATCACGAGCACGAAAATGTTGTCGAATGGTTTCATAGGACACATTCAAACACGATTTTCTCAATTTTGCCGCTCCTTGACGCAGTGTCAATTTCGGGTCCCGTGAAAACAAAGACACGATTCCTTTTTCGACTTTCGGAGTGACTTTGCCTACCAAGCCACGTTTTGGCAAGTGGTCGACATTTTTCATCTCGTTAAAAATGATTTATCCACTTCTTCACAAACGATACCGACTTTTTAATATATTTAGCGGCCGCGGAATGTGTCATTTTAAACCCCTTTGGATGGGAACAAAGAAAGACTGCCTGGAACCGACGCGCAAACAAGTGATTCATTTTGGATTTTACATGATTTCGACGAAAGTTCGGAATCGACCGATACTTTTACTAAAATGCGCGTCGTAGACAAAGGTTCCCTCTACTGATTTTTTATTGAATCGCTAGAATCGCATCTACCAGAAATGAATTATTGCGGATACGTTCTTACTTGACAGACTGTATATGTACTACTGTAATTGTTTAAAACCATATACTGACTATGCTACAATTGGACCATCATGTTGTTCTTGCAAAATCACTAAATGAGTTTAAAAGTGATTTTACTAAGAAGCAGTTCGTTCTTAAAAGAGAAAAAAACTGCAGGTTTAAATCTATTAGGTGACTTCTATGCTATTGGAAGTAACAAACTGCACTGTCTTGTTTAGGTATCATAAATGAGGTTCGATAGCCACATATATATACGGCATACACCTATACGCGGAATAAAAATATATTAATTCTTTCGTCGCTAATAATACACAAGAAATATGTCAAAATGTGAAAGGTAAAAAAACCTTCTTAATAAAACTAGTGTTTATTTTTTCCAGAAGGTATCAATCACCAATTTTTATTGTCTAAATTATTGTTTAACAACAAATAGGCAAAATCAAGTTTTATCGTAATTTATGAAGATGATGGATTGGTTCGTATAAATAAAAATTTGAATGATTATCATCATTTTTCATCAATATCTTATACTTTACCAAGTATGTTCAGAAAAATCATAAATCATTTCGATTATTGTACGGATTATACGGTTTTAAAATTTTTCCGTTATATTAGGGCCTTTGGGCATAGAGGTAAAGTAAGATCACATAAAAAATACCTCATAGTAATCTATAAAATATTCCGCATGTCTTTGATTATATCCTGTATCAACAAATAATAAGAAATCGTTGCTGCAAGTATAGTTGTATAAAGAGCATGATTATTGATTCTGAAAAGCTAACTACAATGTAAATTTTATTTGATCATACGTCATGATCAACAGCATTTTTATTCGAATGATTTAAATATTCTTAGATTTTGTAAAAAACTGTAAGATAAAAAGTTGATAATGAAGTTAGGGGGGTATGGGCGCGTCGATATCAATGATCATTTATCGCCCATTTTTATTTTATATGATTATATTGAGTTCTTTGAGGAATTTTTGGATTTCATCCTTTTTTAATTTGTATGAATTAATTATTTGGCTTAAAGAGGAGGGGATATTATGCTTAGCTCTGATGTTGTTAAAGTGATCAGCCTCAAATATATGTTTGACTGTCAGAGGTGATTTACAAGTGGAGCATTGGGGTTGAGGGTTATTTTTCAAGAGATGGAAGTGTGTGGAGTAAGTATGACCAATAGCTAGTCTTCTCAGAATTGTGTTTTCCTTCCTGCTCAAGTTATGGATGTGTAAGGGAGGGAAGACTAATGGTTTTAGATTGCAGAGTTTGTTGTTATTTTCCTCCAGATCCCATTCTAGCTGGAAGAGATCTTTGCTAATTAAGGAGAGGAAATTAACTAAATCATTTATATGATTTTCCCCTTGAGCAGGAGTGCCAGTAGATATAGCCTTTTTGGCTGCCTGATCAGCTCTGTCATTGCCACTTATTCCCATGTGACCAGGAATCCAAAGATAAGAAATGGTTTTTCCCCTGAATTTCGCAATGTATTGTATGTCCGTAATTTGTCGCAAGTAAACGTAGTTTAAATTATTGGCTTTGATGGCTTTGAGAGCACTTAATGAAGTCGAAATGATTAGAATCTTTTTATTTTGTATTGAGCTGACTGCATGTCTAGTTGCCTCCTTTAATGCAAGTAATACTGCTGTGAATATTGAGTTGTAATGGGATAGTTTGAATGTTTTTGAAAAATATTTGTGAACAAAGGCAGCTCCAACTCCTTTTTCAGTCTTTGATCTATCAGTGTAGATTAATGAAAATTTAGGGTATTTAAGATGCAATCTTTCAAGAAATTTGGATTTAAGTTCCGAGTGACTTTGATTCTTTGTATTTTCAGAGTGAAGGTGAAAGTCAACTTTAGGTTTTGTAGGTTACCGAGGCGGGAATGTACACCAGAGTGGGTAATTGAAAATTGGAGAGGAAAGATTGTGCAGAGTGACGAATTTGTTAATTCTGTGGGGAATAGATCTTGGAGGACATATTTGGGAGGGGCAGTGCATTTTTGTTAAATTTAATATTGATTTTAAGTATCTTCTTTGGATCCATGAAAAGTAAAATCTCACAAGAGAGAGTTGTCTATCTAGTTGAAGAGGAGGCATTGAAGAATCGCACTGGAGGCTTGAAACTGGGGAAGTTCTGAAGGCACCCGTTGCCAGTCTCAGAGCTCTGTTTTGAATGGAGTTTAATGATAATGAAAGATAAGAAGACCAAGAAACAAGATTTAGAGTACAAAAGAAGCCACAAAACAAAAAAATATAGTGCTTTTATCGATTTTATCGTGTGTGTCAAAATAATAGCGGCATGTAAGTGTAAATTAGAGCCACGTCGAAGAGTAATTGAAAACACGATTTTTTAAAAGAAGTGAGTAATTGAAAATTGGAGAGGAAAGATTGTGCAGAGTGACGAATTTGTTAATTCTGTGGGGAATAGATCTTGGAGGAAATATTTGGGAGGGGCAGTGCATTTTTGTTAAATTTAATATTGATTTTAAGTATCTTCTTTGGATCCATGAAGAGTAAAATCTCACAAGAGAGAGTTGTCTATCTAGTTGAAGAGGAGGCATTGAAGAATCGCACTGGAGGCTTGAAACTGGGGAAGTTCTGAAGGCACCCGTTGCCAGTCTCAGAGCTCTGTTTTGAATGGAGTTTAATGATAATGAAAGATCAGAAGACCAAGAAACAAGATTTAGAGTACAAAAGAAGCCACAAAACAAAAAAATATAGTGCTTTTATCGATTTTATCGTGTGTGTCAAACTAATAGCGGCATGTAAGTGTAAATTAGAGCCACGTCGAAGAGTAATTGAAAACACGATTTTTTAAAAGAAGTGAGTTATGAGCGGGTATCAAATTAAATGAGCGTATACGTTTGTTTTAAAGCCCATTTCTGCCAAATGTAATCAGTGCTGGCTAATATGACGCAAATATTTAAAATAGAATAGAGTGAAAGTAGTATATAGATGTGTATGATACAATCTTTTTGTTTTTACGATGATCATTTTCTGTTGTGGAAAACTATTTGTTTTTTTGACGAAATTGACTAGAAAGTAATGCAAATGGAAAACGAGTTTTTAATTGTATGAAGCAATGTTCCGGCCTCTTAATTGATACAACAATACATAGATTATATGAAAAACATCTGGATGCAAATTGATAATTGTCCACCAAGTGAAGTGCCTTTTAATGCAAACTGACGTATTTTAAATGCGAATTGAATAATAAAGAAACATCGGTATCAAACAAAGAAGGTCGATTCGTCAAAATAGTTTTCTGGTTCCGTAAAGTTCAATAAAGTTACAAAAGTCTATAAATGAAAAAAGTTGTGACATAACTAATCAGTAAAAAATACGGCAATTATGGAAATGGATATCTGATTCAGAATTAATGTTTACTCCTAAAATGTTAATTACATTTTGAGAAAAATCTAAGTTTCGTAATGCAATAGCCAGATCAAGACAACTAACCTGAATGAAAGCTCACGCCACAAACGGAAGAAGAAAAAATTGAGAAAAAAAATGGTGATAATCAAGCTTCCCGCTCCGATTTAGATTGGGCTACAGATGAGGATAATGACCTCTAATTATAAATAAATAATTATTTTACGAAATTATTATGTTTGTTGTATTTTATTTACCTTCTGATTCAAGCTAACAAGTATCGAAACTTACTCACTGAGTAGTAACCAGACCTGAAGTTGCCAAATTAGTCCATAAAAATATGGGATTATAAGCAATCGGTCGGTTGTTTAAAAAGAATCAAATAACTAATTATTTCGAATTTAATGCACCATATTTTCCGGGTTTAGTTTAAATACTATTATGTGTGTGGTCAAAAATAAAGGAGACAGCACAATTTTTTAGCAATGTGTACATTTATACATATTATGAGCTACTAGAAGCTCACGCCACGGACGGAAGAGGACAAAAATGACAAAAAAAAGGTGATAATCAAGCTTTCAACCCCGATTTGGATTAGGCTACAGATGGGAATAATGACCTCTAATTATAAATAATTCATTTACGAAATTATTATGTTTTGTTGTATTTTATTTACCTTCTAATTCAATCTAACAAGTATCGAAACTTACTCACTAGACCTGAAGTTGTCAAATTAGCCCAAAAAAATATGGGATCTTAAGCAATCGGTTGGTTGTTTAAAAAGAATCAAATAACTAATTATTTCAAATTGAATTTAATGAACATATATTTATTTTTGGGGTTTAGCTTAAATACTACTATGTGTGTGGTCAAAAATAAAGGAGACAACACAATTTTTAGCAATGTGTACACTTATACATATTATAAGCCACTAATAAGTTTTCTTTAAAAGTTCAGATAAATATCTTATAACAACGTGTGAGGCCGTGACATCCGTTGTTGCATTAGTTATACGGTAGCTGTTAAAATTACACTAGTCATGGTCACGACCACAATGAAACAATAAACTTAGCATGCCATTCATTATATTTTTTTTAACGTACGAATAAATACTTATCACTTCAACTGTTTTAGCAGAAAAAAAGGATCAACATCTTTCTTGAATGGTGCGACAAAGATGAAGTTGTTTTGTTTTATTGTTTTAATTCAAAAAAGTATGTTTCTGTTGTAGCATGTACATATTTTACTGAGTACATCATCCTACAATAGAAATTTACAGCTTTTTGAATCATCCCGACTCCCAAAACTTTAAGGAGAAACTCCTCAAACAGATAAAAACCAAAATCAATAAAATTATCGTCTATTCGTTCCTAAAAATTGTGTTCAGTACCCGAGTCTCTTCAGATGGACATTATAAAAATGTAATATTTTCTTTTAATTGGTGTCTTCCCAAAAATTTGTTCAACAAAAATTATTTACAATTTTTTACTATATTAACTAATTAAGAACTTATTTGATCTCAGATATAAATATTTATTCTGAGGAAGGCAACGTATTGCCGAAACGTAAATAAACTATGTCCACATAAATGTATTTTGTGATCTAAGGGCTGCAAACCTAAGAATATATGACCGAAAAATACATAACCAAGAAAAAAAAATAATAATAAGAATTATACACATATATATAACATATATATACATACACACATACATGTATATATATATATATATATATATATATATATATATATATATATATATATATGTATATGTATATGTATATATATATATATATATATATATATATATATATATATATATATATATATATATATATAGATAACTGTATATACACAATTCGTTGTATCTTACCACGATGTTACGCCAATACGGGGATAAATACTAGAAGTTCTGTTTTCTTGTTTGTCGGTCCTAGCTCGACTGATCAGCCGTCGAATGGCGAAACGCGTCTCGAGATGATTGACAAATAAGTGAATGGCGGGTAGACTGCAGAAATATGGGCTTTGTTCGTTCTCAGTTGTTTTACATTGAACCAGATATGTAGATTAGATTGACCTTGAGTTGTTCGTACCATATATAACAAAATGGAGTAAACGATTTTTGTCGAAATTTTCTCATGTTTTCCGAATTAATAATAACAGTAACGTCGTTTTCTCTTGAAAGGAATTATCCAAAAAGCACCATCTAGCACCCTGAAGGAGAAAATAAAATATTTTCGAAAGCTTGGCGTAGCTAAAAACTTTTAGCCCTATTCCCATGACCGCTTACCCCAAGAATTTTAAGTTTGCTGAATATATATATATATATATATATATATATATATATATATATATATATATATATATATATATAAAACTCCTGGACAAAATTAACGCAACAATCTGAAAATTAATTTATCTTTTACTTATGTCAGTTTTAAAATTTATCAAGTATTTGAATAGTAGGCTATGCATATTTTGTTTCGTTGTTCATGACAGAAATCAAAACAATTCGTTTAGATTTACAGTTTTAAAGAATTTTTTAGAAGATAAACAATTTTCTGTAATAATGCGATAGATTTTCTTTAAAAGTAAGCTTATAAAATGTTCCCTTTTTCAAAGTAATACTGTTTTATTTTTGACCCCGAGAAATTAGAAAAATGAATCGAACAAGGAATTTAACTGAACACGAGGTAGTGCGAGCCTCAGTTTTATTGGACGAGGGATATTGTCAGAGTTATGTTGCCAATTTGTTAGGCAAACATCGTTCCGCAATAAGTCGTATGGTAAGACGCTTGAATGAAGTAGGAACTTATTCTAGAAGGCTAGGGCAAGGGCGAAAACGATGCACTAGCGACCTAGATGAACGTTTTATAAGACAATATGTTTTAAGAAACAGGACTGTCACTAGTTCTATAATAAGAAACGAACTCGAAGCTTTTCGCAATGTCACATTTTCTTCTAAAACAGTTAGAAGACGGTTAAATGAAGCTGGATTAAACAGTAGGAGACCAGCCACTGCGCCCTTGCTTACTAGAACAGAGTTGCCAGGTTACGTTTTGCTCGAAATCGCGAAAAACTGGTCTGTGGATGATTGGAAACAAGTTTTCTTCACAGATGAAACTAGGGTTAGTCTAAAAAACATCCAGATGGTCGTGAGCGAGTATGGGGAAGACCAGGAGAGAGGTTTGCTCCTTGCAATATCTCTGCAAGGATTCCATTCGGCGGTGGTTCTGTTATGTTCTGGGGTGGCATCTGCTTTGATCCTCGCACAGAGTTAGTTCCTGTCCGTACGAGATCCATGAATGCTGACTACTATCTTGAGAATATTGTAATAAAACATGAGATGCCTTTCGGTCATTTTGTGGGGCCCAATTTCCTGTTTATGCAAGACAACGCTCGACCTCACGTGGCTAGGGAGGTACTCGATTATCTTAATCAAGTTGATATACCGATTATGCAATGGCCACCAAAAAGCCAGGATCTGAATCCGATAGAACATGGATGGGATCACCTTAAGAAAAATGTGAAACGTCATATACCTGCACCTAGAAACCTGAGAGAACTTGCAAATGCAGTTATCACAAAATGGGAGAAAATTCCTCAAGATTTTATCCAAAATTTAATTAGAAGCATGCCTAGGCGCATAAACGCTGTCATCCGAAGTAGAGGAGGCAATACACGCTACTAGGGTCCCAGTTACACCATTAATTTTGCTATTAGTGTCCCAGTTTATTTTTTTCATTATTACATAATTTCAACGATTTTGTTATTAGGTCTTAAGAATAATTTTAATTCGAATCTTATAGAGAAATTTGGTAGCTAATTCACTTTTAAAGTATCCGAATATGTTTTTTCTAACTTTTAGTGTAACCAATGTTCATAAAAAATTATTAAAATTAATTCATTATAGAAATTTGTATGATTTAATATATTGTTGCGTTAATTTTGTCCAGGAGTGTATATATATATATATATATATATATATATATATATATATATATATATATATATATATATATATATATATATATGTATATATATATATATATATGTATATATATATATATATATATATATATATATATATATATATATATATATATATATATACTTGTGCCAAATCAAGAGTCTTTAGGTTTATGGAAAGTATTTGGTGATGAAACAATAGGATTGTATTTGATGAGTATACGGATTTTCACTGACAACAGGTACGGTTAAATTTTTTTCCAAATGCTGTTTGAGCTTTCTATTTCTAAATTAAACGAAATATTTAGTTACATGAAGCTATAGGTAAAAAAGGTTCTTTTTACAAAAAAATTAGTTGAAATACAACTCCCCTTATAAGATCCTGGATCAAATAGATGACTTCAATACATTTTTTTTAAAAATTCTGTAACGTTCTAAAATATCCTACTTTTAAATCAAAAGAAACCAACGTGTTTTTAAAAAGTTCTAAATATTTTACGTGGAAAATAGTGGATATAAACAATTTTTATGAAATTCTAGAATATTCCTAGTCATTTAAAACTATTAAACAAGAAAAAATACAGCTGTGTATAATGTATTAATAAAATAATTAATTATTAAATTATTAATTCATAAAATTTACTTAATTAATAGAAATAACTACAAACATCGTGTGTGTCTTAAACAGTGCAACTGTAGCATTTCTCCAAAATTACCGGGGTCTACGTGCAGGTTTTGATATGTGATAGTAGATTGAAGTTTAGTATATCCAATTTTCGTCAAAATTCAAAATGGGAAGTAGTTATTAAATTTCTTTCGGGTAAATAGTGTCCAGTATGCTCCATAAGGAAACTTTAATATTGCTTTATCACGTACCTAGATTATAATACATTTTAAAATGAATAAAAGGAAAACATCATTATAATAGTTTAGTTATGGCTAAATGATATCAAATATTGAAAAGAGGGGCCAGCTGTATATACTGCTTTTAAATTTTTAAACAAAAGGTAATAATAGGCCATAGAGATAGGGGAAGAGTCGGATTATAGCGAGGTCATTTACCCTATGCGGTCGACAATCGACAAAACCCCTCTATGCAGATCGGAAGATCGAAGTGGGATAAATTTTTACTGGATTTGTGACACAGTCCAGAATAAATATAATTTAGTTACTGGAAACGTAGGTATTCAAAACCACTACCACTAATGTCTCCAATAATGAACAGACAGTTTCCGGTGCTAGAAATTCCCCATTACAATTAATAAGTTTTAAAGCCAGTATCGGGGTGACTTAATAGGGTGTTTTGAGAAAACTATTTTAACCTGTTTGTCCTAAACTGTTAACTGCAAAGGTTTAGTATTCATTTTATTTATTGTTATTCCCAAAACGAAGCCTCAATTTTCGTACAACATGTCAACATATAAAAGCTTGCTTCATCCTGAGCCAGCAATCATACATTGTACACGAGATAAATTTCCATGCTATTGTTTATGTGATTTTTAAATAGGAGTTTTGAACTTTGTTCTGGGCACACTTTCTAATATTGAAAGTCGCCTGTTTCACTTATTGACAGTTTTAATGAACTGATTTTCGCTACTGAACATATGCTGTTTTAATGATGCAATTTACGATGCGTCCTGAACCAATCTTGAGCAGCAATAACAAACTCGGATTTACTTATCGTTAAAATGCAATGTTGTATATGGGTTTACTTGGAAATCGACCAACTGAGATTCAATCATAAATTAACTAAACTGAATTTTTTAAAAAAACCTGAACTAAAGAAACTATGGTCAAGAAGTTTGGCGGCATCTATTGTAAAAATTTCAAAATAAATTACCTAGAATAAATATTTATTGATTAAATCCGCTATGTGATTTAGGTGTAATTTATGAATTACAAGTTTTTATGCGCGTTTTTGACAATTTTTCTTAATTTTCGAGTGCACACAAGTTTTAGTACCTCTTATTACCCGATCAAAATAGGGCTGTTTACTTACAGTGGATGCATGTGTGTAATATATACCTTCAAATTTATTAGATCTTAGCAGTTGTACTCAAACATTCAAAGGCGGGCGCTATAATTTCTGAATATATTGTGCTTCAAAGTGTTCGTATGGTTGTTTAGTCCGAAACATCGTTTTTTAAAATGGTGCCCAGAAAGCAACCGACTGCCAAATAGGGAAGTTCCATCTGTACTCTTCTGAGGAAGGCTACGGTGAAACCGCAAAAATGTTATTTTAAAGAAGGGCGAACGCACACTACACTCTTTACAAAAATACAGGAACAAATGAAGACAAAAAAAATTTGGTCGATCTAAAATTACAATAGATTTCAATGGGCTAAAACGATTAGAGACTGAAGGACAGACCAAAGAAGCAAAGTCCTTTAGATGAATGAATCGAAATTCCAAATTTTTCGATCTAATAAAATAATATTCGTGCACCGCTCAATTACTTCAGAAACGGCTTCAGAAGAAACGGCTTTAGAAATTTACAATGTACTAATTATATTGTTGAAATTTCACATTAAATATATGTTCCTTATGATTAGTTAACTAATTTATATATTTCTAGGAATTTAATAACAACAGACTATGAAGGCATAAAATCCATGAAATAAGACGTCTAAATTTGTCTTAACCAATCACAATATATATATATTATCAAATCAAATTACACTAATTATCCAATTTAAATTCGCCGTTAAATATATGGCACAATAAAAATCTGTAGTAAACCGTTGAAAGGCAAGACACTGCGATTTTAGCTTTATGCTGATTCAGCTAGGCCGGTTCTGATTTCAGAGCAGCTGAGCACATGGACCCTCACGGAAACGCGTGCACCCCAGAGACAATTCGAATCTTATTGCGTCGGGACGCCTATAAACGGACGGTGAGGCGGCGCCCCATCTGATATATAAGGATAATACGCCTGACGGGCCGAAGGGAAAACACGATGGATTGAACTAGTGCATACGAGACCCATTTGATTAATGAAAACTGTCATCCGAGTGTTGGTGAATTAGAAAAATGGAGGGCTATCATTATATTACGAATTGCAAATACTTCAATCATAGTGAGTGTTAAAAGGGAACACCTGAATTTTCTAAAAGCATCTCCATAATCTTATGACTGATTTAGCTGCAAGAATAAAAAAGTGTGCATTTAGTAGCTAAAAGAAGCGCAGTAAATTAAACATGATTTTTTTAAATATTTCCTGTATATTGTATAATTTTTCACGTGCCAGTATCTTAGAAACTATTGAATTTAAACCCGTGTTTCTATTCAAGTTAAAAATAATACAATTAGGAAATATCTCATCAAAGGAAATAGGTGTAGAATAGGTGTACATATTGTTGAAAATTACAAGGATGGATTGAAAAGTTCGCGGCCTCACCAAAAAACAGTTATAATATTTTTATTATAGTACCCTCAATAAAGTTCGTACTTTCTTTGGTTTTCACAGTATACAATTTTGTTACCGTAGAATTTGTGATTTTTAGGTTAGAACGAGTTTAGAGAGACCAAGTGCAGCGTGTTTGGAAAAATAGAAAAAATTGAACAACGTGCTGTCATCAAGTACCTGTTTAAAAAAAAGATTAACACCAAAGGAGATCCACGATGACATGAAAACAACACTAGGGAAAAAATGGGCTGCAGAATTTAAACGTGGACAAGAGCATCGAAGATGACCCTCGCTCCAGCCAGCCTACGACGTCTACGACTGAAGAAAACATCGGCAAAGTGTGTGATCTCATATTGAAAGACCGTAGATTAACTATCAGGGAGATTGCAGACACTATAGGTATCTCGTAAGAACGACCACAAAACATCATTGCCAACGAACTAGGATTTTCTAAGGTTTCCGCTAGGTGGGTCCCCAGATTGCTTTCAGGTGAACAAAAATGAATTTGACTAACGATTTCTCGCGACTGTTTGGAGATGTTTGAGGCTGATCCGCAAGATTTTCTTAACAAATTTGTGACAATGGACGAAACTTGGGTTCACCACTATACTCCAGAGTCAAAAACAACAATCCAAGCAGTGGAAAAAAATCTGGTGAACCGATCCCAAAGAAAACGGAGGCAATTCTGTTGGCTGGAAAAGTGATTGCGTCAGTTTTTTTGGGATGGTAAAGGTATAATTATGGTGGACTACCTTCCGAAAGGCAAAACAATACACTCGACGTACTATTGCACTCTTTTGCGTCGTTTACGTCAAGAAATTAAAGAGAAACGTCCAGGATTACTGAGAAAGGAAGTTTTGTTCCATCAGGACAACGCTTGCGTTCACACGTCTATGGCTGAAATTCGTGATTGTGGTTTCCAATTGCTGCCTCACCCGGCTTACTCTCCTGATTTGGCACCTTCGGACTTTCATCTGTTTCCAAACCCAAAAAAAAAAACATCCCGGTGGTCAGAAATTTTCATCAAATGAAGAAGTCGAAGCTGCAGTTAACCAGTATTTTGAAGACCTTGAGGAATCTTTTTTTCAAACAGGTGAGGAAGCTTTGGAAAGCAGGTGGAAGAAGTGCATAGAGCTAGGTGGAGATTACGTCGAAAAATAAAAACATTTTTGTACGTATTTCATTTTGTTTTTCTTGACTAGGCCGCGAACTTTTCAATCCATCCTCGTACTAAAAATGCTACACAGCCTTTAACAGAAAAGCGTAAATTTTGTATGTTATCTACACGCGACGCGGGCTATCTAACGAAGTAAATACACCTAGGAAACTACAAAAAAAAGATTAGAAAATTTTGCGATCCAGAATAATTGAGGTATTTATAGGGAATTTTGAAGTAAGTCATCAAATTGCCAAGAAAATCCAACAAAAGAAATTCCGAAAATATTTAAGAATGTTAGGAAATTAGGAAATGTATAAATTTTGTAAATTTAAAAGAAACATCGAAAAATTTTCAAGGGAATGGAAGGAGCAATTGTACAGTTTGGTAAGAGACTTCATTGCGATAGAATACACAGAGTGTGCTATTAAAAAATATGTTAATTAGCTGAATCACCCCGAAGCCACAAAACTATTTTTATATTGTCCGTCTTTCGAAATCCTGGAACTATTACAGTAACGTTTCCTTTTATCGACTTTTATATACCAGGTGTACAAGTATGAAATGCGGATTTCAGACAACAGATGGTGCACCAATGCAGTTTGTGCTATAAAGATTTGACACTGCGCCATTTTGTTGTGTCATCAACAAGTGTCAGACGCGCACGAGTGATAAATTGGAAAAGTGTGTGCAATAGTGTTGTGTAGTTGTGTTCAATATGTCGAAATTTATACCGAACAAAGAGCATTCGCGGACAGCATTAATTTTTTGTTTTTATTTGAAGAAAACGGCTGTTGAATCATACCGATTACTTCGAGAAGCTTATGGTGGCTACGCTCCATCGCATGATACGTGTGAACGATGGTTTCGGCGTTTCAAAAGTGGTGACTTCGATGTTGCAGACAAGGAACGTGGAAAACCGCCAAAAAAAATACGAAGATGTGGAATTGCAAGCATTGTTGGACGAAGATGATTCGCAAATACAAAAACAACTCGCCGAGCAATTGGGCGTTAGTCAACAAGCTGTTTCCAATCGGCTACGAGAGATGGGAAAGATTCAGAAGACCGGCAGATGGGTACCACATGAGTTGTGAACGACAGGCAAATGGAAAAAAAGCGCAAAAACACGTGTGACATTTTGCTCCTTCGATACAAAAGGAAGTCGTTTTTGCATCGTATAGTTACAGGGGATGAAAATTGAATTTATTTTGAGAATCCCAAGCGCAAAAAATCATGGGTACATCCAGGCGCACCATCCAAATCGACCGCAAGACCGAATCGCTTTGGCAGAAAGACGATGCTCTGTGTTTGGTGGGACCAGAGGGGCGTGGTCTATTATGAGCTGTTAAAACCTAGGGGAAACGGTTAATACTAAACGTTACCAACAACAATTGACCGATTTTGAACCGTTCGCTGCTTGAAAAAAAAGGCCAGAATACCGAAAGAGGCAACACAAAGTCATTTTTCTTCATGACAATGCTCCATCACATAGCGCGACAGTTCGCAACACGTTGGAAGCACTCAGCTGGTAAGTTCTACCCCATGCGGCTTACTCATCAGACTTGGCTCCTTCCGATTACCACTTGTTTGCATCGATGGGTCACGCACTTGCTGAGCAGCGCTTTGGTTCGTACAAAAATGTGAAAAAATGGCTTGATGAATGGTTCGCAGCAAAAGGGAAAGAATTCCGCATTTCATACTTGTACACCTGGTATCTCTCAGTCATTCTTCTTATTTTTCAAGCGTTTGAGAGTTAAAATAAATATTTCAATGTTAAATTTGGACTACTTGACTGAAACCGAACAGAGAAAAATTATTTTTAAGAGTTATGAATTAGTGGCGCCAAAAAGCATGATATACTCAACGTATAACAAAGACTGAAAATGGTCAAAATTTACGTCAGGGAAACGTGCTATGTTTGATTAGGTTATTTTTAACCATGCAAATATACGTAAATGACCAAGGACTCGGACTGACCTTTTTATTTTAATTACCGTTCCGTAATTTTACAAAAATAAATGACGGAAAAGCGTAAAAAAGGTACAAAGAAAATACGAATCTTTATTTGTAAACATGAGTCTTTGTAATGAACGATGAAAAATAAATGACACTCATATGTTTTTAAAGTGACAGTAATAAATTACTCTCAATATTTTTAAAGGGGAACAAAGTATGCAGTTCCAGAAATTTACAAATAACCCGCTCGCCTTCTTTGTTTAAATTTCTATTATCGTTTCAGTAATCTATTTAGGTTTCAGTAAAACCTTGGAACATGGAACTTATAAAGGTATAACGTAAAATGTGGTCCTTGGATGGAATGCTAAAATATACGTCTTTCTCGCTTTTGTCCTTACTCTACAAATTCAAGTTTTGTTTAATTCTCCTGTAATTTCTTTATCTAAAGACAAAGAGAAGCGAAGGTTATCTTTGGTTGTTTTCGCCACTATATACAATAAATAGCACAACTTTTTTTTATTTGTATGGTTTAAAAGTTATTAAAAGCTTGGCTTTTTGTGGTATTTGTTTGCAGCAGCAGGTAGTAAGAACTAAAGGGATAATATTAAAAATAACAAGTAACTATTTAGTTGATTTTTTTTCCTAGAATTTAGTATGAATTCGTTACTAATGATAGTCTTTTTCTCCTTTTACGTCTATTAAGAGCCTGGAAGAAAAATGGAAAAAATAATTCTTTAAGCAACTAGGATTGTTTAATATTTGTTACTTATACTCTTGGGAGTTTTTTTTAATGAAAAACAAAGACTCCGGTCTTTAGACATGCAAAAGAACCTAATTTCTAAAAGAAAATTACTCTTCCCTTTACCGATTTCCTGTAATTTAGTTTGTAGTAATGTTTCTAAGTGTCAACTTAGAGGAACTGCTATCTAGGATTGCTGTCTTTACTTGACAAAGAGAAGTATAATTTTTGTGAATTTTTTTTTTTACATTTTTTCTTTTAAGGTCCCTAGACGACGAAAACGTAATCCCCATTTTGATCTGTCTATCTGCTGTTGGCACGATAATTCTCTAACGAAATGAGATATCGATTTTCAATTTAGTAGAGAGAATAGAACCTACAGTTTTTCGCTTTAGAAGAAAGGAGTGCACATGGTGAGAGTAAATAAATTTAGTTTTCTTTCTCAATACTATTATGTTTAGGCATAATTATTTATAGTGAAACATATAAAGTTAATGTAAAATAACTGAAAACATACAAGACCCATATTTCAGCAGTCCAACCACTGTTCTCTTATTTGTCAAATCCATCCCGAGATACGTTTCGCCGTATCACGGCTCGTCAGTCGAACTAGGATTGACAAACAAGAGAACTTACTGGAATTTATCCAAATAGTTACGGAACACGATGGTAGGATACAACGAAATGTACTAAGTACGTATACCTAATACTCCATCGAATGCTGTATATAGTGTTATATATCTTTTTCAGGGTTCTAAAAATTGTGTTATGGGAAATGTCAAGTTTCAGTTGTTAAGACCTCTGAAGCCTTCCTAGGCTCAACTTTTTATATGATTACTATCTTACCATAAAGTATATATAATTGGGAATATCTGGTTGTAGTGCTTGAAAAATGATATTTACAGTGTGAGAAAGTATATATATATATATATATATATATATATATATATATATATATATATATATATATATATATATATATATATATATATATATATATATATATATATATATATATATATATATATATAATACATGGGCTGAAAAGTCCCGGGCCTAACACATAGATGGCGCTAGTTTTATTGCAGTCACCTTTTTTTCAGTTAATACTAACCTTCAAAAGACAGCTGTTAAAATTTCATGATATTCTATTCATTAGTTTGTGAGTTATTGTGCTAAGAGTGACGCTACTTTTGTTATTTTCAAAACAATGGGTCAAAAACAATTTCGTGTTTTAATTTTACACTGCTTCTTGATGGGAAAAAATACCGTTCAAGCGAAGCAATGGCTTGAAAAGTGTTATGGGGACTCCGCTCCATCAGAAACAACAATAAAACGTTGGTTTGCTGACTTCAAACGTGGTCGTAGAGACACCGATGATGCAGAACGCAGTGGACGTCCAAATGAGGCGGTAACACCAGAAAACATCAAAAAAAATCCATAAAATCGTTTTGAATGATCGAAAAGTGAAGTTGCGTGAGTTAGCTGACATCGTAAAGATATCAAAAGAACGTGTTGGCTTTATATTGCATGAGCATTTGACTATGGGAAAGCTCTGTTCAAAGTGGGTGCCGCGTTTGCTCACTGTTGATCAAAAACAAGAACGTGTTGATGATTCTGAGCAGTGTTTGGCCATGTTTAAACGTAACAAACCGGAATTTTTGCGTCGATATGTGACAATGGATGAAACATGGATCCATCACTTCACTTCGGAATCAAAACGATCGTCATCTGAGTGGACAGCAACTGGTGAACCTCGTCCAAAGGGCCCGAAAGCACAACAATCGGCTGGAAAGGTTATGGCCTCGGTATTTTGGGATGTGCGTGGTGTAATATTCATCGACTATCTTGAGAAAGGAAATACCATCAACAGTGAATATTATATAGCGTTATTGGAGCGTTTGAAGGCCGAAATTGCAAAGAAACGACCGCATATGGCAAAGAAAAAAAATTTTGTTTCATCAAGACAACGCACCGTGTCACAAGTCAATCAAAACAATGGCAAAACTACATGAATTGAACTTCGAATTGCTCCCACATCCACCGTATTCGCCAGATTTGGCTCCCAGCGACTACTGGCTGTTCGCAGACCTGAAAAAAATGCTCGCCGGTAAGAAATTTCGCACGAATGAAGAGGTTATCGCTGAAACTGAGGCCTATTTTGAGGCAAAAGATAAATCGTTCTACAAAAGTGGTATTGAAATGTTAGAGCGGCGCTGGAATGATTGCGTTGCTCTTGATGGAGATTACGTTGATGAATAAAGCTAATTTTGAACCAAAAAAACCCGTGTTTTCTTTGTTAAGCCCGGACTTTTCAGCCCATGTGTTATATATATATATATATATATATATATATATATATATATATATATATATATATATATATATATATATATGTCAAGAAAACTGCTGCCGAAATTGCACGCGAGCTAAAGGATGAAAACCTAGCTAATGTTAGTCGCAGTACTGTGACACGAAGATTACATGATGTGGGACTTTTTGGCCGTATAGGTATTAAAAAACCATTAATCAGTCAAAAGAATAAGAAGGCCCGATTACAATTTGCCAAAGATCACCTAAATTGGACAGTTAAAGAGAGTTTGAAGCTGGTCATCTGAATCACAGGACTTGAACCCAATAGAACACTTATGAGAAACGCTAGATCGTCAAGTTCGAAAGCATACATATTCAAATAAAGCCGCATTATTCAAATCAGTGAAGGAACAAAATATTAACACCAAAATATAATTTAAGTCTATTATAGAGCATATGGACTAATAATTTTTCTCGTAGTACAAAGTGGCCGGAAACTTTTGTACATTTAAATAAAAGAATAATAATAATAAATATATTCACAAACACAAATAATATTCTTTTACTATATTATTTTGTTTCCTATATCTCATAATCACATCTCATAATAATTAAAAATCATTAGTCTTTTTTTTTAATAAATTAGAGTACGAAATGTTACTGGCCGGAAACTTTTGCACGCCACTGTATATATGTATGTATATATATATATATATATATATATATATATATATATATATATATATATATATATATATATATATATATATATATAATATATATATATATATAATAAATATATATATATATATATATATATATATATATATATATATATATATATATATATATATATATATATATATATATATATATATATATATGTATATATACAGAGAAAGAATAAAAATTTATTTTATTTTTTTTATATTAACTATGATTTTATGAAAGAATGTCTTTAATTTAAACTTTATGTTGTTTCAGAGTTTCGAGTACAGACGACCTCATTTCGAAACCACCACGCTCGTCAGCTTGCTTTTCCGAAATAACAATACTTCCAGAAAAGCCAAGGCTTTCTGGGATTCGGAATTCTCGGGTTTTACAGATTAAAATCGCAGGAGAGAAACCTAGGTACTAAATTTTGTCGTGAATTGGATTTTAACGAAGCGAGCGGACAAAAAAGGATTTACGTTTGTAAAAGTATAGAGATGAGTAATGGGGCGAGAAAAACAAAAGTGTTTTTAATGATAATGTCTTAAAGTGGCCCACGCTGCGAGCCTGGAATTAGTACTGAAATATTTAAAGCTTTTTTTTGGGTATCTTTACTAGGCAAGAGGTGAAACCATGGCTAATCATAGGTAGTAGTTGTCGCAGAAATGTGATAATGCCCGATCTTACGACATCCATCTAAAAAAGAGCAATCCTGATTCAGGCGGGGAGAAGGCCGATCAAAAAAATCAATAAAGATTAATTCTGGCATTGCCTTTACCTCATTGCTTTCATATTGCCACTAGAGTTAAGTCTAGTGTTCGGGAGAAGAATTTTGTTGAGATAAGTTTTATTGGTGTATATATGTATAAAATATCTTCATTCTCTAACATTATGACATTCCACTAGTATCCGTCTTAAGAATTTGAAGCAATGATATGTTACAAAAGAAATATTTAAATATTTATTTTGTAATAAATTTACAATTTACAAATATATCTTATGAGTATTCACAGAAATTTTTCGCCTTTCTAAGCGGATTATTTGCCACTGGAGGCTTGTGAATTCAATCAACCATAAAATAAATATAAACACTTTTTTCAGTTTATAACAGTCACTAATATACTTTTATAATTGTATCAGAAACTGACCGAGAACACCAAAAGTAAATCAAATACAACAAAAATGAAAATAATGGGTAAAATAACGGGAAAGAACCTATTGGACAGAGAGAGAAGTGGCAACATTAGACAAACATGCAAAAGAGATAATATAAACGAGTGGGTGTTAGGTAGAAGAATGGAATCAAACAATATACAATGACAGAAGAAAGAATGAGAGAGAAGAGACAGGCCACCAGTAGAAAGGAGAATTATGCGTAGACCTCGACAGCGTTGAAGAGATAATCTTTCCCTTTCCAATATCCGATAGAATGAGGGGCAATAAACAGACAAACAAGCATATATAGAGAATAAGGAAAAAAAAGTGATCTCAGAGCTCTATTTGCTCGTATTTTAGGAATTATCGTAATAAGGAGGATCTTACTAACAAAATAAATAAATAAAAATGATGTATGCAGGACTACTTCAGTATTTTAGCCACAAGAATTTCGTGTTTGTATAAAGAAATATTTTTTAACAACCTACATATAATAAATTTATATATTGCTATTTCCTTTAAGTAACATAGGAACTTTAACAGTTAATTTGTTTTATTGCCAAACAAGGCTATCAAAGTACCTTTTTATACAGCAGTGCATGTTGCCAGGCATGTAACTTTTCACACAGGAAAATTAGGAATGTAAGAGATATCAGAGATATTAATATTATACCTATGCTATTATTGCAATATTTCAGTGTCAATTTATGTGCGGTATACTATAATGTAATATAACTACCTAATCAAGATAGAAAATATAGAAACGGGAATAGGTACCTACGAGGGAAAATACAAAAGTTACTAATAAAATCGTCGACACTTTCATTTTACATTTTTACTCTAAAGGAAAAATGGGATTTTCAGTATGTATAAAGGCTACAAAAAGTATCACTACTATGTATGCTTGCTACCGGATTTAGCCCGCATGCCGGATTACATATATGAAGGATTTTAGTTCAAAACTGGACATGTCCAGAAATCGACTTTTTGAGAAAATTAATTTTTAAAGTTTGCAAGACCAAAACTGAGGGAAAACGGGTTATTAAGAAACCAACAAGTAATGTTTATTTCAACAAATATATATATAATTAAAAAATATACATTTTAAAAAATTGTTTAAATTATTAAAATAAAAAAAAATGTCAAAATTTTCTGTTCAAAACAAGTTATGTCCATTATAAAATAACAACATTTTCAGAATCACTATTACTTTTCTGTAAATTATTTAATTTTAAAAGTAATTAAAAAAAAATAAAATCAATAACTACAAACTATTAGCTACAATTTTGTAAATTGTTTGTGTTTTTTTGTAAAAATATTGAAAAAAAAATTAGGTTTTTGACTTATTTGGCTTTTCTGACGTTGCGGGAATTTTGTTAAACATTTTCCTAGCTTTTTCGCTACAAAATTTAGACAAGTGAATAATGTCCTTGAATTTTTCTGCAGGGATTTTTTTTATATAAGATTGCAAAGGTAACTGAAACTCGGCTGGCCTGGCATATGCTGCTCTTCTGGGCTTCTTAAACTTCCTGGTCTTCATAGACCTGGACTGCTTGCTTAGGTTGAGTGACTATTAATAACGGACTCCTTTATAATTCTTTCTTTGAAAAACACCGCTGCAGATTTTCACGACTTTCAGCTCCCTTGTTTTTTGTATTGAAAAGGGGCATTTGCTTCTGTATTTTTCGTCCTCAAAAAAGTTCGTCCACCTTTTAATCACCCGCTGCTGCACATTAATAACCTTGAAGGGACTAGGAGCCACTGATATCAAGCCACCATGGACATACTCAGTTTTGAACTATTTTTTTTTTCTGGACCTATCTTATTTTGAATCGAACATTCATTTCTTTTAGAAGCTCTATCCTAGAACCTTTCATGCTTTAAACAGAAATTGTCTGTCCGTTAGTACTTCTTGTATACTAACAGATTTTTTTTTTTTTTTTTTTTTTTATGGGTCTAGCACACGTGCTACAGGGAAGTCCCTAAAGCGCTACAGGAGCGACACGTGTGCGGAGAAAGCGATTCACGTTGTTCTTGAATCGCTGTAGATTGTACTCGGTGGGAAACACAGTCCTGGGTAAACCATTCCAAAGGTATGATGTTCTCCATATAAAAGACTGCTTGAAAAGCGTTGTACGAGGAGTAACAAGCTGAACCTCATACGGATGTGAAGCATTAGCGCGACGTGTACTTCTAATATGCACCGCTCTGGGAGGAATTAAACGGGCCACATCTTTCGAACACTTTCCATGAAAGTACTTGTAGAATAGGCTCAAGTCGCCAACCGTTCTTCGATGTTCCAGCGAATCAAGGCCGTCGGTCAGTTCCGGGTGTCCAATCAGACGAACAGCTCTTCTCTGGATAGAATCCAACAAATGCAGTGTATGTTTGGGAGCGGAGCTCCAAACATGGGAGCAGTATTCCATAGTTGGTCGAATTTGCGCTTTGTAAAGAATTAACAGTTGTGGAGTGTAAAGCTTTCTGGTTCGAAACAATATTCCCAACTTTTGAGAAGCTCTTCTTGCTATGCCTGCAACATGTTCATGCCAGGACATATTTGCTCCCAAATTAACGCCTAACAGATTGAGTGACGATGTTAGAGGGATGGAGTGCCCCGACATAACTATGTCGGGTTCTGCAACGTTAACTTTTTTAGAAAAAACTGCCGCCTGGGTTTTTGTAGCGTTAAATTCCACTTGGTTACTATCACCCCCAAGATAGAATTTCTTCCAGGTCTTTGTTAAGTTGAATGACTTCCTGCTGTCTGCGGATATTCGTCTGAGTAGTCGATGTCCGAGCGTTCAAAGTGAATGAAGAGATAAGTGTACTGTCATCTGCAAAGCTGTAGATTGGATTCTCGGTCTTTTCCAGCAGATCGTTAATATAAATGAGGAAGAGAGTAGGAGACAGTATGGAACCTTGGGGCACACCGGCGTTGGTAGTGAAGGTGCTAGAAAGAAATCCGTCAACTGCCACTCGCAAAGAACGCTCTCCGAGGAAACATGAGAGCCACAAACAGATCTTTTCAGACATACCATAAGAACGTAGCTTAGCCAACAGCCCATCGTGCCAAACACGGTCAAATGCCTTGGATATGTCAAGAGCAACCGCTCGAGATTCTCCAAAGTGTTCAATTGCGTTGTTCCAAACATGTGTTACATAAGTCAGAAGATCTCCTGTTGATCTATTTTTACGAAAGCCATATTGCTGATCACTAATAATGTTGAATCCTTCAAGATATTTTAGAAGATGCTGATTGATAGCCTTTTCCATGACTTTCGATATTATTGAGAGTAGTGCGATTGGTCGGTAGTTATTTGGCAAGGTCTTCTTGCCTTTTTTAGGTATCGGCTGAACTGTGGCACATTTCCAGCAGGAAGGAAATATTCCCTTTCTGTAGGATAGGTTGAAAAGTCTACAGAAAACTGGTGTTAGTTCCCTCGCACAGTTCTTGAGAACTATGGCAGGTATTCCGTCAGCGCCTGAAGCCTTTTTGGTGTCTAGCTTCATCAAAATACGTTTTATGATACGCTGTCTGAAGAAAGACAATATCGGGCATCCTTGACTGCACTATGGGAATAGTAGGTGGTGTTTTTCCTTGGAAATCGACAGTAGAATGTGAAGCAAAGAGTTCAGCCAACAAGTTCGCTTTCTCAACAGGTGTCGTTGCAATAGAATTATCTGGCCGTGTGAGTGGTGGTATGGTGGATTTGGTGAAATTCTGACCAATTGCCTTAGCGACTGACCAAAAGGACCCGGAATTGCCGGGACAAGCGAGAAGTTTGTTTCTAATCCGTTGATTGTGTACCTCCTTGGTTTCGTCGATAATTTCTTTGCATCTGTTCCTGGCACGAACAAAGATGGCAGTTAAAACTTGTTTTTGAATTTTTTGGACATGTCCAGTTTTGAACTAAAACTCTTCATATAAGAATTTTTTGTTTTAATTTTCAACTTTACAACTGTTATGAGTTTGTAGAGAAAAACTGTAATTAGCTTATGGAATTAGTACCAGAAAGCAGCATCTTTTAAATAAAGGAGCATGCTTGAAACATTAAAACGTATGATTTGTAAAAATAAATGTTTTTACTAGGGAGGTACATCTATTCAGTTGAATACATTCGGTGATGGCGAAACGTCACATATAACGTCATCATAAAATATATGATGCAAATGGCCCATACAGACGCAGCTCAATAAACTGAAAACGACGATGCGTTAATTTGAGACAAGCTGTTACTCGAGCTTGAACACCGACATTATTAGGATGTATTAATCATTTTTTAAATTAACTTTAAAAATGGTAAATCTATTTACCCACAATGTTCCTCGAAAAAAAAAACAATCTAATCAATATTTGAAATTTTAATCATATCGCTTTATCTATAACTGACCACGTTAGTAAAAATGGGAACTCACTAACAGCATATTTTAATTTTCAAATCAGTTCTAAAAATGTTCTGCAATATGATGTATTCGTAGCTAGTTCATTATTACTCTTCCTCCTCTGCTCCTTTTTCAGCCTGTTTATGTACGACCACAAAATATGTATAAAAGCAATCAGAATTCACTCATTTCTTTGATACCCTTGCCTTGGAGTGACACCGAAAAAGACCTATAGATTGATGTAAAAGATAATAATAATTTATTACAAAAAATTTGAAACCGACACTTTATTCAGAATTTTATCATGGTAACAGTCCGCGGAAATTAGAAAATATATTTTCGGTAATCGAGTTCCTAAAACCTGAATATTTCCAAAAATCTCGGCCGGTGAGTTTTTGACCTTAATAATGCGTATGCTTTTTGACATGTAATTGTAAAAAATAAGAATAGGTTTCAAAAATTGTAAAACGCCTGTTTCAGATACAATTACGCGATGCGTAAACGTAATCGCATAACTCAATTTTTCCAAACAACCAAAATACGTGTACAATAAATTGATTAAGAAAAGTGATATTCACAGCAGGGCAACACGCCACCAATATCTTTTTGAATTCCAAAGCCTAAGATCGCAGCCTTCGAATGTTCTTTTACATACATTGTGGTAAATATTTTTAATGCACCACTCGAGGACAACCAATTTTGCGATTTAGTGATTAGTTTTAAAAAAGAGACAAGGACACATATGAAGACTGAGGGAGGCTAGAAAATGGTGTAATCAATTATATTATTAGACTATCTATAGTGCGTAAGTTCTTGCTAGTACGGTATCTCTGGTCTCATACTGTATTTTATCTTTTATTATTTTATGTTTTTGTTCTTCTGTCTTACATTTGGTCAATGTGGCTCCTGGTTTGGCTGACGAGCCCAAGCCAAGTCAGCACAAACGTCATTACCACTGTGTATCAAGGAATGACCTGACCATGTTACATGTTTTCAAAATCACGGACTTCTGAATGTTTTTGTGTATGTTTGTGCTGAGTCCCAATTGTACTAAGTGTGGTGTGAATGTTGTTGGTGTAACGCCTATGGCTGATATGACGAGGGGAACAATTGGTGGCGGTGTAGTAACAGTGCTTCACTGTTCTGTTCATTTCATCTGTCCACTTTAACCGCTGTCTTGGTTTGCCAGCCTTGGTAGTTGCATGTTATCATTGCAAAACATACTTACGTGTCGGTTGTGTTTGGGACTGATTTCGGTGGGTCTAGGCGGCGAGTAATTTTCTCTTAGTGATTTCTTGCTCAGGTTTTGTGATTCTATCTATTTCTGTGGTGCAACTCATTCGTTGCTTTGATTTTTCCGCCTTGGTGGATGTCGGCTTACTCGCCGGCACAACACTTTTAGCAGGTCCATTTTCTTTTGTCCGGTCTTCATGGTTTTGATCGAGCTGCCATTTCCCGCGACGTCCTCGACCGTTACATAACTCACCCGATGCCTCCATTATTGATTTGGGGTGTTTTCAGTGTTCTGTGGTGTTAGAAGGTCAAAGTGTCCCGACATTGGGTTGCCTGTTAGTAGAAGGTAAATAGTTTTGATGTGTTTTCCTGTGCTTATTATTGTTGGTCTTTCCCTAAAAGTTATTTTTGTATCTCTTGATCTTCGTTGTGTTGAGAAGATATGATAATTGCTATTTTGGGTTTCCGAGAGTATCTCTAGGCTCATTCCGTAGGTGCCGTTTTTCCTCTCACATAATCTGGACAACACAAGACAGCACAACATGACTCAGGTACCTCGGCATCGTCAATGCCCGTACTAGGAGAATCCTGGGATTCCCGTAGCCCCTGAGGGCCATGTTATTATTATTAATATTATTATTATTATTTTCTTAGTGTTATAATTTTTTTTTTTGTTAAAATTTGTTTTGTAAGAGTGAGTAGGCAGAACAGTCTCGCAATTACTTCAACAGATTATTACATTTGTATGTATGAAAGAAATAAAGGTCTATTTATTTATTGAATTATGTGACATCTTTCAACTAATCAAATTATACTGTTAAGCCGTAATTAAAAAAAAAAAAAAAAAAACATTCTACACTTAGTTTGCGTACATTTTTTAGTGCTTAAATAACCGTAATAAAATGCGATTACAAATAAACAAGTACAGAAAGGATAAACCTTTACAGCAAAAAAAGTGAATATAGAACACGCAATGTAGTTGTAGGTGGTCCAACTCAAGTTACATTGGGGAAAATAGGGTGCATTCTGATTACTTTGTTGACTTTTGCGTTGATAAGAAGAAAGGATAAGTATTTACAAAACAAATCAGCGAGTGTTTAAATATTATATAGTATAGTAATCATATTGCAAATGATATGTATTCCATAATATAGTCGATAAATATTTCTTTAGCTCCCCTTGTATGTTTGGAGTTTATGTCCATAACCTAAAGCTTATTCTCAACTATAACGGGTTTCTTTGTTTCGTGTAGCGGATTTTTGCCACAAAATTAACTAATTTTATCTTAAAAATTGTTCGTTTCATTATTATACCCGTACATTCTAGCGGACAACGCCTCGTTTATACCACGCCTAAGTTAAACAACCGTCTCGATGGAAATGTTTCAAAATATTCGATTTTTTTGTAGAAAGAGTCTGTTGTTCCACAAATAATAATTTTCGTTTAAAATATTATTAGGTGAGTAATACTGAAAAAGACCACCTGAATATTTCAAGGTGAAGGCACCAGTTATTTTTTTGTCAGAACTGTAACGACGAAGCTATAAGACCGGAGATGTTACCAACATAACAGGACAAAAATTATTTAATACCAGAAATTATTAAAAAGACGGAAAATACTAGCTAATATTTTTAAATAACTGGCACAATAAATTTTACTGAACATTAGTATTCAAAGCAGTTTTTCAAACACAAGAAAATACTTACTCATTTAAATCGAGCTAAAACCTTTAGGTGTAGATGTTCATGGAAACTTACAACCAAACTTATTATCACAGATTTAAATATACATTGTATCGTCCACGCCTTAAAATTGTATCTCTTTTTATGTGAAATGGAATATTATGGAAAATGGAAAATATGAACACTTAAAAAAGTCCTTACCTATAATTCTTTTTAAGGAAAATTAGTGGAGAGTTTTAAACTTGGTTTGACCGTAATTATAATTAAAATATGATTTAAAATTTAGCTTTACAAGTTACATATCACAGATCAATGAATTTCTGATTAGTCTATTTGAATTTGCGCATAAAACGTGTTTAAATAGGAATTGGACCTTTTAAGACTCATTTAACTTATGCTCTTTAATTAGTCAAGAATATGACGCCATCTATTATCGAGAACTTAAACCACCATTTAAATTTTGCACAATGAGAATTAATGAAAGTATGGATTCTAAGTTCGTTGATATTGCCAATAAATACTAGTTGGACCTTTAAAGTTTAATATATACTACTACTAGCTAAACCATTAACAAAGGAATAAAACTTCTTTGTCAGAATAAAGGTGCATATCTAGGGTCAAACAAGTTCTTAATTACTTAATATAGTACCAAATTATAAATATTTTTATTTATATAATGAATATCTGAAGCGGTTTGGGAATTGAACACATTGACGTTTTAATTTTTTAGAAAAGAACTGGCGAATGTTTACTGATATTGTTTCTTATTTATCTGAGGGGTTTATAAAAGTTTCGAAGATTCGAAAATCGATGAGGTGTTGTTGTTTTGATTTAAAAAGGTATAAGTTTCTATTATATGATGTTGTAAGATATTTTACTGAGTTGTTTAACATCCATTTTTGCAACTGCATTGTGTTTTCGGTTTTTTAGAATTTTGACATTTCAAAATCAAAAGAGTATTATTTCTCTTCGCCATGAAGTTTTAAAGCACTTTTATTAGTGTTTCGTACGGAACACTTATAGGATCACTTCGGTGTCTGTCAGTCTGTCTGTCTGTCACACCCGATTTTCTCCGAAACTGTTTGACATAGAAATTTGAAATTTCGCACAATTAGTCTAGAATCTGGTAAAAAAATGTAAAACAGATATTTACTACCTAAATATGTATTTGTTTAATTATAAATAAATAAAGTAAAATTATATATCGGACAAGAGCGACTTGCCATATGGTTACAGTATTGTACACTTTAAATATTAAAAAAGCCTTCACCATACGTCTAGAAACATAGTTTCCTACATTTTTTTTCTTTTATACCAGATAAACTATCAGACGTAATACACTCGTGATAATTGTCGCTCATTTTACACTTTATGGAGAATATTTCCAGAATTTTTTCAAAATCAGTACTTTTCAAGATAAGCGAGGGCAGCCATTTTTGGTAATTTTTTCAAAATAATACAAAGAAAAGTGTGCGCAAGTATTACATCACATATATTTTTGAACTCAGGTTTTCGCAAGCTTTCATTTGACTAGATGACCTGATAATTTTTGTTCCCACTTCCGGTTTCATCCCCCAAAACTAACTCTATAAGTAAAAAATTTAACTTTCAAAACTACACGTCTCTGATTGGGCCATCGATTCCTATATTTGTGCCAAATTTCAGGTTTTCTATGTCAAATAGTTTCGGAGAAAATCGGGTGTGACAGGCGAACAGACAGACGGATAGCGAAATGATCCTATAAGTGTTTCACACGGAACACTAAAAACAGTATTGAAACCTAAAGTTCTGTGAGCGCTCTTATGTTGGCTGTCTTTCTATTTCTAGCGAAGAAAAACAATTAAAAGAAGATAATATTAATCATTTTACAAGTGTTCTTTGTTTTCGTTCTGAAAATTTTGTAATTAGGCCACATTTTTCTTGATTCCTACGAATTGTGTTTTAATTTAAAAATTTTGAAATACCGGACAGATATAACCATATTTTTCTAACAGGCCACCCTTCGAAAATTTGTTTATTTGATAAAAAATTCCACTTAAAAAAAAATTGTATATACGAAATATTTTTTATCTACTACTTTTGAGGTTTGGCCATAGAAGATTTTAAAGCTTTAAATTAAAGACTGCATATAGTATAGCATATACTATTGTGATTGTGCTGGAAAGCTAAAACTGTTTATAAATATGTTTTTGAACTCACGTTTAGAAAGTTGACCTAAAAGTAACAAAGAATAAATAAGTTTTATGAACTAACACCATCCCTGAGAAACTCTCTAAAAGACAGCGAAAATGAATCAAAATCTATCCAACAATTTCAGAGAAAATTGACATAATACATACATAATCCCCAATAGATTTCCTTTTTTAAGTCGGTTAAAACTGAGATTTTTTAAATCTGTAACAAATCCTAATTTTATTCATACACCCTTAAAATAACTATAGGAAAAGACCATTGTATGTTTAGAAACTCATTCTATTAAAACAGCTTTAATATGATTTGTATGGCGGATTTTCACTAAAAATTAATTTTCATCATAAAAAGTGTTCGTTCCATTATTATACCCGCACACGTTCTATCGACCAACGCCCCTTGTGCTCCGCACCTAAGCCAAACAGCTGTCGTGATAAGGATGTGGGGCACGGTTTAATTTATATTGTCAGTGTTCGCCGACACTCAAATTTAAGACCCATGTGTGTATGTATATATTTGAAATTAATGATTATGTTCGTTACTTCAATAAAAGGATTTTTCGTTTCGAAATATCGATTATGCAACAACAAAGTGCTAAGTGTAATATAATTACAATTATTGAGGCGTCAATTTATTTTTGAAATAAAAACATATGGTTATCATTAGGTTATATTGTACAGGGTGTATAGATTTAAAGCAAAACAAATGTAGTATATTTTTTTGCATTCTTTGTCAATTTTTTCTAATATTGTTGGTACATTTTCACTGACAATTTAGGGAAAATATTTTTAAAATTAGAAGTTTTAAAATGATCAGTGACTGCATAAAATACACTCCTAAATGAGTTTTCAACAAAGTTTGTTTCTGATCTTTCCTGAAAACTGATGAACTTGAAACTTTTGTTTTTTTTTATATACCAGATAAATTATTAAAGGTAATGCACTAGTGATAATGTTCTTTCAATAAGCAGGGTTTTTAAAAGATATTACTAATGTTTTATTTTACTTACGTTCTCGCTTTGAAACAAATTTGTTACAAACTTTTAAGTTTTTACTTACAGAAGATGTTTAATGTGTATTATTGATAAATTTTGAAATGACTCTTAACTTCACAAAATACTATCGGTGTTATGCTTTGGTCATAAATTTCCAATATAAGTCATTTTTCTTGCAAAATCTTCAATATTTTTGAGTTTTAAGCTGCTTTTAAGTAATTTTTTGATAAAATATTAGTTTTAATGTAATGACTAGAGACTGGATTATATGCATTTGCATATTTTCATATGCATTTGCATATTTAGACCATTCTCACCGATTATTGCATATTTTACCCAAAATCTAGTAATGATGCATATTTTCCCTATATTTACAATATTTCTCGGTATTACTAGGCAATTAAATTGCTCAGGGTATTGTTAATGTCGCCCTCTGGAACCGTCCTCCAAGTATTTTATCCAAATTTAATTCATGTGACGTGCTTTGCTCACGGAGTCCATCGACTCGCTGAAGAAGTACGATCCACGTTTGGCAATGTAAATAAACTGATTTCATCAGCAAAGAAAGTGTTTCTTAAGGCACCTGCGCGCAATAAAGCCTATAAAGAAAAACTGCGAAATGTGCCTTTACCTCCCGAACCAGTGGTAACTCGATGGGGAACATGGATTGAAGCTGTACTATTTTACATTTCGAGGCCATCAAAGGTGTAGTAAATGACTTCGGTAGTGCAGAGGCTATGGCAGTTCGTCAATCCAAGGAAGCATTTATCGATTCTGATATTAAAAAAAAAACAGCTTTGATTAGCACTCACTTTTCCCACATGAAAAATTTTTATCAAGAATTTTATACAATTGTCTCATAACAGATTTTAGTTCTTTTACTTTACAGGAAGTATCATATATTTTGGGAAAGTAAATTTTGGTTCGTCTACTTCCCAAATTTACAAATTTTGAGAATGAGGAGGGTTCCTATTTTTTGGAGTTTTTCCTTGAAGAAAAAAATAACAAAGCAGCAGTAAAAATTATCTCTAAAATATCGTCCCTTATATAATTCATAAACTTGAGTACCAGACTAGTCTATTAGTATTACAAAAAATGAACGATGAGATATTCTCTTTTGTCTGGCTAAAAACTGTTTTTCTTTACATTGAACTGTAATGACGTACAAAAAATTGATGTTTAATTTACCTTTTTACAGTCAATTACATTGATAGAACTAATCTTTTAGATAATGTGGGTTAATACAGGATCCGCAAAAAGTTTATGTTAATTTCTGTGTAAACAAGTTCAGAGTTGCGAGGCTATATTTGTTCAGAGGGTACGACTTCTTCTGAAGATGGTGTTTTTTTCTGAATTAGGAAATAGTATGTATGTCAGTTTTCAGTTTTAAACAAATCTGAAGGCCTTTCTTGGCTCAAGTTTTTGTGATTGGTATCACATATAAAAGAGATGAGGAAGTCCGTATACCGATTTGTCATTTTATGTATTTCTTCCTAATGCAACTCAACTATAAAAGTTTTATTATATTTATAAACAAAAATTAGGTTTTTGCACCACTAATTCTATAAGTTTGTTTTTTTAATAAATTATTTTAAAAGTAATTAAGGGATTATAAATGAATCTAGATAGTAAGGCTATATGACAGGTGATACATATCAAAGTGTACAAAAAATATTGAAGACTGCTTACCTACATTATATATTAAACATAATGGAAGTTTTAAATCTTTTTTTTCCATATTACTTTTGATCACAAAACATTAAAATTGTCTAGAAATATTCCAAATTATAATTTTTACATTCAATTTTTCAAGTTTATTAAAGCAAATATAAAATTGGATGGCTATGATACAAGACATTTCGGACAATATTCTTACAGATTTTTTTGAATTTACATTCTAAAGTATTATTTTACATAAAAATGCCACTTTGTGTCACGAGTTTTAATTTGTAATTTCAGTTTGCCAAGTTCTGTTAGAGTTATTTACCTTACAAGTCTAGGAAGTGGCAAAAATACAAAAAATGTGTCTCGTGAGTTGTGTAGTAAAACCTTGAGCCACGGGCTATAAGTAGCACCCCCACCACAGCTATGGAAATAATTTTAGGACTAATACCCCTAGATATGTATGTATATATATATATATATATATATATATATATATATATATATATATATATATATATATATATATATATACATATATACAAATATACAAATATACATATATATATATATATATATATATATATATATATATATATATATATATATACATATATATATATACATACATATATATATATATATATATATATATATATATATATATATATATATATATATATACATATATATATATACATATATATATATATATATACATATATATATATATATATATATATATATATATATATATATATATATATATATATATATATATATATATATATAGCGGATATTAAAAAGCTTGAAACTCGAGGTTTGGCGTTGACCGAATCAATTCAGTTAATGAATAAAATCCGTCAAATAAACTCCACATTGCCAGATGTATTCCCGAGTAGAGTTAAAGAAAAGTTTGAAAACATTTTGTGCAATAACCCAGGCTTTGAACCTTTGTGTCAAATTGATAGTTTTATTAATGGGACGGGTGAACTTTTGCCAGAAACAATAAGTGCTAACATAGCACCCAAATTCAAATACTGCCCAGTTACCTCAGTGGATGTGGAACGGTCTTTTTTCCACTTATAAAAATATTTTAAGTGATCGAAGACACAATCTTACTACCCAACATATGGAACAATACCTTATTGTTTACGTGTACAAGAATACAAATATTAAATAATTTTAAAAAATGTTAAATAATTGTTAATTAAATTTAAACATCGTCGATACCTTGTTAATTTTATGCTGATTTTGAAATAAAAAACTAAAAATTACTACTTTTATTATTATTTAATATTGCATATTTTGACCCTTTTCATGCATATTTTAAGCATTTTTCATGCATATTTGCATGCATATTTGAAGATTTTTATGTGGCATATAATCCGGTCTCTAGTAATGACATTGACTGATAAAATCAAATTTCAATATGTATCAATATAAAATTTTCAGCTTCTTTTGACAGTCTTGATAGACTAGCAATCCGTGTCCCCAAAACTATGACCGTGACTATGAATATAAAAAAAGACTTTACTAGGTACGCAACGCACATGTTTCAATAAAGTAATTAATTTCTTTGCAAGCTTTGCGTATACCGATTAATTTAAAACACAGTTTTGGATTTCTTCCAATCACGGGGCCATTCAACCAATACGTTTTCCGATTTACAATAAATTGAAAAAGGCCACTTTTCCAATATCGAATAATAAAAGTAATTTTTAATTATATCGAAAATAACATTCTAAACTTGTTAGAAAAAACAATTTAAAGGTCTCAATGCAGTTTAGATAATAAGGATCTAATTAACAATAACATTGAACGTAAGAAAAGAAAGAACCAAAATAATATTGAAATAACCGGCCAAGTGCAAGTCGGACTTGCGCAGTTGGTGTTCCGTAAGTTAATTGTTTTTAAAATAAAAATTTGTGTTACGGAGGTATAAAATGATCAATGACTTCACAAAACACAACCCAAAAAAAGTTTTTTTTCCGATCTTTACTGAAAACTGATGACCTTGAAATTTTTATGTCTTTTTATAAAGCAGATAAATTATTAAAGCTAATGTACTCGTGATAATTTTCGTTCAATCTTCACTCTGTGGAGCATATTCCAGAATTTTTTCAAAATTTTTTGATCAGTACTTTTTGAGATAAGGGAGATAGCGATTTTTCGCAATTTTTTAAAAATAATGCAAAGACAAGTATAAGCACGTATTACATTATACATATATATTTTTGAACTTGTGTTTTTACAAGCTTTCATTTGACATCCCACTCGATGACCTCCCCAAAACTAACCCCTTAAGTCAAAATTTAACTTTCAAAACTACACAGCTTTTACACGTATATCAAGTAGTTTCGGAGAAAAATCGGGTGTGACAGACGGACAGACAGATACCGAAGTGATCTTATAAGTGTTTCGTAAGGAACACTTATAAGATTCGGGCCACTAACTTCAAAAGCAGTATTTTTTGTGAATTGCGGTGTGACTCGGCCATAGGAGCTAGGCGCATTTTTGAAATAGACCGTTACAGAACATTACAAATTATTATATTTATTCGGGACCCAACCTAGTTTACAGATCGTTTCAGGACTTCTAAAACATCTTTGAACTAGGAAAGAATAGCAAATAATGTCTTTAAAATTTGATTTACATTCCTAAATAAAATTCTGGTAAATAACAGTTTAACATATTCGAAACTATGTACTTGATGATTATTGCATCTGGTTAAAGACGTTGTGGAGTTTCTTTACGTTTAAAAAAAAAACTAAATAAGACTATAAAGCAACTTGGTAACCAAGTCTATGTTTAGTAAAGTTGGTACCCTTGTCACTAGGTGTATATTATCCCTTTAGAATGAATTTTCCATCAACTACTAGCTGCAGAGCGTGTGTGATTATAAAAAAATACCACACGAAGTGATTAAGAAGGTTATTTTCAAATTGCTAAATGACTATATGGTTAAGTAATCCTGCAATGATGAATTTACGGTGTTAAAGCCGCAAACCATTGATAAAATAATATTTTAACATGTTGATAAATATAGTAAGCAATAAGATTTTATTATGGTACTAATATCGTCCCAGTAAATTAAGCGGTGAGGTAACACAAGAGTCTACCTAACTTAAATTGATTTCTGAGACTTTAACGGTCTCCAGCAGAGGGTAGGTCTGCCTTCTCTATTACGCTCACATCTGCCAGAGATACTACTACAGTTGTATCTTACGGACATATAGCGCCGGTAGGGTGAAAAGTATATTGTGTTCTGGCCTCTTCTCTATTGATACTAGCTCGGCTGATGAGTGGTGATACGACGCAGATGAGAGAACAGGAAATAATTGCTAAAGTATGGACTACTTTCAATTTTGGTGGTGGATATTGATTTTTATTTACGTGGGTTGGCCGGTCTGCACTTTGAATGGTTCCCGACAGAGGACAGGGTTTCAATAATGGGCTCACATCAGCCAGAAATAGTAACTGTGGTATATTACTGACATATTGCACTAGCATGATGATAAATACTATATTTTTTGTTCTATTCTGTTAATCCTAACTAGGCTAATGAGTCGTAATAGGACGAAACCCGTCCCAAGATAATTCGAGGGCAAAAATTAGTTGATATTGATTTTTCAATTTATTGTTTACCTACAAGGCTGATATGTACAGTCTGTCAAGTAAGAACGTGTCCCCGATAATTCATTTTTGGTAGATGTGATTCAACAAAAAAATCAGTAGAGTGAACCTCTGTCTACGACGCATCTTAATAAAAGTATGTGAAGAACTGGATAAATCATTTTAACAAGACGAAAAATGTCGACGACTTGTCAAAATGTGGTTCGGTAGGCAAAGTCACTCCGAAAAACGAATCGTGTCGTTATTTTCACGAGACCCGAAATTAACGCTGCGTCAAGGAGCGGCAAAATTAAGAACATCGAGTTTGAATGTGTCCCATGAGAATGTTCGACAACATCTTGGTGCTCATGATGTTAAATCCCGAAGCACCTTGCAGAAACCTTTGCTGGGCGAAAATCATGTCGCCAAACGGTTCGCTGGGGCCCACGATAAAATGCTAGGTCCCTCACAATTGCCGGAGGCTAACCCTATTGAATAGGTTTAGTCCCTTGTAAAGAGAAAGCTCAGAGGAAAGACCCTGAGGACTTTGACCCAGTTGTCTCGCGAGATTCGAAAAATGTTCTCAAAACACATTTTTCACGAATACGCGCGGTCACGTTCTTACTTGACTGTAACTAAAAAAAATTTACTCTTATGCGATTTCGGACATGTTTTTGTTTAAACAAATTTAGTTTATTTACGAAATGTTGTTTAATTTAATTTCAATTTGGAAAGTTGTAAAAAAATATTTTTGTTATAAACGTTATGAATTTGTTACGGATGTTGCAATATGTCAAAAAAATACTGTGTATTTTATGTATGTAGTGCGTAATTATTTTGGAAAGCAGATTGAACCTAAATCAGTGAAGTGTTAACTTAAAAGTAAATTTATTACATTCTTTGATGATTTTATAAATTCAAAGAACTTTTTGTTACAATTCTGCTTTGTTTTCATTATTGTAGTATCGACCTTAATTAGTTTTCATTTGTTTCAAATTACACATCTACGTTGGAATATAGGAATCTTTGGCCCAATGGTGCTACACAACGGTTATCAGTATTACACTAAAATGTAAAATGTTTTTTCACTTGACCCGCGTTTCGTTAATCATGTTAGTATCATCAGGAGTGATGATTGACTAAACTAAGATTAAAAATTAGATGAAACTAAGATTTTAATTTACTCCAGTATAAGGACAGTAGGAAATGAGTCCTCTGTACTTTACGGAGGTTATAAAATGTAAAGACAGTCTAAATAAGGTCTGAGGATTTATTTCTTACCGTCCTCTGAACTGGTTGCTTGACCGGAGCTAAACCGACATCTTAGTATAAATAGTCTAGGATTTTATTCTTAAATTTAGTCCATCGCTCCTGATACGCCGCCTTTTAAGTTTTTATAAACGACCATTAGATGGCGCTATTGAGATGTGACATTACCATTGTTGTAAAATTTGACTTTTTACTATTTTTAAAACAGTGGCAGTTCCGAAATTGGCAGAGTAGTTTATTTACAGTGAGAGTTTTAAAAAACAGGTTTGTGAACAAATGAAAATTGCAGGGGAAGGTTTTCGTCAGATGATTTTTTACGATTTTAGTAAAGGCCTAACTCAACAACAATGCTAACTTTTGACAATGAGTTGCCATCAGAAAAGACTGTTTATTACTGTTGACTTGCAGAATTCCGTCATGGTCGTGCTTCCATCAGTGATGAATTTCGTGAAGGTACACCAAAATCGGTAGTTGTTCCAACAAAAAACGGTGCTATGCACAACATGATTAAAGAGTATCGGCATGTGATGTACCGTGAGGTAAAGGCATCCCTAGGCATATTGAAGACACATTAGATTTTGCATGAACATTTAGCTTTGAAAAAGATCTGTTCCCGAAGGACTCCGCATAATTTGTCCAAAACTCAACAACAGGCTCGTGTAAATTGGTGTAAGGAAATTCGACCGAGTACATGCAAAATCCGTATACATCATAACAGGAGACGAAACTTAGATATATGACCGCTTGTTTCTTTGGTTACACTGAATATGTTGCAATCATTGCTTTAGAGGATGGAAGAACAGTTAAAGCTGAATAATATACAACCGTTTGTTTGCCAGAAATCAAAGATGAAACAACTCCACCGAGTACAATTTACAACGATTCAAGAACAACGTGAATCGCTTTTTCCGCACACATGTCGCTTCTGTAGCGCTTTAGGGACTTCCCTGCAGCACGTGTGCTAGATCCATAAAAAAAAATAACAAGGCCTTTTCCTTATAAAATTCTCCGATAAAGGTGAGTGTCCAATAAATAAGTTATCATTTATTTAAATTATTTAAGGACTGTCGAAAATTTGTTAAGGCACTCCGCGTGTGCTATGCATTCATTGACCTGTAATGAATAAAAGTAATAGGTAGAAACATTTTTGTAACCAAAAAGCTATAAATTATAAACAAAAATGTCCCGAAAATTCAAGAGTAAAGAATCTGGGCAAAAGAGAGGAATTTTAACTAGCGACTTCAGGTAATAACCTAAATAGCTTTGCTTGTATGGAAAATGTCATCTCCACAGAAGGGGACCGAAAACGTTATGATGAAGAACGATGCTTTTTTTACAGGGAGAAATCCGCCCTATGGATTTATGGAGCAGTCTGCGTCACCGTAAGGGTGCCCCAAAGTGCTCCAGGTATGTGGGGCTCTCCAACCTGAAGGGTTGGCATACCCAGTAAAATTCCTTGTGAGCTGGGAAGACCCTATACTCCTTTTACATTTCTGGTTTGTTAATGTCTAGATGTGAGAACGATGTGGTTCTTCATCATGACAATGCCAGCTCTCACACAGGACGTCAAACAATTAATTATTTGACGGAGAAAACATGTCTCATTGCTCGGATTCACCTGATTTATCGCCTAACGACTTCTTTTTGTTCCCGAATGTCAAAAAGAAAAAATGCGGGGACAGCGATTTTCATCACCTCAAGAAGCTGTTGAATCCTTCCAAAACCATGTTTTTGAGGTACCTACTTCAGAGTGGAAAAATTTTTTTCGAGAATTGGTTTGAACGCATCCAAAAGTGTATAAATCTTAAAGGCGAATACTGTGAGAAACTATAAAACGATTTGTACCAAAAAATTTTTTTTTTTCTTTCATTATTTTTGTAAAAACTTAAAAGGCAGCCCTCGTAATGCTAACATGACGTAATGAATTGTGTTCCGTAACTCTGCCGGCTATAGGTCAATAGATTATCCTAAACTTGTAGGCCAGAACTGTGGCACTACCCAGACAGGGTTTTATCGCCTCCTTAACCAAATGAAAAATAACTATAGCCAAATGTCCGAAGATAGAAAAACAATTTTCAAGAAAAAAACGTTTCTTTTTTGGTTGCATGGTGGAACTTTTAAAACAAGATTACTGAAAAGTATTGAAATGAAAAAACTTTAACAAAAAACCGTTAGGCCGTTAATTCGTTCCGTGAAATTAGTTGTAACTTATCGCTAAGTTTACAAATGTTAAATAATAATACATAGTAAATTTTTTTTATTGTTTAACTTCATATCTGTTACACTCTGTAAAATGAAAAAGTTTTTTCCGGGTTAGCAGAGCCACTGTTTAGACATCTAAAAATATCATTTTTAATTTTCGACGTTAAAATAGTTACTGTCAGGGTCAACTAGTGACCGTGAATCATTGCCAATTTCGCTACACACGAAAACGACATTCGATGATACAATGTTTTTCCGTTTGTATTACAATATTTTGTGAATGGATAAGTGTGGACAGAGCCGTGCCCGACATGTTTCCATAATACATTAGTCGGAAATTATTACTGTAATATAAGGTTTAATGTAAAACTACTGAAAACAGATAAAGTCCATATTTCAACAGTCTACCCACTATTCTCTCATTTGTTAAATCCATCTCGAGACGCGTTTCGCCCTACCATGGCCCATCAGTCGGGCTAAGATCGACAAATAAGAGAAGAAAATTTAGTAGTTCTTATCCAGGTACTTACGAAACGTAATGGTAAGATACAACAAATTGTACCAAGTACGCACACCTAATACTCCATCGCAGGCTGACATAGCAGCCACGAGCCGACACATAGTGTGAGAAAAGTGCCATTTTTGAACAAAAATCTGTTGACAGTCCGTATTTTATCCGATTTGAATAAATCAAACGGGAAAATACTCGTAAAATATTGTACTTTAAGATAGTACTGCGTCGAAGAAGGTTAAAATTAACATAACCTATAAAAAATTCACACGAATACACATATTCGTGGTTAAAAAAAAGGGTTAGAGCAAAACAACTAAAACAATATACCTTTATGTTAACAGATAAATTTTAATAAAATATTTCAGAAAAAAAGTTTTGAAATAAGGCTTTTTTTCTGAAATATTTTATTATAGACTTTTGTTTACATGCATTAGATATATAGTATTGGCGAAAAAAAAATTAATGCGTAACGTTATTATTTCCTGCATTAAATTACGACAGGATTGAAAATATGTATATTTATGGGTTAGGTTTTGTTAGGTAAAAATTCTTAATTTGTAGTTCTGTAAATCATAAATTATTAGTAAAAATTTAATAGCTCTGTGTATTAGGTTGTAATAGACTTAAATTCCTAGGTGCATTCATTTTTAAATCTAAAAATATTGTTTCTAACATTGCTATTTTATATGCACTAGATAATGTTAATTGTAAAATTTATATTATTAGAAAATTTTAATTTCGATATATTTTGTACTGGAATTATTATTATTATTTTATGAATTAGGTTCTGTTAGTTTTATTACTACTAGTGTATAATTTTAAAAATTATATAATAGTATAATAATATGCAACTATTGAAAAATTATTCATAACAACTTTGCATTAGGTTTTCCTAAAATATTGTAAGGTTGATAAAAATGGGATTTCGCTTAATTTATACATCTAAAAAAGTTCTATATATCATTAAACGTTTAGATTATTTAAAAATAAAGTTCCAAAACTTTTTTTTCTGAAATAATTTATTGAAATTTATCTGTTAACATAAAGGTATATTGTTTTAGGAGTTTTGTTCATAACTCTTTTTTTTATAATCACAAATGTGTGTATTCTACGGACTTTTTTATAGGTTATATTAATTTTAACCCTCTTCGCCGCGGTATTCTCTTAAAGTACAATATTTTATAAGTATTTTCCCGTTTGATTTATTCAAATCGGATAACATGTCAAACAGATTTTTGTCTAAAAAATGGCACTTTTTTCACACTGTGCGACAGAGTGATCGATAAAGACAACATTTTAACGCGAGCGGCGCGGTTTTCGAGGGAACCCCTTCAGGCCTGCGTTGAAGTGTTGACTTTGTCAACCACTCTTTTTTTTTATAGGTCTATCACAGGTGCTGCAGGGAAGTCCCTAAAGCGCTACAGGAGCGACATGTGTGCGGAAAAAGCGATTTACGTTATTCTTGAATCGCTGTAAATTGTACTTGGTGGGAAACACAGTCCTGGGGGATGATGTTCTCTATATAAAAGACTGCTTGAAAAGCGTTGTACGAGGAGTAACAAGCTGAACCTCATACAGATGTGAAGTACTAGCGTGACGTGTATTTCTAACATGCACCGCTCTGGGAGGAATTAAGCGAGCTACATCTTTCCAACACTTTCCATGAAAATACTTGTAGAATAGGCACAAAGCCATTAACCGTTCTTCGATGTTCCAGCGAATCAAGGCCGCCGGTCAGCCCCGAGTCTCCAATCAGACGAACAGCTCTTCTCTGAATAGAATCCAAAAAATGCAGTGTACGTTTGGGAGCGGAGCCCCAAACATGGGAGCAGTATTCCATAGTTGGTCGAATTTGAGCTTTGTAAAGAATTAACAGTTGTTGTGGAGTGTAAAGCTTTCTGGTTCGAAATAATATTCTCAACTTTTGAGAAGCTCTCCTTGCTATGCCTGCAACATGCTCATGCCAGGACATATTTGCTCCCAAATTAACGCCCAACAAATTGAGTGACGATGTTAGAGGAATGGATAGCCCTGACATAAACTATGTCGGGTTCAGCAACGTTAACTTTTTTAGAAAAAACTGCCGCCTGGGTTTTTGTAGCATTAAATTCCACTTGGTTACTGTCACCCCAAAATAGAATTTGTTCCAGGTCTTTGTTAAGTTGAATGACTTCCTGCTGTCTGCGGATATTCGTCTGAGTAGCCGATGTCCGAGCGTTCAAAGCGAATGAAGAGATAAGCGTACTGCCATCTGCAAAGCTGTAGATTGGATTTCCGGTCTTTTCCAGCAGAGCGTTAATGTAAATGAGAAAGAGAGTAGGATATAGTATGGAGCTTTGGGGCACACCGATGTTGATAGTGAAGGTGTTAGAAAGAAATCCGTCGACCGCCACTCGTAAAGAACACTCTCTGAGGAAACATGAGAGCCACAACAGAACTTTTCAGACATACCACAAGAGCGTAGCTTAGCCAATAATCCATCGTGCCAAACACGGTTGAATGGCTTGGATATGTCAAGGCAACCGAGATTCTCCAAAGTGTTCAATTGCGTTGTTCCAAACATGTATTACATAAGTCAGAAGATCCCTGTTGATCTATTTTTACGAAAGCCATATTGGTGATCGGTAACAATGTTGAATCCTTCAAGATATTTTAGAAAATGCTGAGTGATAGCCTTTTCCATGACTTTCGATATTATTGAAAGCAACGCGACTGGTCGGTAGTTATTTGGCAAGATCTTCTTGCCTTTTTTAGGTATCGGCTGAACTGTGGCACATTTCCAGCAGGAAGGAAATATTCCCTTTCTGTAGGATAGGTCGAAAAGTCTACAGAAAACTGGTGTTAGTTCCCTCGCACTGTTTTTGAGAACTATGGCAGGTATTCCGTCAACGCCAGAAGCTTTTTTGGTGTCTAGCTTTTTATGATACGCTGTCTGAAAACAATATCGGGCATCCTTAACTGCACTATGGGAATAGTAGGTGGTGTTTTTCCTTGGAAATCGACGGTTGAATGTGAAGCAAAGAGTTCAGCCAACAAGTTCGCTTTCTCAACAGGTGTTGCAATAGAATTATCTGGCCGTGTGAGTGGTGGTATGGTGGATTTGGTGAAATTTTGACTAACTGCCTTAGCGACTGACCAAAAGGACCTGGAATTGTTGGGACAAGCGAGAAGTTTGTTTCTAATTCGTTGATTATGTGCCTTCTTGGTTTCGTCGATAATTTCTTTGCATCTGTTCCGGACGTGAACAAAGGTGTTACGATTTATGGTGTTTTTTCACGCCATTGTCGGTAGGCAAGATGTTTAGAAGCAACAGCTTCTTTGCATTTTCGGTCAAACCAAGGCTTGCCGTTGGAAGGGCATTTCTTCGAAAAAGGGATGTAAGCTTCTATACCAGCCAAAATTACCTCCCTGGCGCTGTCAGATGGGTCGTCGAATCGAAAACAAACGTCTAACCAAGGGAAAGTTCGAAAATATTCCATGAGATCTTCCCATTTAGCAGATTTGTAGTGCCAAATCTTGCGCGGTTTAGGCGCCTCTCTCTCACTGATTGGTAAGATACTCGATATCGAAAGCAGTTTATGGTCGGAAGAATCCAACGACGGATTTACGGTGACCGTGTAAATCTCCGGATTGGCGGTTAAAAACAGAGACACAAGAAGACTGGCGAACTCCTCGTCTCCATCAGGGATCCGTGTTGGTTTATCAATAAGCTGAGTTAAGCCACAACTGATTCAGCTTCACGACCTTGTTCGTCGGTAGTATTTGAATATTTAAGCCAGTTGATGTTGTGGACATTAAAGTCGCCCAGAATGGCAATTTCGGCATTTGAATAGTTAATTTGTAAATGATCGATGGTGTCTGCAAGAGAAGCGAAAAGTGTCAACCACTCTGTCGGCTTGAGGCTGTTGTGTCAGCCTACGATGGACTATTAGGTGTGCGTACTTGGTACAATTCGTTGTATTTTACCATTTCGTACTGTAATATAAATGTTATATTAATTAATATTTTAAAAAACCCAATAACGATACTTGAAAATAAAATATAAATCCAAACTAAATACATCTCTCAAATGATATATGACTATCGTTGTTCCAGATTTTTAAAGGTTAAATAAATTATTTTCTAGGCAATTCATTAACGATCAAACATTTTTAAATAAATTCTCATTAAGGTAGAATATTAAGCAGTAAATATCACCGACCTTTATGCCGGGTAGATAAAATAGCAGCCATAACTTTAAAATCCATAATGATACAACACGGTTGCCAGCACCTTTAAGCTGGCTGTCAATCAATATCGTTATCAGTGTTATCGACGTGCTGATATTATCTCACGGCACAAAGAGCGTAACTTGAAATTAATCTCTCATAAACCATTTATTTAGGCGAGATCATAGACGGTGACCAAAGGCCAACAAATACCGTCTACAGCCACCTGCTTGACACACAGTAAGTCTGCATTTGCTCATCTTAAGTGTTCCGTATGGAACACTTACAAGATCACTTCGGTGTCTGCCTGTCACACCCGACTTTCTCTCCGAAACTATTTGACATAGAGACGTGAAGGTTTAAAAGTTAAATTTTGACTTAAAGGGTTACTTTTGGGGAGTGAAATCGGAAGTGAAATTTTTTTTTTTTACCAGATCATCGAGTGGGGTGTCAAATGAAAGCTTGTGAAAACAGGAGTTCAAAAATATATATAATGTAATACTTGCGCACACTTTTCTTGTATTATTGCTGCAAAAATCGCTGTCCTCCCTTATCTCGAAAAGTACTGATCAAAAATTTTGAAAAAATTCTGAAATATTCTCCACAGGGAGTAAATTGAACGAAAATTATCACGAGTGCATTACCTTTAATAATTTATATATAAAAAAAAAGCAAAAATTGCAAGGCTATCAGTTTTCAACAAAGATCGGAAACAAACTCTGTTGAAAACTCATTTGGGGTGTGTTTGGTAAAGCATTGATCATTTTATACCTCCGTAACAAAAATTTTTATTTTAAAAGCAATCAACGCACGGAATACTAATTGTGCAAGTCCGACTTGCACTTGGCTGGTTATTTTGTTAGGACATAACGTTGTTTTAGGACTAGTCAATTTGTAGGTGAAATATCAATGGTAAATCTAGTTACATTTTAGACCGTCTCGAAAGAAGGCGTCAATTTACACGACTATTGTCAAACTTTTATATTTAATTTAACTGCTGCCAATGTCGCTTGTGTTGGGGCCACCAGTCGGCAAATGAAGGGCAAAATTGTGATTAATATATCAAATCGGTATAAATATTTTAATCAAGGGTATACTTAGCGAATTTAGGACTCTTACAACATGCGTTTTATATATAAATAGTCATTTAAAAGTTTTTGAGTCGAAGTAACTCTTTACTGCGCTGAATAATGCCTATAGTTGTAATATTAATGTTGCAAAGGGCTTAAATTTTGTACTCTTTTCCATATTAACTTTCGTCTATCTACAAGTCGAGAAAACCGTTCGAAGTCGTATTTTATTGACAGAGAGTAAATAATAATAAATTTATAAACATAGGGTTTATTAGAAATGATGTATCATCAAACATAGTTTAGAGAGTAATTAGAAATTGCCTTAAGAAAATCAAAAAAAAATCCAATTTGTCATTAGAATTACGTCTTAGATCAGTTGAGGACGTCGCGTGGCAAAAAAAAAAAATTGAAAAGATACGACTCTGTTACGTTAAGTTGTAGGTGCCAAAATTAATAGTTAAGTAGGTATTTTGCTAGTATATTAAGTAATACAAGATAAAAATAACGTGAATTACTTTCTCATATATGTTTTCCTGAATAATGACTATCTCTAAAAAAGTCAGACCAATAAATCAAAATATCTTGATTTATTTAAAGAAATTTAAAACTGATAACTCTGCGGTGTAAAATCATTTTATTTTTTCAAAATAATTAGTATTACTTCCCATAATATTCAAATATAAATTTGATAATTGCAATACATTTTATATAAAAGCTAAACATAATCCATGCTTTATTGTCCCTAACATCCTACTTGAATGAATATAATCTAAATGTGGCGTGTCCAAATTGTTTTCTTTTAGTTTAAAAAGCAACCGTTCCGTAACAGACTTTTTATTTTGCATTATATTTCTTAAAGGCTTTTCAAGGTTTTCATTCAAGATTTAATCCGTTTTCCATGTTTTAAATAAAAGCAGTTGCCACTTTGCTCTTTTTTCTTTATTATTGTACCAAACGATATAAAAAGAATTGTGTCAAAGGTTTTCATGTTAAGATATAATTTTCTATCGTTAAACACCAAAGATTGTAATAATAGAATAATAATTACTTAGAATGAAACAACAATTATAGGCTTCCTGAAATACTATAAATGCATATTTCTAAAATGTATTGACGCAACATTTACAAAACTTGTAAAAACTTAAAGAATACATTTTTAAAAGCTGCTGAATATAACACGTAGGCTGAAAAGTTTTTGGTCTGACACACAGATTTCGTCCTTTTCAAAAAATCCATATGATTTTTAGGAAGTACCAACCTTCAAACGATATGTGTCAAAATTTCATGACATTTCGACGATGAGTTTACAAGTTACAGTGGTTTTAGTGACGCTACTTTTGATATTTTCAAAACAATGGAAAAAAATCGAATTTGGTGTGTTGATTAAACACTGTTTTTTGATGGGAAAAAATACCGTTCGAGCAAATCAATGGCTTGATAAGTGTTACGAGGACTGTGCCCCTGGAAAATCACTCATCATTTACTGGTATGCTGAATTTAAATGTGGTCGTACAGATACAAATTATGCTGAACGCTCTGGACGCCCGGTTACACCGGAAAACATAAAAAAAACATCCATAAAATTGTTTTGGATGACCGTAAAGTGAAATTGCGTGAGATAGCTGATACCCTAAAGTTATCAAAAGAACGAGATGGTCATATTTTGCATGAATATTTGGGCATGAGAAAGCTCTGTTCGAAATGGATACCGCGTTTGCTCACAGTTGGCCAAAAACAATAACATGTTGATGATTCTGTTTAAGTACAATAAAAAGGATTTTTTCAGACGATATATGACAACGGATGAAACACGGATCCACCACTATACACAGGAATCAAATCGGCAGTCAGCTGAGTGGACAGCAGCTGGTGAAATACGCCCGAAGTGACCAAAGATACAACAGTCGGCTGGGAAGGCTTTGGCCTCTGTATTTTGGGATGCGCATGGAATAATTTCCATCGACTATGCTGAGAAAAGAAGAAGAAAAATCATCAATAGCGAATATTATATAAAGTTATTGGTGCGTTTGAACAAGAAAAAAGTGCTCTTTCATCAAGACAATGCACCGTATCACAAGTCAATGGTTACGAGGGCAAAACTGCATTAATTGAAGTTAGAATTGCTTCCTTATCCACCGTATTCGCCAGATTTGGCCACCAGCGACTATTATCTATTCGCAGACCTTAAAAAAATGCTCGCGGGAAAGAGATTAGAGAAGAAGTTATCGCCTTCTACAAGAAAGGTATAGAAATGTTAGAAAAACGTTGGACTGATTGTATAGATATTAAAGAAGACTACATATATTGATAAATAAAGTCGAATTTTGGAAAAAATGTATGTTAAGTAGCTAGACCAAAAACTTTTCAGCCTACATGTTATATAACTATTTGCAAAATTTAAATCTGTGCCTAGCATGTTGCACAGTAATTTTTCATAAAAAAGAACCCTTTCTTATGATCATCGCCAAACAGCCATCTGAGTCGACTGCTGGGCATAGGTTTCCTCTAAACACTTCCAAGTTTTTCGGTCCTCGACAGCAGGATTTGTTACAAAAAAGTTCTGTTTCTAAAGGGCCATTTTCTACATCTATAGGGGCGGAGGAGTACATGAACGAACTTTTTGAAAGAAAATCTTAAAAGTATATAAAACTGTATTTAGTCCGGCGAAATAAATTGTATGAAAACGTAACATTTTCTGGGATACCGTTATTATCCCTTAACATGCCATTGCGGTATCGACAAGACTTTAATTATTATTCAGTACACAAGAAGAAAATAAAAGTTTAATAAAATAATAAATAACGTCTTAGAGCAGCAACCAATTTAACAAATCGATTTATTTTAGCGGATATTATTACAACAAATGCCCGAACTTGGAGAAAACCCTGTATAAACATATACGTATAATAAAACTAAAAGATATTATAGCCTGCAAGGAATACAAAACATAAAAATTATCAGACGTTGCGTTATTTTCAGGATACAGCTGTCATCGTATAATACTATAAATAATATTTAACTAGCTACTGTACTAGTAACTCAGTAAATAGATTTGAAATTCAGATTAAGTAACTCGAATACATTACATATATGTATATACACGTTGTGTGTGAATGAACTGCCATCGTTTCGGAATTCTAATCGCCTAATAAGGCAATTAAGAGACGACCGTCCGAACGGAAGTCGTAAATTAAAAACTTTGCAAACGACCGACGACGCGACTTCGTCCGTGCCCTTAAAGATCACTGGCCATAGGTCAATTTGTTTTATTTCTTTTTTTATGGTCTATAAAGGGTAAATTTTCTTTTAATCCGCTTATTTTGTATTTTATGTTTGGCAGGTATAAATACGGGAAACGGGGCACAATAACGTCATCAGACTCGATGACAGATTAGAAAAATTAGGCTGTATCAAAAATTTCGAGAAATGAGGTCAATTATGCAGGAACGATACACCCACAAACTTCAACTCAAAAAGTAAGCCAGTAAGTTTGTCTGTCGTATGAGACATACAATAGAATCTTAAAATCCAGTTCACATATTTGTAAGGGTTATCATTCAATAGTTTCTATCTAATGATGCCCCGCAAAGAGTATAAGTCTCTCAAGGGCTTAGGACTAACCTGAACTAGTCTATATAATAGCCGGTCAAGTACAAGTTGAACTTGCGCAATAAGTGTTCCGTAGGTTGATTGCTTTTAAAATAAAAAATTTTGTTACGGAGGTATAAAATGATCAGTGACTTCACAAAACACACCCTAAATGACAAAGTTTATTTCCAATCTTTGCTGAAAACTGACGACCTTAAATTTTTGTGTGTGTGTGTATTATTAAAGGTAATGCACTTGTGATAATTTTCGTCCAATCTACACCCCATGGAGAATATTCCAGAATTTTTTCAAAATTTTTTGATCAGTACTTTTCAAGATAAAGAGGGAACTATTACATTTACTTTCAAAACTACAGGGCTCTGATGAGGCCATCAATTCCTATATTAGTACCAAACTTCAACTTTCTATGACAAATAGTTTCGAAGAAAATCGGGTGTGACAGACGAACAGACACCGAAGTGATCTTATAAGTGTTCCGTACGGAACACTAACAATAGAAGTCATTTTTAAAATATTTTTTCACAGATAGATGGCTGTTTCTTTCTTGGTATTGGATTGGTTCAAATCTTAGTAAATGAGAATTCCAGAAAAATCCATAAAAAAATACATTTTTAGTAAAATCGATATTTGGATAGGTTTATGTAATTGGCTTAAGTTTTTGGAGTTCCATGATAAGAACGTTTTTTTTTGTCAAAAAATATGATTGCCCCCGTGTCATCGATTTTTAAATGGTATGTAAGTTCCACTGTAGGGAAAGATTTTTCTTTGTGAAAATTTTCCACTCCACGATCATCGATTTTTAATTTACTGTATTAGATAGAAGTATTCTAAGTTTTTTGAGTTCCAACGTAAGGGTGTTTTTTCCTTTAAGGGTTTTCGTCCCTTCCTCGATTTTAGTTTGGCTCCCTCCCTTCTGTTTGTCGATAGGCGAGCCTCTATAAACAGCCTTAATTATTTCCGCAACAGTTTTTTGCAACATTTTTGATTTTGGGAATATTTCATTTTAAACGCACCAACAATTTTAAAGTTCAAAATTTTTTTCTGTCCCTAATTAAGAGAAGCAGCTTTTTAGTGTTCCGTAAGGAACACTTATGGGATCACTTCGGTTTCCGTCTGTATGTGCGTCTGACACACCCGATTTGATAGCCCAATCAGAGCAGTGCAGTTTTGAGTTAAATTTCGGCTTAAGGGGTTAGTTTTGGGGGTGAAATCGGAGGTGAAAAACATTTTTTTTCAAATAGAAGCTTGTAAAAATATTATCTCGAAAAGTACTGATAAAAAATTTTTGAAAAACTTCTGGAATAGTCTAAATAAAGTGTAGATTAAGTGAAAATTATCACGAGTGCATTACGTTTGATCATTTTCCTGGTATAAAAAAACTATGTGGCATGAGGGAATGGTGAAGGTTTGGAAAGTTGGAAATTTAACCGGGACTAAGAGCTACGAAATATCAATAAGTATTCGGTGCAACCAGTAATATCATGATGACTGGTGACCAACGGATAGGTATCGAAGGCAAAATAATTTTATTTTATTTGTTCATAATTAAACAAACATTTAGGTAGTAAATATTTATTTTAAATTTTTACTACTCGTAGGTAGCTAATTCTTATTTTAAAGGTAATCATGGTACGGAACACTAATTGCGCAAAGTCCAATTTGCACTTGACCGGTTATTTTACATACAGGTTTATAAACAATGTTGCAACTACACTTTTTAACAATATTCTTTTTTACTTCTTATTTTAACAATAGTGTTCTATATATTTTTGAAAGGATTCGAGCTGTAACGCTTAATACATAAACTAATATTATTAGTGGCTTCCCGTAATAGTGATGCAGCCACGCCAGTCCTGTTAGAAAATATATGAATTCTCTTGTGGAATGTTTTCTAGCCTCATGTTCGATTTATTATTTTTAGCTTAGTAAGATGATCTGGATCTGGTGCAATTACAGGGCGAATAACAATTTTATACATACAAATACCATTAAGTAATTTTGTAGCTTTAAATTATTGTTCTAATTTTATGACATCTTAGTAATTAGGGTTCTACAATAGTATGTTTCTAAAATTTGTTACTATCAATTTTTGATGTTAAAAAAGTTCAACCTTGTATAATACACAGGATATAGATTAAGTATGTAAACGTGGTGTCCATCTTGGTTCCTCCATTGCTTAGTATATACACTTCTTAAACTCTTTAAAGGTTGACATATTACAATAGTTATTTTTACGCAGAAGACACCCACATAACTTTTTCAAAGTGTCGGATGCAATCAATTCCATAGTTGCCTGAAATAATGGCTATTTGGATTTTTGCGGTTTGCACGGACGTAGTATAAAGTCATTTTTTGCAGATAATTATGACGTGCTGAAGTTCAGGCAGGGTTGCAATTTACTCTACTGTTTTGCATTTGTCCTTACCGCACTCGCTGAAATTGTAAATGAATTGATTAATTCAGAGGGAAACGATTTTTGAGTCTCCCGTTGGACATAAAACGTCTACATTGTTGCGCGTTATATAAAATAATGTCATGGAGTGGGTCACGCAGCGTAAAATAATATTCCGTACAGACGTAAATAATTTGAATCATCGTTAAACTTGAATTAAAAATTCATTTTCACATATAAAACGTAAATCTTACTACCAGTTGAACTTCAAATGAAATGTCATGAAAAACTTTAATAAACTCAGAATCAAGAATATATTTTGCATTTCCGACAGTGACTTGTGAATATTTTTTTCAAATTACTTAACCCTGAAGAACACAATTTTGAATACGCGGCATCCGAAAAAATATTTTTAGGATCTCGTGAGATTTGTTTACATATTTATTGAATACCCAATTCGCTATACAGGGGTTAAATTTAGTGGCATGCGTGACATTTTTCACAGTAAAAAATTCATATAAATGTGTATTTTGCATTTTCGATAGTGATTTTTTAATATTTTTCCAAATGACTTAATTTTGAAAAACACAATTTTGAACACACGGCATGCTAAAGGATATACTTAGAATCTCGTGAAATTTGTTGGCATAATTACTGAATACCCTGCTTGCTATACAGCGATTAAACTTACGTAACATTTTCAACATTAAAAAATTCACATATACGTTGCATTTCCGACAGTGATGTCAATATTTTTCTAAACTACTTAATTTTCAAGAATACAATTTTAAACATAAGACATCCTAAAGAATATACTTAGAATCGCATGACATTTGCTTGCATATGTATTCAATATCCTGTTTGCTCTATAGGGGTTAAACTTAGTGACATGCATGACATTTTCAACACCAAAAAATTCCACATTTCCGACAGTGATTTGTCAATATTCTCTTCCAAAGTACTTAATTTTTAAGAACATAAATTTGAACACACGGCAAAATATACTTAGAATCTCGTAAGATTTGCAAGGTATTTAATACCCTGTTCGGTATACAGGGGTTAAACAGGGACATACGTGTCATTTTCAACATTAAAAAATTCATAGCTACAAATTTTTTTTTAGAAAAATCTGTCTTTAGTTATTAGGATGAACCAGAATATTAAACTGGCGGTATTTTTATTAAAATAACTTTTATTTGTTCTCTTATTGCATCTGATCCAGATCG